>PYHW01010766.1:2588869-2620153 GCA_013186435.1 Turdus rufiventris | reverse complement strand
CCATACTAAACAGTTCCCAAAAATTTCTTACTATACATGAAGAACTATGAATATGCAACAAGTTAATGTATTGTAGAATGTATTTTAAAAAGCATTCCCAAAACAACCGTGTACTCTTAGCAGCTTGCCAAGCACCCAGCCGGTTTAACCCTTTGCTTTATGTGTTTCTCCTATTGTCTTTTTATTAAATCTTTTAAATTTTACCAAAACAGTGAGACGTGTTTTTCATAAGAGGGATGTCAGCAAGCCAGGTGGACATCTTCCATCCTTCCCTACAGCCATGGTGACACTAGGCAAATTGCCTTTTACAAATATGTAATTATTCACATGCTTTGACTACAGCTCTGACCCTCATGGGTCTGGCTTTGTGTCAGGAATTATAACTAACCATCAGTTCAAGGTCATCAAGAGATATATTTTATTATGATTAGGTATTTGTTCTTTTGATCAGAGTATTTTGAGGAATTTTAACTGCTTTAATTATCTTTCATGTGCACTATTCTTTACAGATAATTGGTACTCAGAAACCCTCCATTCTTTCAGTTTTCTTCTCACAACATTAACTATTTGATTTTTCATTTTCTGTAAATAATGGCAGCTGTGCTCTTCCCTGGAGGCCAAATTGCTGAAGGTTGACTTTTTCAATATAGTGTTTTCCATCCCTGCAGAGGAATGCAAAGAGAAATGTCACTAAGTCTGATCCCAGCATGAATCCCCAGCACTGTGGTGGTGCCACTTCTGTTCCTGGCACACGTTGCTCTTTATGGGAGTTATTTGTCTCTCTTATAATGTGATCTCCAAATATTTTAAATTTCTTGGATCAAGTGGATTGTGATCTAAAATTATGATATTGATTTTTAAAACTATGGGATCTTCTAAAAAATATTATTTGAACTGTTTGTATTTGGCATTGTTTTCTGAATAGTCATCATTCTTTTGAATTAAGTCATGTCTTTTCTCACAATTACTTCTGGAAGGAAATTTTCCTTGCTCAAAACTTTCCCAGCTCAAAACTTTACCATACTCCTGGAACTCTTGAGGAATAGAAGTTGAAAGAATTGCAATATGTAAAGGCTTAAAATAAAAATTTCCACTTTAGTATTTGTATGAAATTTTTTGCCCATGATCTCTTCAGCTGTGACACATATCTGACCACATGGAGCAGTTACTGCTCAGCATGCAGAAGAAAACTGAAAGGATCCATGGGATTTCTGCCTGGAAGCCAGACTATATGTTCCTGTGAAAAGTCCCCATTTTATTGGGCAGTGCTTGGTGTTTTCAAGGAAAAATACAATTTCCAGTACTTTCCTGTATTCCTTGTGGTGTTTTTGTAAACAACAGGCTGAACATAATTTGTTTTCTTACAGACAACAAAGAATATGATGCTTATCTTTCATACACCAAAGTGGATCCTGATGCATTAGATCGTGATAATAATGAAGAGGAGCAGTTTGCACTTGAAATTCTGCCAGATGTTCTAGAAAAGCACTATGGATATAAGCTCTTCATTCCAGATAGGGACCTGATTCCTAGTGGAAGTAAGTATTTCTGACCTTTCAGATTTATTTCTGTCTGATCTGTCACAAAGGCCTGGAGTGTGTGATAAATACTAGGTATGGAAAACCTTAGGAAGTGGTTGCAAAGATTGGAAAAGTTTCCTCAGCATTGCAAATTTGAGTTCTCTGTTAGAGCTTGTTCCTGTACTGCTGAAATCAGAGCCATTGATTGCAGTGGGGGCAGGAGCTGGACCTTCCTGCAGGGAAGGCTGCAGCACTGCAAGAAATATCAAGTTCAAAATGTCTGCATCAAACACAGGTAACTAAGCAGGAAACTTCCTAAAAGGATTTTATCATCTCTGTTACATGATTAAAAATGGGGCTATTGTTTTTTTCAGTGATTAGTTGTTTTCTCTACGGCAGCTTTACAAGTAAAATTCATCTATTCTATTGTCTTTTGGGCTTTTTCTCAGCTTGGAAGTCTCATAAGGTTCAGCAGCACCTTTGGATGTCTCCACCAGAGGTCAATGCTTTCCTTGTGGTAGTTACTGCATTTCTTCTACCAGACTCATTTTTGAGCAAGTCAAAAAGACCACAAACCACATCCATTGTGTTGATGAATTTTGAATGCACAGTATGTTTGCTGTAATATCACATTTATTTGAAGTACTATCCTTGTGAAAAATCAGCTTCTTTTTTTTTTTTTTTTTTTTTTAACAAATCCCATCTCCAAATCACTTTCATAAAAACAACCGAAGAGAACACGAACTTCTCTCTGTATGTGCTACTGTGTAGGAAAAATGAGCAAGAGAACAAAGCAGTGGCTGTAGTGGAGCAGATGTCCCCAAACATGGAATAGCTTGAGCAGAGCTGCATTACAACCTGCCTGCCAAAAGACTTGAAACTGCTGCCTCACTGTGCCAAGCTCCAGTGCCTGACCCACAAGTCAGAGCCTGTTTCTTCTCTGACCTTTGAGAGCGCTGGAAACAGAGCTCTGAACTCTTTACCACTGGGAAAGAGGAGTCAGAGCCTCACCAGAGATCATGAAAGGCCTGTGCAGGGGGTTTGAATTTATTGCATGCATTTTCAGCTCCTAGTTTAGAGCTGATTCACTTTTTCTTTTTGCTCCTGCAAGGTGTAATTTTTTCTCCAGTAGTGACAAATTCCAGAAAGGGGACTTGGCTCATAGCTTTCTTATTTCTTGCAGTGCAAGCAAATTATATAAAATTTTTAGATATTATTAAAAAAAAATACATCATTTTGTGGTAAAAACTACAGAATTGTGATAACTAGTTGTTTCCTATCCAACAATATAGCAGAGTTATACATAGCAGTTATGCAAGTGAACTAAAGAGTTTAAAGTTAACCCTTCAATAATAACTATACTGAAGCACAGATTAATCTGAAATACGATTCTTTTTTCCAATTGTTGTTCCAGCCAGCATGGTATTTTATTTTTGTCTATTTTTGTCAGCAAGGCACTCAGCAAATACTTGCCATCACTTTGGGTATTCATTAAACCTCTCCTGAAAATGTAGGGTACCTGAAAATGTCAGTTCTCATTTATGAACATTCACAGATTTAATCCTTCTTCTTTCCTCTCAAACTCACTTCTACAGTATTATGAAAAGGCCTGATTCTAACACATGGAGCTTCAAGAACGCCTAATCAGACATAATGACAAGGCAGAATAAAATGTGGAGCTGAAATGAGTGTGATTTGCATGCTTTAGCTTTGAAAAAGATATGGGGGAAAGCACTTTGTTTCAAGAGGGGCTGGAGGGAGGGTGAGGACTGGGGAAGGAGGGGACACTCATCCTCCTGCATTTGTGAGCTCTCTGTGTGCCCTGCAGTAGTGGAACGTGGCTGTGTTCTGCCAAACACTCCCCACTCTCACAAGGACTTGCAGGGCTTAGTGAAGGCAGTGTGATGTGGAATGGGCCTGCTAGAAAATTCAGAGGAAAACACAGCATATTTTAAAGTGATTGTATCAAAAAGTGGCAGATGTGACAAAATAGATAGCGCTCCAGAGTAGACTTCTGTAGAAAAAATGGGGGGTTGATCACAGCTAGCATTTTATTTTAGGAAATATCTCTCCTCACATGTGCTTCACTTCCTCATCTTTCAGTGTAAACCACTTTCATGGATGTAATCATTTCCAGTCTCTGCTGTGATGTGTGTCCTTCTCTATGCTCTGTAGCTTGGTGTGTGGCACCCCAGCAGTGCAGCAAGGAGCTGTGTCCAGCTGATGCTTCCTGCAATCCCTGCAGTTGTGGGGAGCTGCCACGGGAGGGTGTGCACCATTCACTTCCTTCTTGGCATTCAGCAGCTCCTACAGCTGCTCCCTGCATTCGAGAGCAGGCAAAAATTAGATTTGTTAAATGGCATTTCATTAATTTTCTTGCGCGGTTCTGCAAACAACCTAAAAAGCTGACTTTGGGAAAGTTCAGGGACAAGTCTGGTTGTGTTTTTGTCCAGCTTGGCTCATGGCTAACCTCTGGGTGAAATCTGTGATGGGCTCTGTGTGTCCCTGTGCAGCCAAGGCAGAGATTACAGCCAGATGTGCACACACACCCACAGCCACCTCCTCCAAGGGCACATCCGAGCTCTGCTTTCAGCTCTGATTCAGGGGTGTCCCTGCAGCCACTGCTGCTGTCCCCAGGAGGACAGAGGTGCTGGCTGTGGGGACTGCGGCCACCTCTTCACTTCTGGGAACCAGATCCAGTGTTCAGGTCGCTTTGGGGCTGAGTCATGTTTGCAGTAGATGTTGGTTTCTGAGCCCTGCCGGGATAGAGATTTTATCCCAGTGGAACATTTTGTCCTAGTGGGAGGGAGAACCACCTTGGAGGATGCCAAGATCCTCAGCAATGCCCATCACAGAGTGGCCAGCAAGGACCTTTGTGATGGCTCTTGCTGCTGCCTGAGAGCAGTGTGGATGGATTCAACTCCCCGAACTGGCAAGATGGAGAAGAATCCAACACAGCCGTGCTGGCTGGGAGACAAGACTGGCAACCCAGCAGGGAGACGTGGCAATGTAGACTGAGTTTGTAACCCGGGAACTGAGCTACATGTTGTAGGAAATACTGAAACAACTATTCTTTCTTAAAGAATATTCTTTGGTCTTAACAGAATGAATGTTCTTCATTCTGGCAAAGCTGAGAGCACACACATCTCCCTGCCCAGGTAACTTAGGTGTAATTGGACAAGTTAGTCTGCGTAAGGAGACCGAGATCCCTGAGATGCACTTGCACTTGTTACTGAATTCCTTAGCAGGTTTTCACCATATTAATCTTCAAGTCTCTTTTAACAAACCCTTTCCCACAACAAACACTCTCAAGTTCTGTAATTTTTTTTTAAATTCAGTGTTAGGAGACCTGAGGAGATTGAATAGTCGGTGGGGGGTTAACAAGACAAGTTATGTTTTCACCTGAGCCATTTTTTGTCTTGCCAAGGATATTGTCTGCAGAGAAAAATATATATTTGCACTTCACTCTTCTAAAATCAGGACTACATCAGAGGAAGGTACATTTCTCCATAGTTTCTGCAAAGTATTTTAAACCTGAAAGTGAAGAGGTAAAAATTGTCAAGTTAGATTTTTAATACTAGCAATACATATCTATTAGAGCATCATGTACTTGTTCTTCAAGTGTATGTGCATTTGATCTTGACAGGATTGCAAAAACACCAACAATTCACTCCAGCTCAGCCCAGGATATGAAGATCAGGTAGTGAAAAGAATAATGGTGATGGAATAAAAATATTTGTTTACCTGAAAAATGAGAAGTTCTCAGCACAAGGGGAGAGTGTCTAAGGCATGTGGTAAAAAGCACAGACAGTCAATATTGTAGTTCTGGCACATTGGAGTTTTTTCTGCCCATCTGTGTGGTTTTTGCATGGTGAGTTCCAGCTTCCTGAGTTCCTGCATGAAGAAAATCCAGTGGGATCAAGTGTCTGGGGCTCCTAAGGAGCCTTAGTTAAGTATAGGATACCATTTCTTTGGAACAGGAATACAGTATCCAGCTCCAAAAACTCCTTTCAGAAGTCCCTGTTTGTCTGCTTTGTATGACTCTTAATGTCAAGCATGGGTGAGGGTAGCAAGGATAACACACAGAAGTCAGTTGAAAGAGAAATAAATGTGAACAAAAGGTAGAAGGCTGCCTGTCCTATAGTGCACTAATCTGCATTATTTGTTTCTTTATGTTGAACTCATCAGCTATCCCTCAGCTCATCCTGGGATTGGGCTCTCTCTGGGAAGGGGCCATTACTCTGCTCTGTGTTTCAGCTGTTCTGGTCTAAGCTAAGACAAGCAAAACATATTTAATAAATAGGAAAAGCAAGACACAAAATCATTGGTGTTATATTATAATAAAGTAATCAGACTCAGGGTTTGGGAACTGTTCAGCTAGGAAACCAGGACTGAATTACTCTTCTATAAATAATTTTCTCAAGTGATGGTCACACTGCCAAACACAGAAAGGCTGGTTATTTTCAGAGTGCCAGGAACCAACCAGTATGGATTTGATGGTATATATTCTTTGGTTCTCAGAGTGTTGCAAACCATGTTTCCTAAAAATATCTGTAAGATTTTTATGATTTCTGGTGTTTTTTCCTTCTCCCTCAATTCCTTCTGCAAAGCATCTGAATCTGGTTAATCAGTCATTTCTTTGTATAAGCAACTCTGTGCCCAGAGTGTTCATTAATTTCCTTGCTCCTAGTTTCCTATTAGGTTTCCTTCCAGCCTGTGGTTAATGTAGCTCATTAAGGATTCCATAGGTTGTTACACATGATTTCATTGCAAACAGGATGCATTTCATGAAATTCTCTTCTTCAGTGCTTCAAACTACAGTTCACCACCATTACATGTAGATGGTGTTTGGTGAGCACATTCTTGCTGTCAAGACAAATTTGCTTGCCATTTGCTGGCAAGACTAAAACAGTGTTTGGGTTTGGGTACAACACTTCTTGCTGTCCATTCCTCCTTGGGCATTGCATTCAACGTGATGCAAGTAAGTTACTGATAGAGCCACTTAAAATATAATTTTATTTTTTTTTTACCTATGATAATTGCTAACATTTTGACAACAGCTTTGTACCATATTGCAAAATGATGTTTCAAGGAGGGGGGGGATGGTCAAAATTTAAAATATGTTTTTTCAATAAAAACAAGTGGGTTTGATCTAACACTGACATCTTTTACATTCTAGTTTATGATAAAATACAGTCCCTGCGACTTAAAAGGGAATAATTTCATACTGAATTTGTCAAGGCAATTTTTCTTCTCCCCTTACAATGAAATGTCATTGAAGTTGGCACCTCCTGCAGCAAAAGTGAAGTTACAGTGGAGTTATATTTGTCTGATGGAAATATGTTGCTCCGGAACTTTACAGTTGATACTAGTTGCTGACATTATTCCTGAAGACCCTATTCAATTTTTTTCTTGTAAATGAAACAGAGCCATTTCCTGACAATAATTTCTTAGCTCACTGGAAAGGTGAAAGCAACCCTTCCTCCATCCCACATTGCAATATAGATTGCTTGAATTCAGTATCTTCTAGCGGACTGAACACTTGAGACAGACAATTGAACCTGCAGTATTTTGGGAAGCCTCCAGTTCTGAAGTAAAAGGAGAGTGGATTTAGCAACTAACAGGTTTATGCAGTCAGACTGCTACCACTAGGAAAAACAAAGCTGGAATTTCCAGAGTGAGGAATGTTTCCCCATGCTTTTCTTCACAGAAATGTTCAATTTGTGCAAATCTGACTATTGTAGAGTACACCAAATGGAACCACAGGCTCCAGAAAAATTTCACCTGCCTTCAGCAGTAGTCCCAAACTGGGTTTAGTGGGAGTACTAAGTACTTCTGGGCCAGATGGCTGGAAATTTGGGGTTCCAGTTTCTTATAACTCAGTGCACTTTGTCCTCAGTGCATCAGCAAGTCCCCTGCTCATTGGCCACGTTTGCTAGTGACCAACTCCAAATGTGGAACGTGAGGGATCACCTCATGTTTGTGAGGATGTTCATTAGTCAGCTGGGGACAGAGCTCTAACATGTACCAATACCCAGTAAGGAAGGTGAGCATCCAAAAGAGACATGAGAAGCACAGAGGAGAGAAATGTCCAGCTAAGAAAATAGGGAATTTCTCCCATCTTCTTTCCACCCTGCTTGCCCAAGGCGAAGGCTGACAACTTTTTGATTGCAATGATATAATGGATTATTGCCGGGGTGTTGCTGTTGAAGTGGTTGGTGCTGAATATTCGAAGAGATGAAAGTGGAGTGATTTTTTTTGTTTTGTTGGTTTGTGTTTTTTCTCAATTGGATGCATTTGGATATGCATGGCCGTGCTCAGCACTACCCTGGACACATGGCACTGCCCAGTGCTGTGTCCTGCAGAGAACTGTCTTGTGCATAGCAGTGTTCTGAGGTGTTTGGAGGAGGGATGAATATGTCTCAGGAAAGATGCATGATAGTTTGTTGTTTTACTGTATCTTGCAGATTCAACCTCTAATGATGAAGCTTCCCACCTAAATTCTTTCTTTTTGGGAGCAGAAAGAAAGGAAGAAAATGAAGAGTCTGAGCTGTTGATACATTGGGATAATATCTTTCCATTGTATTGAACATTTCTACCTTTCCTTAAGTTTTGTTTCACCAGTTCTGCCAATCATTTTCTCATTGTTGCTGATTCTCTCCCCGCTCCACTGCCTCTCCCATGGATTTTAATGTTGAATTTTTTTCATTAATGAGTAATTATTTTACACAGAACAATGGGGGGTTTTCCTCATAAAGTATTTCAAGAGGAAAAAAAAAACTGTAAATGCTGCATGATTAAAAAGTCATAAACCATTAACTAAAAGTCAGGACTGTTGCATAGACATTTGTAATGTATGTGTATGTCTTAAATTTTTGTGTGTCTGTGGGATGTTTGCAATTGCCTCTTTTTTCCATTTGTGAAAGAAATTCTTCTTGCTGCTAAGTGGTGAAATAAAACATTGGTAAAGGCAGATTTGATGCTAACTATGCCTTCAGTCTCATGAAAATAAGCTATTTTAGAATGTTCCTGTTGGCCTATTTTGTAGCTATTTACTTTACTGGAAGTGGTGTGAATAAGCATGCTGTGGTATGGTGCCTGGGACTATAAAATGAGTCTTGCAGTAACAGATGTTGATTAATGATGTTATTTGTAATTATTGTTCCTGCTAGAGGGCAGATGTGTAAGAGAGGTCCTGCCCTGTGCTGAGTAAAGATCTGTTCTGTGCAGCTCTTGTGTCCAAGTCTTCATTTCTAACACGTGCTTCTCCTCTCTTGTTAGGCAGCACATTCCCAGTAGCATGGTCAAGAGGTTCATTTAGTTTAAAAATACAAAGATATCCTGTCTCAAAGCTTGCAGTTGTAATGCTGTGCAACCAATGAACATTTTCTACCCTTAGTGGTTTTGTTCAAGGGATTTAATTTTTCTGGTCTTGACCCAAAACCCATGGAAGTTTGTTGAATGAAGTCTATTCATTTGAATGGGTTTTGGATCAGGTCTGTAAGTAGATCTCTTTACCATCCTGTTCCATGTCAGACCAGTGTATTTGACTTCTCTTCCCTACCATCCCTGGGACGAGTGAAACTCAGGGATCAAAGTCCAACTTCACAAGGGTTTTGAAGTTCAATAAACTGGTGTCATGGAGCTGCTGATGGCTGGCAGTTCTGCTTACACTGATCGTTTGCAACTACTTGGCATGCATGAATAAAAGAATTCTACTCTTTTCTTTGTCACTGATGTCTCAACAAATAAATACTTTGAATATGTTTAAATTTTCCATTTGTTCTGTCACTTGTGAAGTCTCTGTTAATACCTTGGGGTACATAGAAGCACAGGTTTGTGATATTAAAACAGACCACTGGGCCACAAAGAATATCCTTATGCTTTTGTGGTCAAAGATAAAGAAGAAAAAGCTACCATGATGCTTCTATGCAATAGCACAAGTTCTGCATGTGATGAGGATTCATTTCTTTTTGAGCTTTTGCAAGTTACGGTTCATCCACCCTGCAGCACTCTCATGTCTTTGCATCTGGAACATGGGAAGCACTTCCCAGAGCGTGCTTCCCTCAGCACAGCGTTAATCATAACCAATGTTAATGTTAGAACTTACACAAACATTACATTGATCTTGGCCCACGTTTTTTTCACTAAGTGAACTGTGTGTTTTATTCACTAATGCACATACACAGCAAGGGTGTTATGTAAATGTCATTCTGCTGCAATGAACAGGGAAAGATAGCAAAGGATGGAGGGTGTTATTAAGGAGTTTTTTATTGTACTCCGTAAATAGAAATATTTTGTGATACACAATCCCATTTTTGTTGGAGTATATTGAAATGCCCATTGTTTTAAATGGTGTGGATCAGAAAAATGCAGGGGTTTGTTATACTTGTTTGCAAGCCTGATGTTTTAATACTATAGACTTCTTTATTCTTTACTCTTTCTCTCTTTCTATAATTTGTAGCCTACATTGAAGATCTCACAAGATGTGTTGAGCAAAGCAGAAGACTCATTATCGTGTTAACTCCAGACTATGTTCTCAGGAGAGGATGGAGTATTTTTGAGATGGAAAACAGACTCCATAACATGCTAGTCAGTGGCGAAATCAAAGTTATTTTGATTGAGTGTACTGAATTAAAAGGGAAGGTGAATTATCATGAAGTGGAATCATTAAAGCACACCATCAAACTTCTCTCAGTGGTCAAGTGGAAAGGACCAAAAAGCAGCAAACTGAATTCTAAGTTTTGGAAGCGCCTAGTCTTTGAAATGCCGGGGAAGAAAAAGGAGGTGGTGTCTCGGCATCAGGTGCTGGATTCTGCGGAGCAGGGCCTCTTTGGAGACCTGCAGACTGTGCCCTCCCTGGCTGTCACAGGCACTTCTGCCACGCTGGTGGAGTCGCGGGCGGATTTGGGCGCTTTCCAGCAGGCAGACTCTGTGCACATGCGGCACTACTGCAGAGGCTACGAGTACGACGTGTCCGCGGCCACGCTGCCCATGGCCTCCGTCAGCAACCACCACACGTACTGTAACATCCCCCTGACCCTCCTCAACGGACAGCTACCTCTCAACAACGCCAAGGACCCCCAGGAGTTCCACAGGAACAACCCCTTGCTCCCTTTATCGGCCAAGGAGCTCAGCTTCACCAGTGATATCTGGTAGTGAGCATCAGGGCTCTTTAGAGATGCTTCATGGCCACCATGAAGAGACGTCTGTAAAGAACTTTGCCCTACCCACATGGGCTGAGAAAACCAATTTAAAGCAGCAGCACACTTGTTTGCTTTTCTACTTGAACTTTTTTGTTTACATTTACAAATTATTGACGAAGGGGGCATTCTTTTGTAACTCAGTAATGTCCTTCCTGTCTTTTAAGGTACAGTTTTATTGCTTCTTTAAAAAGGAGGGGGGAGAGAAAAAGCGCATCCCGCCACTTCACAGTAGGTTTACAATCTGGGATGGATGAAAGGTCACTGTGTACGATCTCCAAAATCCATACATATTTCAGTAACAGTATTTGGAATACACAGAAGTTGTTGAGTTTTTCATATAGACTACAGTACAGTTTGAAATTCTAATCATGCTACAAAAATTATTATCACAGACCACAAGGGGTGAATCATCTTGAAAAGGAAGGAGAAGGAAACCTTCCTGGTAACCATGTCTTGCAAATACTTCTTAGAAGATGCCCAGCTGAAACAATGCAGACAAAGCTTTATCAATAAAGTGCATAGTAACAGTTATTACAAAATAAATCACCTGCTCTCATCAGCATTTCTTCATTTTATTATTGAGGCATGTTGTATTCCTAGTCAATGTTTAGCAATGTGGTTTTATTAAACAACTTACTAGAATATTGGAAGATATTTAGGAGGATTTTAAACAATTTTTCTGTCAGCTATAGATTATTTCACAATTTTTTGCAGATTTTTACTGACTTTTTCCTAAGAGTTTAAGTATAAATTTAGCTGTTTATTGGCCAATTCATTAATCTAAAATTTCTTAAGATCTAAGATTTGTAGAAAAGTAATTTTATGTAGGATTTTTTTTCCAAAACTGGTAGTTACAATTTGAAATTAATCTTTTTTGTGAGAACATCAGCAATAGAAAAGAAGTACTACAGCAATATTCAGAGATAAAGTGCTAAATTATTAATTATTCAGGTTTACTAGTAAGTCTGACTTCTGTTGCAGTGATAATCACCTGAAACAGTTTTCTCTCGTTTATCTACCTGCCAATTTATGTACCTTTTAAATATGGCAGAAGCAGGAATATTTCTGCTGCCTGTGCAACTAGTGAAAAATTATATTTTTAAGCAACTGGCAGGGTCTTGCATTTCACACTTATGTGAGTGATGCCATCAGTCAAACAGGATCCTGTCATTTAGCTCTCATGAATGGCATTCCTGCTGCTGGTGGGTGAGAATTGTTACACAGGTGCTCAGCACCAGGTGCTACTGCTCAGTGAGTACCAGTGTGTTTCATGGAGATTTCCACACTCAGCTGGGTAAGGATTGCAGAGTCAGGCTATGGAGACTACAAAAATAAAGGAAAAAAGTTCTAAATCATGAAAGCGAAAGCCAGTTTTGCAGGTTTTGGCATGGCTCTAATGAAAACACAGCAGACATGAGAGTTCTGTCTCAGTAAGATCTGCAAGTTCCCAAAATACTTTTAAGGCAGGCAACCTTGCCTGTGCTTCCGTTTGTCTTTAGCATTGTTCTCTTTGATTGCATGAATAAAAGTGAGCACTCTGCACTCAGCTGCCTGTGGTTTCATCAGCAAACAAGTTCAGTAAATCCTTGACATTTTGCTGTGGTTCCTAAATTGTACCCTACAGTCAAATGGAAACAAACACTGACCTAAGACTTAAAAGTACCCAGAATTGGCCCGAAGGCCATGAAAATTATCTCAAATGTGCAATAATTCATAGAGGTCAGTATTTTTCCATTGCTTCTTTCCCCAGTTCTTTATTCTGTGCCCTCCTTCACCAGTCATTGTCTGTAAGGTTTTTCATTGGGTTCTAAATAATACTTGTTTCTCTCATTTTTTTCTAACATTATTATGCATTTGACACTAACACTGAAAATGGAAATCTAGAAAAGATATTAATTTATTACACAGTATAGAACTATAACTTGATCTTTTGTGAAGTTAAGTTCCAAACATAGGTGTTTAATAGACGTATTTTTCTACTGAGAAAGAAAGCGATTTTACCTCCATTATAAATATATGTATTTCAACTTCCTCCCAAAAATTTACAAAATTTGCACTGTTTTATAAGTGTTACAGACTGTGTTTACACTGGCTATGTTCTTTAATGCAAAGTGTAATTTAAAAAAAAGAAAAGAAAAAATTCCTAAATGAAAACCCTGCATGAAAAGAGCTGCATATGTTTAAATGAAAAGCTGTACTTTTCATTATTTTCCTTCCCACATTACTCTAGAATCTGATTAATTCACATAGAATGTTCAGTGAGATTTTAAACCTGCTACTTATGTATTAAGCATGCAAACTCAAAAAAGAAAAAAGAAAAGAAAAAAACATATGCAGGTTGGTCTGCTTCTTTTATTTACCAGGATTTAATATTGGTAACAAGTTCATTTACCCAATGACAGTATGGCTCAGATCAGTAGTTATTCTAAAGCAAAATGCAGTCATGTTTGTATTGAGGAAACATGAAAAGAACAGGTTTTCAGTCATTTTGCAAGAGCACATTGAGTGTCTGTATCGATATCTTTTAGTTATAGATGCCAAATCACAATCTGCTTTAAGATTTCTGAGTGTGTATTGAGTACTATGACAATATATACATGAATCAGACCTGCCTGTACCCCTCTGCTTTTAGTGGGGATGGGGGACCTGAGCAGAGGGGCCTCTTGTTTTGTGTGATGCCAGTACAGAATCCTAGAATTGTTTAGGATGGGAAAGATCTCTAAAATGTTCGACTCCAACCGTTAACCCAGCTCTGCCAAGCCCACCACTGACCACGTGCCACAGCCACGTGTTTTTTATTCGCCTCCAGGGATGGTGACTCCACCACTTGCCTGGGCAGCCTGTGCCACTACTTGACAGCCCTTTCAGTGAGTAATTTTTTCCTAATCCAATCTAACCCTCTCGTGGCAGAACTTGAGGCCGTTTTCTTCATTGTCTTGTTGCTTGTTACTTGGCAGAGAGATTGAGCCCCACCTGGCTATGCCCTCCTTTCATGGAGTTGTAGAGAGTGAGAACGTCCCCTCTGAACCTCCTTTTCTCCAGGCTGAGCCACCCCAGCTCCCTCATCAGACTCGTGCTCCAGACCTTTCCACAGCTCTGTGTCCTTCTCAGGACACACTCGAGCCCCTCTGTGACATGCAAGAGGCCAAGTGTTCCATAGGTAGCACTTAAGGGTCTGGAAAATCACTGCCAAACAGTGAAATACATCCATCTGTAGGACTTGGGTGGCACAGGAACCGTGAGCTTGTCCCACTGTGAGAATCAACTCCACAGCAGCCCTCCAGTGACAGCTGGCTCAAGGCTTGGTGACAAAAATGTCCCAGCTCGTTCATCTGAAATTCATCAGCTGCAATAGAAGGGCATGTGGGCATTTTGTGTTTCCCCTGTCTCACCAAAGCACGGGGGCTTTGTCAGCTGGATTTATCCGGGGAGAGGCCAGGACACCACCCTGACTGTGCAGCCCCACCAGCACCAGCTGCTCAGGCTGTGCCTTCCCCAGTGACAAAAATGACCAGCAGCAAACATCCTTATTGCAACCATGGGGACTTCTGCTTTGGGGCACATTCTTCTTAAAGATGATTTATGATAATGTTTGGAAGATACTGTTTTTTACCTTTGTGTGTGATGTACTTCAGAGGCAATTGTGGTTTAAGGATTATCTATAAAATGAGCCAGAGGTTAGATGCCTATCCAGTGCTACAGATTTGATGCTCCTAAAGAATGTTCAGCAAGAAAACAGAGTAATTTTAAACTAAGTAACACAGTAAATATTGAAATTTCTTAGGGGCTGTGTCTGGGCTGGTATTTTAACAATATTCCTTTTTCTAGATAGTAGATGAGAAGCTTCTATAAAGATATTACCATACTCTCCCACCAGGTCTGCTCCAAAATCCATTCAASTGAAGAGAAAGAGTTCCATCAAGTCCAGCAGACTTTGGATAAGGCCATAATACCTTATGCTTACTGTACAGAGGAATAAAAAAAAAAAGAGAGAGAGAGGTAGAAGGCAAGAGACTAAGAAGCATTTGCTTATTTATTCTGTCTAAAATGAAACTTATTTATGTCCCTGTTTGGTGTGGATATGCTCCAGGACCATCCAGCCTTGGGAAAGGAATTTTGTTCATTCTTTGTTATAAACAAGATAAGAACTTGGGAATAAATAACAGATACTTTTACAAGAAAAAAAAATTATTATTTTTAAGGGCCTCTGCTCTCAGTAGTTCCTTTGATTCTCTGTTAATCGAAATGCAAAAGCACATACTTAAATTCCCCTTAATTCAGTGAGAAATGGTTTGCTGAGCAGGAGCCTGGAAGGGCAGCTCAGTGCCAGAAATGTCAGCATTCAGCAGCCTTTAGAGCTGAGCCCTGCTGGAGAGCTCCAAGCAGCTTTCCCAGTGTCTGAGCAGAGGTGAGAGGAGCTGTCAGGGCTCCCGGGAGGGAAAACCTTCAGTGCCCCTTATCCTGGCAGTGCCACCACCCTGGGAGCTCCTCGTGGACGGGGGAGCACTGGGGTTTGCAGTGTCCCTGCTCATCCCATGGCAATGCTTGCCTAGAAATTCTGTCTGCAGGGCACCGCCACATCTGTGCAGCAGCTTGTGCATCCTCCCTTGTGCACCCTTTGAGGGCATGCTGGGGCTGCAGAATTTCTGGGACTCTGAGAAAGAAATGGAGAGTGTGAAGAAGGTAGAGGAAGAAGAGAGCAATCAGAGTTCCAAGGGTTTTTCCAGGCAGAAACACTGAGTGAAAAAAGGGAATGGCAGCTCTTGTATGAATGCATCTTGTTTGTCCACGTGTCAATGGATGCTTTCCCCAGAAAAATGTCATTTCTTCCCAGCCCACTTGCTTCAGAACCCTTGTCTTGATAATTTTAAAATTAAAATTTCAGTTTTTGTTTGAATGGGAATTTCTTGGTTTTGTTCCACTGAGTTAAAAAAAAAAAAATTTGCTTCTTTATGCGTGTGAAAATTCCCCACAAAATAAAACCTCACGTTTTCTACATTCCCACAGGTTTTCAACTTGCATGTAATGCCAGAAGTATTTCCTTGCCAAGGCCCAGAGGAAAATTAGTTCGTGAACAGTACAGTAACACTGATTTAAAATAATCAATATTGTTCTATTTGTTTATAAAATAATGAAAAGTAGAGAAATGCACCTTCCTCTAGTATCCTGGAAGTATTTAAGGTTTTGAAATTTCATAAATAAGCTTGACTGAAACAGTTCCAATTTAGGAGCAGTCAGACCAGCAAATGTTAAAATATATGACAGTTTGGAATATTTTGTTATAGGAAGCAAGCAGAATTTGAAAATTGAAAGTAATGGCATGATACATTCTTGCAAACACAAAGAACAGGGTTCTGAAATATATTTTGCTTCCCTAAAGAAAGGACCTGCAGCATTTGTGGTGCTGGGGGAAGGACAGCTTTGCAATGCTTACCACAAGAACCCTTTTGATCATTTCAGTGCCACTGGAGAAATTCAGAGGTTAATAATGCTGCTCCAAAGGGGAATAAAACAATGTCAAAAAAATGGAAACAAAGTAAAAGTTACCAAGCATTGCCAGGATATTTGTCATACAAATACAAAACATCAGCATTGCCAATAGAAGCAGAACATGACCTGTCAGCATTTTCTCTTCTTTGCAATATAATTGTATAGCTACAGACTAAACAGTAGAGCAAATAAATAATAATGATAAAAATACAGTTTGTCAAGCTGAGCCAGATTCTCACGGTAGGTATTCCATAAACTCCTCTAATTCATTTTGATAGAGTGTAATTGGCTTTACAAGGTTTTAAGGGCTTTCTTCCCTTCAGGACAAACACAGACAGAACAATGTATTTTATATTAGATGAGTTTTGGAATTTCTAAAACTGCAAAGTAATTCCTTTGTACACAGCGGTGGGTGGCAAACGTTTGCCTGGCTGTGAGTATCCGCTGTGGAAATTCAAAGTGGTTTGCTGGAGTGGGAGCACCAACAGCTACTGCTGCACCTGTCAGAGCTAAATTCGAGGGCAGTGGGGTACCCACCATGCTCAGCATGACAAGGTGGGCTCAAGAATTTGGCTGGAGACAGAGGGATTTGGAAATCTCTTTTAATGGAGAAATACAGTCAAGCCAAGGCAGGAATGAAAATTGTCAGAGGAAGAATGTGCACCTAATTTCTTTCTAAATCAAACTTACTTGGGATTCAGAGCATGCCTTGGGATTTATGATGTGGAGGAGAGAATTAGTGATTCTTATGCAGAGAGCACAAGGGGTTTTGCTTTTGCTACCAAGACGTAAGAGAAATCCAGAGCCTAGAGTGGCCTAGACTTAATGTAAATTAGCCTCTTATGAGGTGACTCAAGAAGAGAGGGTCTAATGAGAAGTGAAGAAGCTTTCAAAGTACACTGTACTCTAATCAGCTGCTGTGTGAGGCTGAAAGGTAACTTCTGTCAGCATTTTGAAGGGAGCGTTTAATACTCAGTCCCCAAATAACATTAGCGACTCCCTGTTCTGTATAGGCTGCACACTGAGAATTAACATCTCTTCCACAGATTATAAGAACCTTTAAAACCTTAACAACTCTTTGATTAAAGGATATCAAAGGTTTTGTGATCATGAAACAATCAATCTAACACCTAATTCCTCTGGGGAAGTATTTTCATCTACCCTTTAGGAAATGAAAAATAAGGTTTAGAACCATTTTTCCCAAGACCCTACAAAAAAGCCAAAGGCAGAGCTTGGGCTGTGCTCACAGTCCCCCAGTCTGGAGTTCAGTAGATAACATTCCCTGGACTGGACTGGTAACTCCAGGGCAAATTGCCTCATCCTGGCTCTGTGGCCACATCATCTTGACCAACAGAAAAAGTTTGTTCCAGCCTGTTCCAACCTCTGGGTGTGCCCCAAGGGTCAGAGCAGGGCTGGTTTGGGGGCAAAGCAGAGCTCTCCCAGAGAGAATCATGATGCTTCTGGGTGGGATCAGCAGCTCACTGCAGAGAGGGGAAAAAACAGAAGCTGATCATGGGCACTGAAGAGACTTTGGAAGGACTCAGGCTGATGGGATGACAGGAATTCTGTGCGCTGTAGCAAATTATTGGCAAGAGAAGACAGCAGGGAAAAACACTGAAGTGACACATAATTTCTACCTAACAACCAGCCTGAACCCATATTAGAGCTCTTATGCTGCCAAGCTCAGGGAAAATTTGAACCAAATTCAAACTTCATTGCTTTTACCCATCAACACAATGAACAGAGAAAGCATCTGGGATGTGACAGTGGCAATCTGCAAGGAAGACTTTAACCCAGGGCAGAAATTTCAATTCCCTCAAACTGCCTGAGCAATGCAGGTGTAGGAACAGGTTAGTGCACAGATAATTCAAGCAGCCCCTTTACTGTGGAACAAAAGTGAACGGCCTGAGACAACGAAACAAAGGAGGATGTTCACGAACTTGCTCGACTTGGCCTGTCCTTGGCAGACTGCCCAGATGTGAAATGAAGGCAGGAGGGCTCTGTGAGAAGAGTGACATGGCAGAAGCAGCCAGGCTGGGTGAGTGTATCCCAGAGATGCTACCAAAGAGCAATTCAGGACAGAGGGGCAGGAGCTGATGATGAGGGGAAGGAGCCACCACCCCTGTCCAGCAGACCTGCCCATGCTGGCAGCATGAGAAGGGCATGGGATCTGCTTGGACACGATGGTAGCAGCATCTTGAGATCATTGCAGCCTGCTCTAAAAACCACAAAAAGGTTTCTAAAGCTATTTATACCAAATTTCTGAGCTCCTCAAGGTCTAAAGAGAGGTAAATCCTATCCAAACAGCTCTGCCCTCAGGAAACAGGCTAATAAGGGACTAATAAAGGAAACAATAACAATAGTCATTAATTTGGCAATTGTTTTAAATCCCTTTCTTAAACCATTAACTATATCTTAAACACTCATCCATCTCACTTGCTTCAAACATACTGAAGTCAAAGGAGAGGGTGTGGGAACAGCCTTGCACAGAGCAGGAAGTGTTTTATGTGCCATATAAAGCTGGTCACAGTCATTCAGATTAAGAGAGAGGTGAGACATTAGGTCTGGGATGCCACTTGCAATGCCTGGGTACCACTTGTGATGTCTGCTGCCCGTGGGAGGAAGGGAGGATGAGCATCCCTGCAGGGCAGCAGTGCTGGGCTGCCACAAGCACTGGATGGGACAGAGAGCTGGGGCAGCACAGCCCAGTGGGCAGAGAACCCAGTGCCCTGTGGGCAGCTGAGCATCACAGCTCACATCCACAGTCAGCAAAAGGGAGGCAGCCCATGACAAGGGCTTCTCTTGCAAAATACAGCCGTGTAACCTTTGAGCTGCTAATCATTTTTCCTTTCTGGCAGCCAAACAAATGTTACGAAAGAGTAATTCTCAGCATCCATTGTACCCTGAGGGTTAAACATGTGTAAGAAGAGATCCAGATAGAGAGCTGGCAGCATCTGCTTCTCCTTTACTGTGTGGAGAGCTCTTCTGAGACTTGAGGGATGATGGGAGTTGTCTTTTTTTTTTTTTTCTTGAGAAATAAGGTCATGGAAATTGTCAGAGGAGCATATGGAGCGATTATAGCAAAAGCACAGAAGTCTCTTAGAGAAACTTCCTAATTTTAAAAGCCTGATTCTTGTTATTTTACAGTAAGACTGTAAAGCACAAATTCTCTCCAAGAGAGCCAGGGAAGGTGCAGTGGTTTGCGCAGGGTGGGGTCAGAAGTTGAGGTGGGAGTGGGCAGAAGGGCACAGTGGGTGAGGGGTGGCACAGAGATGCTTGTTTGGGGTCAGCATCCAGGGCATGGGGCATCAGGAGCTGCCACTGTCCCTTCCACAGAAGGAGAAGCAACTGCATTTCAATAAACCTCATAAGAGTGTCTGAGTTCTAACAGTCACTCCCCCTAAGCCAGCCAAAAGCCACAGGAATAGCACTGAAGGAAAAGCTACAGTGTAAGAGTGGCTGAAGTATCACCAGGTAACCTAAGCAGGGCCAGTTTAACTCTCAGCAAGTTTTTACTTTCTTCAATGTTACTTAAAAACTGTGGTGTGGAAGCAGTGTTTTCCCAGAGTAGCTGAAGCAGAACAACCTCCCATAATCATCAGCCTCAGTGCGTCCCCATGGCTTTGCCTGGCACCACTGGCAATGAGACTTTCCCCTGGGCTGACCTCCCCTGCCCCAGCCCACTGTGCTTTTTCCAGGTTCACCATGTGCTGGGGTATCCCTGCTGGACCCTCAGCCACCCTGCACTGACACTGCTTCCCTGACAAAACATTTCCATGTTTAACCAGTACTTTGCACTGAGCCACATGAGCAATTCCCTGGCTCTGGGAAGAGAAAAGTTCCTCATGGGCAGCTTGAAATGCTGCACTTAGGCAGTGAGGCTGACTTAGAAATAACATTTCTAAGGAACACTTAGAAATTACATTTTGTGGTACTTGGCTTATTCAGAAGCTTACCAGGTAACAGCAAGAAATCAATCTTTAATGATCAGCCCCTGGCCTCACTCTGGGTGTTCTCCTTATGGAATGAAATTAGTTCAGTGTCCATGTGGGCAGTGAGACAACAGGATTAAGTTTTGTTAGAAATGAACATTCCTTTAACTTTGCTGTCTTCCCTACAGGCTATGGAGGAAGTGACTAACTCCTGAACAGGCAGCCATGGACCTGATGAGAGATTTCAGGTATGTGTTGGAAGGTAAAAATGTGCTGGTACCTGTTAGTCAAGCACTAATCAACACTACATCTAAGAAAGACTTCCCCAGGGAAATTATGGACTGCTAATTTGGAGGGAAGAAACTGTGCAGATTTCTTCTACTAAGATGATAAAATAAAGGTCTCCAGCTGAGATACCCATTTGGGGAGACAAATGATAATTTGCCAGGATAGGGGGTAGCTGAAATTAATAATGATATTCTGCTGTAATTTATACTGTTCAAAAACCAGAGTCAAATCCATGTAGTCACTAGGGATCTGTACCTAATTTCTCTGAATGAGAATTTGTTCCATTAATCTGGGTAGCTTAAAAGGAAGACTGTAATAACACTGAGCACTGGGCTTCTGTTGGTCCAATGGTCTCTATCCAGGACAAAAAAACACCTGTGAGTTACAGGGTCTGTGTTTTTGTAACTAGATTATTTAATGTGATGTGGCTTGGCAGAACTGGTGATTCCCTCTAACGTGGAGGGAAGTTACCAGAAGTATTTTCAGTTTGCCAGCTGCAGTACAAAACCACACTCACCCCCTTCTCCCAGTTTTACATGGGTAGGACATCAAGTACTGCACCAAATTTTAAGAAGTGAGCTTGCCACTGAAACCAAGCAAATCTTCCCAGAGTCAGCTGTGCTGCAAAAGACCACAAAAGTCACAGAGGGCAGCCAGGTCTCATTTACCTTTCTCTTAGCTTGTGCCTCTGCAAAGAGCCTCAGCACATCTGACTGAAGAGCTGTGAGCCCTCCCCGCCACCCCCAGCTCCCTGTCTCAGAGCTGGAAAGGCAAAACTGCAGAAAATGCTCTCAAAAGGTTAAAAATAAAAATGCAATAGAAATTCTAGCCAAGGAAGGATCAGCCCTGGAAGCTCTTATTCTCAGTTTGAGCTTGGACATGTGGAAAAAATAACAGTCATGAAAAGACTCACAGGCTGTCCCAGTACAGATGAACAATAAACAATACAAAAGGCAAAGAGAAAAATAATAGATAAATTTTTATTATCCTCTGAGCAGTTGTAACATGGAAATTAGGACAGGATAACAGGCAATTTGATGCCAGCATATGCATTGGAAAATTGGAGGTGGCCACAGAGGGGATTATATATGACTGGAGAAACAGCCAGCATTGGTATGGGAGAATAATCAAAATAAGAGAAAAGGAGAAAGGGAGTGAGGATAAACACTACCAACCTTTGCTGCACTGTTCACAGAAATGTCAAGGGAAAACCCAAACCCATACAGCCATACACAAGTGAAGCAAATTATCAGCCTGAGCAGGAGGACATGCCTGGACAAGAGAGAAAACAATTGATCTCTGTAGGGTGAACTAAATCCAGCAAAAAGAACAAAAGGGTTCAAGTATTGCAGAGTTAAACTGAAAGTTTTCTGGTTGTTTTTTTTTTTTATCTGTAGGTTTATTTTTTTTTTATATTGATCAGAGAAAAAAACCCAGGAAAAAGAATAGAAGTGGTGCTGCTGCTTCGAAGCAAGAGATGGTACAAAGCATGTGGTTCAGAGGAGGGGTGTGAGCACCCACAGCGTGTGCAAGTCTGCTCACAGCCAGCCTGACAGAGCAGATTAAAGAAGAGAAGGTGCTGAGCACATGGGTGTTAATCCACACCAGGGAAGCCCACGGGTGTTAATCCACACCAGGGAAGCCCACGGATGTTAATCCACACCAGGGAAGCCCACAGGACAGCCAGGCTGCAGAGACAATCCCCACTGTGTCCCAAACTACTCAGCACAGCCAAGGCCAAGGGGAGCAGTGCTGCACCCCAAAACCACTGAGTCACAGCCAAGGTGCTCTGAAACCAAGGGCTGGAAAGCTCTGGAGGAAGTGTGGTGGACCATGGTGGAGAGCACCACTCGTTTTTGATTGCAAGTGACAGCTGCAGGTCACCAAGTTGCACCGAGCCGTTGATGAGTTGGGTTCAGGTAATGAAAGCACAAAGTGCTCTGTTGAGACAGACTCGCCCTGGAACCCTCACATCACATTCCTGCACCCTCACATCTGCTTCAGGGTCCGGTGCCACATCCTTCTTGAGTGGAGAGGACACTGCCTGGGTGCTGAGCAGACAGAGCTTTCTGGGGTGATTTGTCACTGGTTTGGAGGAGACAGAGATGGTGACTTTGAGCAGCTCTGTGAGTTTGCCCTTCACAGAACACTCATGGAAATGCTCCTTTTCAGGCATAAGCACGACTGACCTCAAGTATGTGAGCAAACTGTATATTTATTGCTATAAAATGACAGCAAGTTCACTGACAAAAGCAGATTGGACAGCTGGTGGGGATTTTTAATCACAGAGAAGATTCAGTGGTCACTGAATGTTAATCCACAACTGTTTACAGAATCACATTGTTACTGCAGCATGTCGGGGTTTTTTTTGAAGGAGTTAAAATTGTATTCTGACAACATAATGACATATGGTTATTAAGTGACTTTAAAAGAGCATTTAGGAGATATACAATGTTTTTTTAAGCATATATATAATGTAAATCTATATTCTTTATATATAAATATATCTAGCTATGCAGGATATGTCTTATAGGAAACAGGGGGCTGGTGATAGCTTCTCATAAAATTTTATGTTGTGGTTTTCTGGCTTTTGAGATGCTGCCCATTGGTTCATTAAAAAACAAACAGAAATAAACCCTAAGAAGGCCTAGAACAGTACTTTGGAGAATTGGTTCTAAGCATTCATATTCAAATATCAAATGACTGTATTACTGTTCTCCTACTTGTAGTTTTAACTGATCCAAAGGAAAAAAGCCAGGAAGGAGAGATTAGGCACTGGGATGGACCCGAGGGGATGACCCCAGTTAAGTCTGCCTGCACTTCCACAGCGGATGTGTAAATGAGGATAATTACTGCTTTACTCTCAGTGTGTAAAGTTTATGAGCACATGGGCCCTCCATTACTTTATAACCTAGAGCAGGGGTTTCTGGAAAGTAAAGGAATAAAGGTGGAGCTGGCCTTTGCCAAACCTGCAAGGATTTGCTCTCAGCACTCTGAGGCTGCTCTGCAGAGGATTCCAGACTTGCTGACTCTGCTGGGATTGCTTGGCCTGTGACCTCATAAGATGCTCAGGTTCTGGCTGGATGAAATCAGCTTTCAGCCTGTAAAGCCATGTAAGCATGCAAACTGCTGGGGAAGGTAGGAGAGCTCAAGGACTTAAAGATGTTTAATTGGCTTATGGAGCTAAACTCCTTAAAGAGCTTAAGCTGCTGTGAAAAGGGAAGCTGGTTTAAATCCCCAAATCTCCCTGCTGGAAGGGAAGCCCAAGTGTGCTGTAGGGTGGCAGCTCAGGGCCTGGCTGGGGAGGTCTCCTGGGTGGCACAGAAGCTGCTGTGGCCAGGACAGCTGGCTGCCCAGTAACTTTGGACCAGTGAAGCTGTCTGAGAGGCTGCTGAAAGCTGCTCTCATTTGGGGACTCTGAGCCCTCCTTCACACCCTAGGAGCCAAAAAGTGAGAGACTCATGAGAAATAGAAACCAGGAGGTCTGTGAACATGCGATATCTTTATTTCTATTTCTTAGAAAGTCTTTTTAGTTGTTTTTTTTGTTTTGGTTTGTTGTTTTTTTTTTGGGGGGGGATGTTTTTATTGTTTGGTTTCTGCTTAGCTACTGGCTCTCATCATGTTTCATGTGATTTAAATGTCACTATTTTCTCCTTAGGAGAAAACAAAAAAAGTCACTTCTCTTTTTAGTAAGGTTAGAGATGTAGCTATTCCAAGTGGGCACATTAAACCATTTTGTCATCAGTATAAATTTTTGTGCCCCCTCCTTTCACTGAATCCAAGTCTTCCTTTCTGTTCTGTGCATTACTACAAAGCTGCTGGAGCTGCTGCCTCAGCAGAGCAGTGTTGGAGGGAAAGTCCCTTCCCTTTTTTCCTTGCTCATGCAGCTGATCCCATCTGCCCCTGTCCTACAGGGTTGCACTGAGGTGTTCCCACAGGTTGGACACAATTTGGGGCTCTGGGGCTCTGGGGTCTGGGCAGTGTCCAGGCAATGGGAGGAGGGTCTGTGCCACAGCCCTTCACCCCACTGTGTGCAGGCTGGGCTTGCACATGATCTGACATGAGCGGCTGTTCAGGTGAATATTGTTTCAATGGGTTTATTTAGCAGTTGTTTCCAAGTTATCAATAAAAACAGCGAATCCACCCAGTCTCAGACCTGTGCAAACACATTTCTTTCCCACAAAACTTCCATGACTAAATATCAGTGAATGACTGGCAGATGTACAGAGCGTTCCCATTCTTCCCAAACCACTAAACAACTTGTCAGATTTAATTTTTAAAATGTTTACAGACTCAGCTGACAGCTGCACTGTGCAGCAGCAACATCAAGGCGAGTGCACCTACTCAGTGCTCTGCCCAAAACGCTGTGAAGTGCAGAGAGAAGCTGACAGAGCCCCACGAGGGCTGTGCTGCCTCTTTCCAGGCTGAGCGTGGTGTTACAGGCACAAGTGAAACTTGGCTGCAAGTTCTGTGCAGGTTATTAATATACAAAGATGGAGAATGTTTAGATAGGACTGGCACAGATCTGCAGGAAAAGACACAGACTTATTCATTAGTTAGTGTTGGAAGAGGACACTGTTGCTCAATGCCTAAATGAGCTTCCCTTTGCCTTTCCCATCCAGAAGACACACACACACACAAATAGGCAGCCTCCCAAATACAGGATACATCTCCCTTGAGGAAAAGAGGAGAATTTAAAAGATTCAGGCACCGCACTGGAGCACCCAAGTGTGTTTGAAATGGTCGGAGTTGGCAAAATACTGAGATGAAAAGCAGCTTGGAATTAAATGGAAGTTGGAGCGAAAATAGAGGAGACTTCCCCAAAGATGTTTAATAGGTCACAGAGGGCAGGTTTTGTTCCAGAGGGCTGGATAGAGGTTTATAAATTACAGTTCCTCTTTTGCTTTTTTTTTTCCCTCATCTAAGAAAAGGAGAAGCAGAGGGCCTGGGAAATGCAGATGTGTAAGAGGGACTTGAGCAATGAGTTGGCCTTTTTTTGTAGCTAAGGCAAGGTTAAAATTGTGTAATTTTGTGAGGCACAGGTTAGGCTTGCAACAGGACCAAAAAAAAAATCTCTTTAATTTACTGAGAATGTGCCCAGATTGATACACGACATCGAGAAGGTTGAAAAGATAGGATTAAGTTAATTTTTTAAAAATAATTTTTGGAGTAAGAAAGGTGTTCCCACATTTGAACTTGTTGATTTTTGTTTTCTTTCCTTTGGGAAAGAAGGGAACAGAAACCAAACCAACACCCTGCCCCTAAAACCCCATGCCCAAGACTTTAATCTGACAATTCCTCCCAACTAATGGTGATTCAGATACCAGTTCCTTTTTAGCTAACCACCAAACTTCAGTGGTTTGGATAAAAGGGAACCGTGGTCTGACTCATCCAGAGTTAGTATTTGGTTGGCAAAGCTGTGCCTGCAGGATTTTCTAAAGTTAAAAAAACCCTGCTTGTCTGCCAGAATTACCACAACTTGCCTTGCTTTCAGAAAAAGACTGTCTGCCATGTGATATTTTGACTGATAAATGTAATGTGGTAGTGATTAAACTGTGCATTGTCAGTTTTCTTTGTGTTTTGTTTTTTTAACTGAGATCTGCCTGTGAAGAGGCAGCAGCTATTTTTTTTTTCCATAATTGCATCTGTTTCAGAGAGCAGACAGATGTTGGGCTGAAATTCATTATGGTATTCATAAACCCCATTGGGATCTGATGACCTAGTAACATATAGCTACTGTTCCTTGCAAAGTGTTTCAAAGTGTTCTTACTTTGAATGAAGGAATAAATCTGCAGATGATGGGAAGAAAGGGGAAAACCTCTAGGAAGGCAGATGGCTGCACAACAGCAAGATACAATAGTTACACAAAACGTGAGGGTTCAATTTATTTCAATAAATTATCTTTATTTTGCAAAATTGATGGCCAGCCTTTGTGCACTGGTATTCTGATATAAGGCTGTCACAGTGAAATATTCAGTGACACAGGAAAGAAAAGAAAATCAGAGTAGGAAAAAATTCTCATGGAGATATAAAGTAATAGAAATAGCTTTCACACAGGGAAGCAGTTATCTATGTAATTCATGTATTACTGCACAAAATCAGCATTGAGGATTCAGCTGGTGCAGGAACAGAGTCCAAAGGCAGGAGTGCAAAACACCATCGTTACAGAGGATGTGCCTCCTCTCCCTGGACGTTGGTGTGGCTGTTTCCAGGAAAAGCAGGGCTGTGTGCTGGGCTGATGGGAAACCGCAAACTTCCAGGGGCAGCATTTGTTTCCTTGAGAAACTGCAAAGGGCTGAGCTGAAACAATGCTGTGAAGTCCTGGGTCAGGCAGCCCAGAGGGTTATCAGTGCTTAGGAGAAGGCTCCTCGTGCTCCCTGTGCTAGGGCTGGCTCATCTGGCTACCACTGGAAAGGAAATAAATTCCTCCAAAAGTCCCAGTGAGCAGCATTTGGAGAAATGCACATTTTGCGGGAGACCTATATATTAAGTTTTAGCCTTGGGAAATGAGGTGGACATCCTGGCTGGGATTACAGTAGTCAGAGGCACTTTTTCCAGCTTGCCTGTCCACTCAGGAATCCTTTGGGAAGGAAGCTGTTTGGTCTCATTTTGGATATCCTGTGAAACTGAACTAGCGTGGTTGCCAGGAACTGAAAAGAGTTATTTAATTTTTAAAGAGCTGAAAACTACTGTATATGCTACTGAGTACTGTACGGGAAATTACTGCTTTGGTTTGTTTGTCTGGATTTCTGGTATTTCCAGTTTACTCAGGATAGCAACCCTGCCTCTTGATCCTAGTGCAGCAGTGCAAAGTGGAAATCATAAGACAGATTCAGGTTTAAATACGACTTTCTGGCCCAGCCTTAATGTGTTTGGAATGAAGTGGGAATTTTCTTCAAATAGGAGAAAGAATGAGAAATATTCAGAGCACAATCCAACAGTGCATTGAAAATGACATTTTACTGTGATTTCCAAGCACTGTAGGGATGGGTCCCAGGAATGCTGAAGATATGAAGTGGATTGTGTTGGTAGAGGGTTTTTTGCCTCTTTTGACTAAATTGGAATGTAAGTGGATGTCCACGGCCTGAAACTTTAATCTTCCCTTCACAGTCCAAAAACATCTTGCAGCAGCTGCACTAAGTTATCCTGGTATTTTCCAAGGTGTGACCTGATAAAAATGTTCTCTGCTTTTCTGTGGTCGTGGAATAGAACTGTGGCATTGCGTGACTGCTGCCAAGCTAGCATCCAGACATATCCAGGCTGTATACAAGCCTATAAGACTTTTAATGTGTAACCTTAGCCAACCAAGGCTTGTCCCCTAAAGAAATACTAAGGAGATGTCTAAAATCTCCAGTTCATGTAAAAGCCAAAAGCAATGGAGAATTTTGTGAAGTATTTTTATTCCGAGAGAAAAGTGCTGATGTTGGGTTGTCAGCATCAATCTGATCAGGTGCCTCAGGCATGGGCATAACACAGGTTCCTTACAGAAGGTAAGGAAGCTTCCAGCAAAATAAATCTCTCAGGGAGCGTTTCAGTGCCAAGGAAAGCTGGTGCTCATAGAAATCCTGTCTAAGGCTGGTGCACGTGCTGAGGAGCTGCTGCAGAGAGGAGTCCTGGGAAAGGCTGGCACACTGGGATGGCTCTCCACCATGAGACCGGAGCAGGGGAACCCACAAGCTTGAAGAGGGATTTGTCTCCTACCTGTACAGCAGGGAGCCTAACTTGAGCTTTGGGGTTTCTGAGCTTCATGCTGGATTTGTTTCCTGAAAATGCTGGGAAATAGAAGCAGAGGGCTGGCTCTGGAGTCACAGATGTGGCATGAGCAGTTGAGCCTGGCTGTTCCCACAGCCATGGGAGTGGCAGGGGTGTCCATTCCCTGAGCGTCATCTGTCTGATTAGTTCGATAAAATGATCATGTATGTGAGAGATTTTCTGAATGATAATTTTTCTGAATTTACAGTACAGAGAACTGAGAAATGCTGAAAAGAGTCAGTTTGTCCTTTTCAGGCTAAGCCCGTGGTTTAACAAGCTGTTTGTTTCCTGCAGACCAGAACTCTTGTTCTCTTATGAGTTATCTTCTCGTTTATTCCTCTGCCAGCTTCACACCTGTAGCTGAGACCCAGTGTAAACAAAGCTAGAGGAAACAAGCCAACATGTCAATTTGAGCCTCAGCTTTAAACACTCTCTTCCTTTACTGAGTGTCACATCTGGCAGGGGCAGTTACTCTTGGTAGGATTATTATGGCCCCAAATCTGTGTTGGGATGATGACAGAAGAGCTCAGACTTAGCCCAGTACTTCTGGGGTACAATGGCATTTCCTTTGCTGAAACAAAGGAAGTTCTTTCCCCTTCATTCTTGCACTTCCCTTGTAATACAAAACATCCTTTGCATGCACATAGACATTTGAAAGGTTTTTATATTCGGGTCTGTGGTTGCCGAATTTGGCTTCGGGGTTTTGCCTATGGCTGTTGGAGAGGAAAGCTGTACAGATAGCATTTAATTGTCTCTTGTCTTTGTTATGCTTTGGTTGCTTGGTATTTTTAAAATTGAATTTATTATTAAGGGAACCTGTTCACTTTTTATTATTGCTAAGGTGAATGTGGGTTTATTAACTATTGCACTAATGCATCAAATTTCTGATTCCTGGGGGTTACTCTGCCACAAAGCTTCATGCAGAAGAGCAAGGTGGGAGACCCTGCTCACAGGTCAGCAACAGCACAAGCACCCTGTTTGGTCAGGGTTTTGGGAAGGATTTGCCATGAGCAGGCATGAGGCTGTGGGGGACACCTGGAGCACATTTCTGAGTCTGCAGAACCAGTCAGCAAGATGGTGAAGAACTCAGGCCTTGTAAATCTGGTTCTACTATGTAGAGTAGCCCTGTCCTTGTGGCATTGGTAGCTTCAACAGATCTGCTGTGAATATCGGTGGCAAAAGCAGCTGTTGCTTCTGTTAGACCTGCAGGGCCTTTATGGGGAAATGATGCTCTGCCTTCCTCAGCAGCAAGGGAAGAATTGCTCAGAGCCCTGCCTGCAGTGGTGTGAGTGGGACTGGGGAACCCACAGAAACTCCCGCAGGGTGCGGGGGGAAGGTGAGGAAACGTGGTGAGGACAGTGAGATCTGCCTGCAAAAATACTACAAGCCATGTTCTACTTGTAAACACTTTTATACTTCTCATTTTTGAGCAGAGCTTTCTGTCAAGTGGAAATTAATCCTCAAGTTGGGAGCACTCACCAGAGGTGAGCGAGGGAGGCAGGATTAATTTCAGCAAAGGATCTCTTAAAGAGATGGAGAGGGTGAGAGGGCGTTGGTAGACAACAGTTGGGAGTTTCACACCAGTTCTCACCAGGGAGGCAGGAAGGAAGTGGAAAGTGGCAGGAGACAAAGGACAGCCTGAAGGTTAGAGAGAAGAGATAAATAGGGATTGTGAAAAATAACACAAGCAAAAAGGCTAATGGTGTATTTATGTAAGGCAGGAAGGCTCAAATGAGGAGCAAAGCTCTGCCTTAGCTTTGACAAAGGTGACACGAGGGCCAGAATTTTCTAAATGCTACCCAGGGGACAGCAGGAGGCTGGGCTGTTGCTGTGTGTGGATTTCTGCTGCATTGCACATCATTGCTTTACATGTTTTAGTTCTTCAACAAACTTGCACTTTAATGCAGTGATTGGCCTCAACTCTTTAGCAGTGCCTCCACACGCTGGCCTGCAGGCAGGCAGAAGCACAAATTCAGGGTCACATTAGCAGCAAGGTACCCGACGGGGGCTGTTGTACGAGAATACTTTGAAGCTGAGTGATACATCAGCACTTCTTTCAAGGAAATTGCCAAATGCCTTTATTACAACACTGCCCCTCGCTGCTGGCATTGCTGCCGTCCTGGTGTGTTAATGGGCACCACAGACACTTGGAGCACTTCGTTTTGATTTATGTCTGCAACTGTGACAGTACTGATTGAGAATTTCAGCCCCTTTGCTTGCTCCCTGCGAGGGGACAACACCCTGAACATCCTTCGAGAATGTTTAAGGACTTTGTCTCAGAAATGTGCATTTCCACTGATATTTGTCTCCAAATACGAGGCCCAAGAACACCCACAAGTCCTTCCAGCCTGCTACACAAGGGTTACACTGCGCATTGCTCCTGCGGTCCCAATTGCCGGGGAAAGGAGGCAGCGAGGTTGCGGTGCCGTGGTGGATCCGCCTCGGGGCTCGGGGCCGGGCTGGCGGAGGGGCTGCAGCCAGCTCAGCACCGCGGGCACGGCTCTCGGTCCGCCTGGGGCTGAGCCGAGGCTGGGAGCTGGGCTGGGAGCAGGGCTGGGAGCAGGGCTGGGAGCATCACTGGGAGCAGCACTGGGAGCAGCGCAGGGAGCATCACTGGGAGCAGCACTGGGAACAGGGCTGGGAGCATCACTGGGAGCAGCACTGGGAGCAGGGCCGGGAGCATCACTGGGAGCAGGGCTGGGAGCTGGGCTGGGAGCATCACTGGGAGCATCACTGGGAGCAGGGCTGGGAGCAGGGCTGGGAGCAGGGCTGGGAGCATCACTGGGAGCATCACTGGGAGCATCACTGGGAGCAGGGCTGGGAGCATCACTGGGAGCAGCACTGGGAACAGGGCTGGGAGCATCACTGGGAGCAGCACTGGGAGCAGCACTGGGAGCATCACTGGGAGCAGCACTGGGAGCAGGGCTGGGAGCATCACTGGGAGCAGCACTGGGAGCAGCACTGGGAGCATCACTGGGAGCAGGGCTGGGAGCTGGGCTGGGAGCATCACTGGGAGCATCACTGGGAGCATCACTGGGAGCAGCGCTGGGAACATCACTGGGAGCATCGCTGGGAGCATCACTGGGAGCAGCGCTG
>PYHW01010766.1:2574836-2588819 GCA_013186435.1 Turdus rufiventris | reverse complement strand
CCCCGGGCTCGTGTTCGCAGCTCCCGTTACCTGGGGGGAAGGATCTGACAGTGTCTCAGCTGCGCGTGTACAAAATCCTGCTCGCTGGATGCTGTCACGGCAGTTTTGGGGGGTTTCAGGGGTTTTCTGGCGGCTGGCGCATCCCCCGTGCGGGAGCGCCGGGCCGGGAGCGCGGAGCTGGCGGCGCCGGAGGGGTCCCCGCTCTCGGCCCGGCCCTTGGCGGCCCCGCGTGGGGCGGTGCGTGCAGGGAACCTCCCATATCCCGTATCCCATAACCCGTATCCCGTATCCCGTGTTCCAGAGGCGATCCCCGCGCGTGGGGGCAGAGCGCGGCCGCCCCCCCCCGCGGGCGGCAGGTGGCCCCGACCCCCGCCGCTGCCGCACGTCACTTCCTCGCAAACTTTTCCCCGAGCTGCTCCCTCCGCCAAAGTTGCCGGCGGCGGCCGCCGGGCCGGGGAGGGCGTTGGGGCGGGCCGGGCATGCCCGGCTCCCTGAGCCCGCCGGGGCACGGCCGGGCACCGCTAGCTCGGAGCCATGGCCCGCAGCCTGGACGGCATCGACCTGGCGGCGCTGCGGGTAAGGACGGGGGGACCCCTGTGCCCTCCCCGGGCTCGGGGTGCCGGCCCCTGCTCGTCTCCGCGGCGAGTGCGAGCCTTCCCCGGCTCTGTGCGCTGGCCGGAGGGCTCCGCTCGGGGAGCGGCACTGCGGGGCCGTGGCACCGGTGGTGGCGGGGCGGTGCTGCCCGTGCCCGGAGATGCTCGGGGCTGCTCGGGGCTGCAGCCTCGGGGCTCTCCCGATGCTCGGGGCTGCAGCCTCGGGGCTCTCCCGATGCTCGGAGCTGCAGCCTCGGGGCTCTCCCGATGCTCGGGGCTGCAGCCTCGGGGCTCTCCCGATGCTCGGGGCTGCAGCCTCGGGGCTCTCCCGATGCTCGGGGCTGCAGCCTCGGGGCTCTCCCGGCTGCCGGGGTCGCGCTGCCTTGGTCCCCGGGGCGCTGCAGCGCTGCGCCGCGGAACCTCCTTCGCTGCCGGGATAATAGATCATTCCTGCCCCTAAGGTGTTGTGCGTGCTGCGGAGGGAAAATAAAAGGGAAACTAGGATCTTCTGGAAGAAAAGATGTGCGTGGGGGGTTGGCTTTTGCGGCTTTTTTGTTGGTTTTGAAGTTTGGGATCTTTTATCCTCCCCCCCCCTCTCCTTCCCCCAAGCTAGAAAAGTCAGCGTTCACCTGGTTTGCTGTGAATTTTTATTGTTATCCTCTTATGTTTCTAACGTAAGCCGAACTTTGGCCACATTAAAAGCTGTGCTGTCAGGGCATCACTTTCACAAAGCGGTGGCAGGGCTGTGTGTGATGCCCCCGAGTTCCACTCGCCCTTTTTACACAGGGGCTGGCCACCAGCAACCCGTCCCAGCCAGGCAGGGCTTTTGTGGAGCGCTCTCGATAGAAGAGAGGGAAGAGTTCAATTGTGGCAAAAAGCAGTCATCCCCAGACAGCGAAACCAAAGGAAGCCACTTTCTAAAAATATCAGGGAAAAAAGAGAGCTGGGACAAGCCTTTGCAATGTCACATGGCGAGGAGGGTGTTCCAGACTGGAGGCAGAAAGAGGAAAAGCAGCAGGGACAGTAAACTTAGGAAGGATGGCAAAAGGCTTCTGGCTAAGCAAGCAGAAGTTTATTCTGACTCTGCTATGAGGTGTAAGGCAAAATAATGGAAGTTCTCCTTTAGAGCTTTAGCAGATGAATCTCATCTCCTTAAATAAATGAGGAAATAGTGTGAGCTTGAAAAGGAGTCATTCTGTGAAACAGACAGCAGGCTTTGTGACAGAGCCATCTGATTCACAGCCTCCAAAGGCTGGGGGTACTGTGAGCTGCAGCCTCAACAGGAGAAGGGATAAGTGCTGTTTTGGGAGAAACCCCTTTGCACATGTCAGCAGACTTAGTCTGGGTTTAAGTAGGAGCTGGGAGGCAGGTGAGCTGAGCTGTGGGAATAATTTAAAGACAGGTGCCTTGCTTTTTTTGTGTCTGGGGTGTTCCTGGGGTCTGTGGGAGCTGTGCTCTAACATCCCACAATTGTGAGTGGGGTCATTTTCAGTCTGAGATTGCCCTGCTTCCCTCCAAACGGGTGTTCTCCAGGGCTCTCCCCTTTCCCTGGAAAGAAAGGAGCCTGTGGTTTCCTAATGTTGCTGGGTTTACCAGGGCAATCAGGGGATAAAAAGCCCTGAAATCTGCATTAGGTGCTGAGGTCCAGAGGCCCTGTAGAACTTGTGCTTCAGACACCTGTGTCTTCTTTAGCTGCAGGGATGGGAGAAGTACATTTTGGTCACGCTTTCGCTGTGTCTGTGGCTTTTCATTCTGCCTTGCAGATGAGATGGATGTGGCCTGGGTGCTCTGGGTCAGCAGTCTTGCTCTTGCTTTCTGAGTGCACTGCAAATGAATCAAGGCAAAGCAAGGTGCTCGCCATATGGTAGAATGTGTGATGGTAATTAACCTTAGAGTGACGAATGTTCAGGCCAGGATTTTGGCATCTTTCAAAGGGAATCTAGCAATTTGGTAGGTGCTGGCTGGTGAAGGGTTAACTGGGCCATGAGCTTAAGTGATAGCTGAGAGGAAGCACTACATCAGTGATGATATGGAACTCCAAGATAATTAAGAAGGTGGCCCATTGTGAAGAATGCCAACAAATAATACAGTGCTGATATCCAAGCGAACAAGGGCAATCCAAGGACCAGAGCCCAGATTAATATCCTTTATGACTCTTAACAAGGCTTGGTTCACTGTGGTGTCCTGATTAAAAGAAGAGAGATGGCCAAGTATTTGGTTGCACTCAGACCTGTGTAGGCTTGAAATGTTAGTGCTCAATTTGCTAGCAAGGATAGGATAGGATTTGCACTATATTAATTTCAATGCTAATGTTTATTTAGATAATTGTTAGGGTCTTTCCTAGAGTGTCAGAAGCCTTTAGAAGCAAACTATTAGGATGCAAAATCAGAATTAAATTTATTGAAAGAGGAAAGAGAAGCTAATTTTGAGGCACTTAAATTACTGTATTTGCATAATGAATAAGCTTAGAGAAGAAGAGTGAAGATAGCACACACTTGAGAGAGGCAGTTGCAAAGTCCAAATTGAAAGTGCAGTTTGGGTTCCTCTGGGTTTCAGTGCACTGTGGGCACTTCTTAATACAGCAATGCTGCTTTCTGCAGAAGTGGGGAGTTAGGGTGCTTCTTGTGCTTCCATGTAGATGTTATGCATGGAAGTCCTTTACTGGGAGGTTCCTCAGAGAGCTGCTGTGGGTTTCACTGCCCGAACCATGAGCTGCCCACAGCAAAGTTCTGTGCAGAGGTTGCACATGAAGCAGAGGTGCTGTACCACCCACCAGTTGCTTTAGAGTAGCAATGGTTTATTTGCTGACTTCAGCCCCACTAAAATAAAGCATTTGTTTATATCCAGACTAGTCAAAACATAAAATGAGGAAATGAGAAGAAAGCAAAGAAAATTTTAGTGAGATCCAGTCTTGTAGGCATTCTTATGCTTGTGCTTAAGTCCATATGTGAGTGTTCCCATTGATTTCCTTTTCAATGAGGGCTTTTGGAGATGGGATTTAAGTCTAGAAGGTTTACTGACTTGTTTTAAAATAGGAGACAAAGAGACACAGACTGACCTGCATGAGTCAAAAGTCATATTGACCTGATTTATGCATTACTTTTTTTCAAAAAAAGAAAAAGTCTTACAAGGTTGACAGTCCAGGAAGTTGTAGGTTAAAACTCATTTCGCTTAAAACCAGATGAACTCATTAGTACTTTCAGTTATGGAAGTCTGGGCTGTGTTGCTCTGAAAGATCTTGCCATTTATCATGCCAGTTGTGCCAATGAGGGTAGAATCTGCTCAGAAAAAAAGCCTGTGTGTTTCCACTGGGATTTTGCCAAGGTAAACATTTCTGTATCAGATATGAAGAAAGAATTACTTATGTTAGAGAATTAACATATAAGTGGAGTGGAGAGTAGCTTGATAGATCTAAAAAAAGGATGTTTTGCAACCAGGGGAATAGAAATTGCTCTTCTGAGATAATGTTTTTCTGTATCACATCCCTCAGCAGTACCAATAGGCATTAGCTGACATGACAGATTGCTGAAACAGATGTGGTAAAACTGACACATGGAGTTAATAATATTTTATATAAAGCTCTCAGTGATACTATGGCAAGAAATGAGCAGTGATAAATGGCTTAGCCAGAAACCAAGAAACTGATCTCTTGAGTTCATGATGGTTTAAAATAAATCACTCAAGTGAGTTTTGACTAAAGCACCAGATCTTTAATGCTCTCAGTCACTCAAGCATTGCCCATGCCTTGCAGCAAGATGGGCTGCCTGTACCTGAGGGGCTGCAGCAGTGCTGCAGGAGAACCCCTGCTGCAGAGCTGGTGTGGGAGCAACTGGTGCTATAGCATGAGGATAGAAGTCGCTTCATGTGGAGAGGCTGACTGATCACCTGACTCATTAATCTTTTATGTAAATTAACAGCAATCTAGTTTGTGTTCAAAGCCAGGAGTTCAATACCTCGGTCCAATTCACTTTGTTATGTTTGCAGAGCGAGACAGTTGAGTGTTCTCAGCTAAGGTTACCTGGTTCAGTGCATTTCCCTTTGCTAAGGTACCTGGACTCAGGTGCTTTATGTTGTCATTTTTTCAGTTCTGCTCTTTAGGTTTTTCTCTTTGTTGCATTGCTCATACCAAGTGTTTCTCAGCAGAGAGCAGCAACTCAGCCTCCAGGTTGTCTCAGTGTGGTGAGGCTTAGGAACCTGGAGCTTCTCCTTATTCTACTGTAAGCTGAGTCAGCAGTTGAATTCTAGTATTTTTCACACATCTTCATTTGTTTGTTGTATCTGCTGTAGTACCATCCCGCCAATCTTCACTGAGTTATGTTGTATACAGAGTTTTGCAAAACTTGACTGAAAACTTAAACATTAATGCATTTGGTGATTTCTCCTTTAGTGTGTTAACACAGATCATTAGAAGATTTTATTTTGATGGTGTACAATTATTTTCTGTTATGAAGTGGTTGCTCTAATCCACCCTCTAATATTATTTCTTCTGCTTTTTGCAGGACCCTGCGGGAATATTTGAACTGGTGCAGGTTGTTGGAAATGGGACATATGGACAAGTCTATAAGGTTTGGATGCCTCTTTAATTTAGGATATTGCTCTTGGTAAAGTTGTATTACCTAAGTGAGTACCATCTAAGAAGATGGACAATTGTTCCAGTAACAGCCTGATTTATCTTGCTCTCTTTTCTGCATAATACAAAATGTGAAATTCCATGGTCCTTCCTTCATGCCTCTGCTGCCACAGGTCACATAAATGACTTTTGTACTGACTTCCCTCTGCTCTGTGCTTGCTTTCTCTTTTTCAAAATTATTTAGAAGGTGTCTGGCAGAAATTTACATCAGTGATGGCTAAATTTGGCCTGGATTGGGTGAAGTTCAAAACTCACACAGCAGTGCTCTTCAACACAGAGGTGTCACTTAGCCCTGCTCTGCAGGCAGGCAGTGGATTCTGATTTCTGTCATTACTTTTGTCACTGTGGTGTCACAGCAGAGCCACCAAACAAGAAACTGCAGCAATTAACATTGTTTGCCACAACACAGTGCTCTGTACACTATGCAGTGCACAGCTTACTTATAACAACAAGCCTAGAAAAGTCTTCTTTCACTATGAAGCCTTCCCTAAAAGTGATTTAAGAAGAGGAAATAGTTGTGATTAAATAGAGAACCAAATTCCCGTTTTGAGAACGAAGGCAGAGGAAGGAGGAGGCCATGCTGAGCATGGAGGCACATCAGAGGAGTAGTGGCACTGGAATCAGTCTGTCTGCTGTTGCCTTTCCCCCAGGTCCCACTGCTGACAAGCCCCTGCTTGGCAAGTCCTTGTGTGTGTTCAGACTCTTTGTGCATTTCCCTCTGTGTAAAAATGCTCAAGGGTCCCAGTGCAGCAATGCTGACTGTTCCTCTTTCTCCAGTGCATGGAATACATGCTACATTTTGGTGTCCATCCTCTGGTGGCAGTCTGCTGTTATCACTTTTTACTGTCCCTTTGAAGCTATAGGTTCTGGAAAATGCTTTACTGGAGCAATTCTGGAAAGCCTCTCTTTTCCCATGCTACCATTTTAAAAGCATTGTTTTTATGTCAGAAGCAGGATCTTTCTCATGTAACTCTTTGTGGTGGTGAAGTCTGTGTTGTTTCTGGGGTTGTCATTCAGATACTGCTTTTACACTACTGAATTAAAAATACATGCTCAGGGGTTCACATGGACAGATTAGAAGCCAAGAAAGATTTAGAGGTGCTGCTGTTTTTTATCTGCAAAAAGATCCCAAACCTCCTGAATGTTGTTCTGTGAAATAGTTGACTTTCTTTGTTTGTCTGGATTTGTTTTATATTGGGAAAGAAAAATTTCAATCTAGTCATCTTTTATGAATGCTGATTATGAATCAGCTGCTTAATCATGGCAGAAGCAGGAAGGAGCAACACAGTTTGCTTCTCTGCTGCAAAAGAAAATGTTTTGAGCTGTCACGTAACTCACTAGAATGTTAATTGCCAAAATGCATAAGAAATAGTGGCAATTTAAAATAGTACCCAAAGGCTGCTCTCCACTGAGGGTCTGACAGCTCTGGGAATGATTTGAGTCTCTGCTCATTCTGCACTTGGGCTGGCTGGAATATCTGAGGAAGGCACTGAGAGAAAGGGTCTCAAAGGGCTGGGGACATGCAGGGGAAGCTTTGTGCATGTGCATCCTGCACTGGAGGATGAGGGGCTGTGAGTAACCCCAGCTCCTGAGGCTTTTAAAATTGTCAAACAAATCCATGTGCTCAGTGGGGTGTTTGCTTGGGGGATGGAGCTACTCTCAGTGGGAACACGACAGCGAAACCTGCTGCTCAAGATGGTGATGGTGGCAGCCAAGCTGGGCAGATGTAAAATGCACATTCCACATCAGCTGTGTCGCTGTTGTGAACAATTTCCACACAGTCCAAAGCTTCAGTGTGTTTGTAAATCTTCCTGCAGACACTGAGCACCACCTGAATGTTCCTGGCTGTGTCTGCCTGGTGGTATCTCCCTAGAGCTGGCCTTGCATCCCGAGCAAATGCCTGTGTTCTCAGGAGGAGGGAGCTGCTGTTTTTGCAGTGGCCATGAGAAGTTAGGCTCATACTCACTTTTCTTTTTAGCATCTGTGTAGTGTGTCCTCTGATCTATAAAATGCTACAACTGATAGAGTGAATGAATGAAGTTCTGGAATCATTTTGCATTCTTGTGCAATCAAAGTGCATTTTGCACTTCGTCTTGTGATTGTGGTAGGCTTGTGATTATAAATATTTAAGTTATAAAGCAGTTTCTGTTATCAATATACTTTGCCCATATCATTAGAGCATGTTTTTATTCCCCTGAGGTGTTAGATTCTTCCATATGATCAGAAACTACACAGAGTAATTTGCACATAATCAAAGAAAAACTTATTTCAGTCTAAGTAAATTATATTCAGGATTACTAAATTGCTTTGTTGGCTGTGAGGATGATTCATATTTTAATATATGCAACTCTATAAAAATGAAAATAAAATTTTGAGGATTCATCATTAGATTTGGAAAGCCATGTTTAACAGATTTATTGAAAGACAGTATTATTCACACCGAATTATTCCAGTTCCAGTTCAGTGTCTTTTAAAATGAAATGGAAGAGGTATGAATTGTACACATAACAATGCTAGAGCTGAGTATAAATTTTATAAAGATTTGTGTATAATAACTGACTAAAAGCTGGCAGATTTTTTTTGGCAACTTACAAAGTAGTAGGACATAAATATGCCGGTATTGGTAACATCAACCTTTGGAAAGTGTGAATTAGATGTGAAAAAAATCTGATGGTACCCAGAATCCATGAGACTTAGGCTTTATTACCTCTTGAAATGACAGATGAGTTTTTCAGTTAATTCCTGGTTTCCATGTGCTGGAATCCAAAGAACAATCCTATGTAAGAGGTGATTCAGAATAATGCCATGGGAGGTGGTAGCACAGAGTCTTCCCTGACAGTAAGGGAAAACTGAGAGTAGTTGGAGATGGTGCATTTGCTGGGAATGGGAAGTTGAGTATTGACTCTTTCATACCTTTGTCTACTCAGTGTGGAGGAGCTGAAGGTCAGGCTGTGTAAAGTCTCTGCACCATCTCCATTCAATGTGCATGGAAAACAGAAGTTTCTGAACCTCCCATGCACCGCTTCTGCAAGACCTGCCCATGCTCCTGCCTACTCTTGAGGCCAGGGGTGGAAATGAGTGTGCAGGGCATGAGCATTTGCTCTCCAAAGGATGAGGACCAGCATTTTTGAGGGTTTCTAGAGCTGCTGATCATTAAAGACATTCAGACAGAAGAGCAATGTTTTATCAGTATCTGGGAGGAAGTGAGCAGGCTAAAGGTGTCACTTGGAAGTCCTTGGGATCTGCTGAGACATGGCACTGCTGTGAGTTCTTAGCCTGCTCCCATTACCTCCAGGAATTTAACTGTATGGACTCTGTGGCTCTGAAGTGCTCCATTTGATCCATCATTCTTGATGTAGAACAGTTGTATGCTGGTCTGTGCTTGTTTGTTCAGTAATAACTGAACTGTAAGTTCAGGGGAAGTGAAATTTCATTTTTTTTTCCAAAGATTTCTGCTGTTAGTTTCATAATCTTTGATGAGAGCTGTTACTTCCATAGAAGCCTGTTAAGCTTATGTTCCAATTTTCAGTGCAGAGTCATTTTTCTATTGAGTAAATGGGGAAAGGGAGATATGGGGGCAGCCGAAGGGGTTGCCATTTTTGAAGTGTTTGGGTCACACAATTTTTCCTGAGCTCTGGAAGAGGCTGTGAGACTCTGAGTTTATAGCTGCTCTGGTTTTTCAGCTGTCAAGATGAAGAGGAATTGTTCCTAATCCTTCTCATTCAGCCATGCTCTGACAGTCCTCATCCCTCTGCAGTTTTCACGGGCCAAATGAGGTCAGCAGCAGTGTTTTCTGATGTCAAGAGGCACCTGATTGGGGCATTTGTCTTCCTTATTTTTAGTGATGTGGGTTCACCTTCTCCTGGGCTTGCCATTTTTCTGTGGCCTAAGGAAAGAGAGGCCAGTGTTTTCGGATGGTTCCAGGGGCTGGTGTGTTTTGGCACATGGTCTTGGAGGCTGATGATAAACCCTGACAGATTTGCAGCTACTGTGTGTGCAGAATGGTTGTACCTTTAAAGGAGTCTGAGAGCACAGGGGACTTGGGAGAGGTGCTCTGGTTTGGAGCAGTGAGATCTAAAGGGAAGATGTGGTTTCCCAGTCATGCAGCTGGTGAAGAAGCAGCAGTGCTGATGCTGGGGCTTAGCAGGGGTTGGTAGCAACCCTGCCTTCCTGTAGTGACTCTGCACAGCTAATATTTTTATTTCTCTGTGGTCACACAGGACTCAGGATGCAGAAAGGAAGCAGCTCTGAGTAAGGAAGTGTATGGGGGTTTGGTTGTTTTTTTTTAACATAGTTGCTTCTTGGCATCGAATGTGTTTCAGTTGCTGACATGAGCTCTGAGTTACTTTGCTGCTGATGTAGAGTGGCAGGAGTGAAACAAAACATAAATACAATGTTTCGGTTGATTTTAATCTGAAACTCTGTAAAGTTCTTCATATTCTATTTCACTGAATTGCTGGCTGATGTAATTGAGTTGGGAGTGGTGGGGGGAAGGAACATGGGGTTTTTTGAGACTGGGTAGTGTGTGGAAAGAATCACCCAACCATGCTAAGTTATGGAGTGTTATAATCTGTGGACTGTATTGAAAACCTTAATTAATGGTAGCACCTGGAAGGTTAAATGTAAGAAACATTACAATTATGTTCAGTATAATCCAGATGGTGAATGTCTATGAGCTGAAAACTTTAAAACCATCCCTTCTGTGGGTGGGTCAGAAATAGCAACTTTCCAAAGATTGTGTCTTGGGGCTGAAATGCGATTTCAGTCTCTAAAGTGCTGCAGAGACGTTAAAAACGACACATAATCTGAGGTTGTTTTGTTGTCATTTGTGGTGAGTTCCAGTTTTCAGACTGATCTTAGTTGTCAAGATTTTGACGCGTCAAGGAGTGAAATCAGTTGTACTCTACAGAAATGACCAAGTGCTACTCTGTTTCATTAGCAGTGGGTAAAAGTGTTTGTTTGTCTATCTGTTTGCTTTATTTCAGTTTTTGGTAGTGATACCTTTTTCTTGGTCCTAAAATCAAGAGCCAGACATGGTTAAGGGATAAAGGGTTTTTATTCAGCATTGAATAAAGTCCCTTATGGTGCAACGACTCATCGAGGTGGAATACACTGAAATGCACACACAGGGTAATCAGATACGATTTTATAGACCTTGACTATTAACATATCTAACAAAGATATCCCTGGGAGAGGTTTGAATGAGTAGTGCCACATGTCCTAGTCCCCCCCCAGATGGGACTAATCCTAGTTTACAGGATGGGTTCTAGAGGGGCCTTGGTTCCTCAAGATAGTGTAGGGCTTTCCAGCCTCCAGCTGTGAAGCCTTTGGGATGTTTGCTCTCCTGACATAACACAATACCAGGATTGTGCTAAAATACCAGGCTTAAAGAATTAAAGGTATGCATGCTAAGGGCATGAGAATACATAAAAGGTATAGAAAAAGAAAAGGCAAAAATCATCATGGCATCAGTAGAAGAGCTGATTATCTTGTCCCATGAAAAACCAGTTAATTACAGCAGGCAGCAGTGTGCAAAGACACTGCCAGCAGTGCATGGGATGGAGTCAGCAGCTCGGTGCACAGACCCTTGGTTGGTTTGTGCAGACAAAAAATGGAGATTGTCTGCTGCTCCTGGCTCTGAACTTAATTAGTGCTGCCGCCATTGTCATCAGATATGAAATGCTGTGGTGCTTATGAATGGTTTGCCTTGAAAACTGAAGGATGTAGGGCTGCAGCACCAATAATACACTAGAGTGTGGGTTGGGCTTTTGACATTTAACTTCTTCAATTTTTAATAAGACTCTTGAAGTTTGCATATTACCAGGTGTGTTTCTTCATCTTCTCTTAGTTGTCTGTAAATCCTAAATACACTCCCATAAATTCCTTTCTTATTGCTTCCAATCCACAACTGTCCCCATCAGAACAGGTGTGCAGTTGGAACACTTGATACAAGGAGGGCAAACTCTGCCTTGGACTGTGTCAGCAAGAGCCTAGAAAGCAATCAGGAGATTTTCCATGATTCTTTTCCATGCTCTTGTTAAGCCACACCTGGAATACTGTGTCCCATCTTTTCTCCCTCATTTCCAGAGAAGATTCAACAAGAGGTAGCCAAAATATTTAGAAAATATTGAAGAAAAAAAAAGGCTGGAGAAATTGGATTTTTTTGACCTTGGGAAGAGAAGGCTGAGGGCAGTCTAGTCACAGTTTTCAGGTGTTTCAGTGATGGTTGGTACAGGAGGTGCAGTACAGGGATGCACAGGGCAAATGGGTTGCTCAGGAAAAGTTCTATTTGGATGTAAGGAAAAAATTCCATACCACAAGAATGAGTCATCACTGGAATAGGTTTCTCATGGTGGTTGTGGAATCACTGTTGCTGGAAATATCCAAGGCTGTTTGAAACTGTCTTGGTCAAAGCAACCAAAATCCCTGCTTTTAACAGAAGGTGGGACCATGGGTTCCCAGAGGTCTTTTCTAATCTCAGTTCTAGCTCAGTAGATACCCAATATCAACCCAGGCAATTAGAGTGTGAATTACTAACTTGGAGGATGCAAAAAGCCTCCACTTTTTTTTTTAAATGCATATATATAAAATAGGTAGTTTATGGTGTGTATTCAGTTATCAGGGTCAGGAGTGTTTTTCTGCTGGGGTTTTTTAGGGGTTTGGTGTTGAGTTTGGTTTGGTTTTTTTTTCATTTTGGTTTCCCTGCCTATTTGCATGGCAGTGCCAGACTATATGCAACACTGGATTTTAAAATGATGGCTCAAACATGCGAAATTAATTAGCAAATTATGAACTCCTGGTTCTAGTTTGTGAATATTTCAGAGGAACTCGATTAAGGTTCTTAGGAGCCAAACTGGTTTATCAAAAATAGAAGAGTGAGGATGTGAAAAAAACCTCTCAGCTGTGGAGTGCCTCTATACAATAAAGGCTCTGACCGAACGGAGCAATGTAGAATAATTAGATGTGCCATTAGAGAATAGCAAAATCCTTGCAAATAATTTGTTGACAGGCCTGCTGCTTTCAGGTCCTCCATGTTTTGGAGCTAAATGTCCATGTGGGAGAGTACAATGCATTTTCATCCTAAACTGTTGGCATTTTGAGCTCATGTTGCATAACACTTCAGATTTTGCCACTGGGTCATGCTATTTTGAAGGTAAGAGAATGTGCTAAAAATGCACTGGTGGTAATATGAGCATAGTAGGAAGTAGTTCATGCTCTTAATTCCCTGCTGAAGCACTTGGCTGTGCTTTAAGCACCTCACTAGTGCCATTGATTTCAGTAATCCTGACTGCTCTGTAGCATCCACATTCACATCAGCGAGAGCAGTGCTTCATGGGTCTGAGTTTTGCAATATCTGACCTACTCAGAGGTATTTCCATTGTATATGATATATGAATTAGTGCAACTCGGGGAAAACTCATAATGATTTATTAGCAGTCGAGAAAACCATTGCTATGACAGTTAATGGATGAATGACATGATTATTACAGAAGATCTAGTGTGGTGTTTATAGACGTTTGAGCTGATTTCCATGGCAGGTTAGCTTTACTAACTACTTTTGTCACAGTGAACTGAAGCATTTTAGAGCCTGGTGAGGACCTGTCACCTTATCTCTGTGTCTCTGATTCTTTTTTATGAGTTTTACTTTCCAGGTCTGTTTTAATGTCCTGAAGAGTGCATGTATGTTTTTTTGAAAGTCCTTCTTGGGTACTTCTGGGGTATAGCTAACAAAGCACAATAAAAGGAACAACAAATCAGTTGGTTCCCTAAAATTGAAGAAGAAACTATTTTCCAGCTGTTTGTAGTACACTTTTTATTTTTCAGTCCTTGCATATTTAAAGTCTGCCCTTGTACCCTACTGACCTTGTGCAATTCCCAAAAGGTTTTCAAGATTTGCATTAGAAGCACCTTCTCAAAGGCCAGTTCTTCCCCATCCCCTACTTCTTACCCTTGAAAATATTAAATTTTAGTAACTTTGGAGATCTTGCAACTGAGCAGTCCAGAAGACACATTTTGTACCAAACTGTGACCTTTGAGTGTCCTGCATAAATGAAGTTATTAGCTCCTGTGTAATAGCTGGGCTGTGCTCTGGGGCAGTGCCTTTAGGGGCTCTGAGTGTGTGAAAAATGCATTTTTCATAAATGTTGGAGAGGGGCTGATGTGGGCAGCTGTGGCTCAGGAGATCTTGCTTCTCTTCTTGCCTCTGCTTCCCATCATAGCTGAGCCCCAGGAATTTGCTGGAAAAGGAGCTCTTCATGTGAGTGCAGCTGTTAAAATGGAAGCAGCCTTTGCTGTTTGTGAAGCATCTTGGGATTGTGGCTCGGAGCAATTAGTGTGCTTATGGAGGTGATTTATGAAAATTGGTTAGCAGCCACTTACTGAACAACGTGCTGCTTGAAATTCAAATCCAAACCCATTCACTTGAATCCAAACACAGATTCAGGAGAAGTCCAGAGTGGGAAAATTTCAAGAAATGAGTTGGCTTTCGTTTTCAAACTTTGCTTCAGAAATGTCAAAACATTACATTTAATTTGCTTCATTTGAACATATATTTATATTCAGCAGGATGTTTAATAGATTGGGGAAAAAAGGTACAGTCATACTGAAATAATCTGGCATGACAAAAAGAAATGTGAATATTAATGTGAATTATTCAGACTTTCTATGATGAGTGGAGTGTTTGCAACCAGAAGCGAGACCAGTTGGCAAAATACTGAGATTTTGTTGGTGTTTACTGAAACTGGAATTTACTAAATTCTG
>PYHW01010766.1:2523585-2574778 GCA_013186435.1 Turdus rufiventris | reverse complement strand
GGAAAAGGGCATCAGACAAATGTGTGATGGCCTTCTGAAATGAAAATTCCTCAAGTTCAGTAAAAAATAGATATCTTTCTTATTTAGTATGCTGAATTTAGCAAGGCATTTCCCCAGTATTTATAAATAACAAAAGAGTAACCAGTTTACTAATTACTTCTGTTGCAGTAGATTTGTCTACTGTTTTACTCTCGGCTTTAAACTTGTGGACAATTATACTAAAATATGCAACAAAACCATCATGAAATAAATATGCATATGCCTTAGATAATGGATTCTCAAATGTATTATTTACACAGATTGTTCACGATGTTTTCTTGTTATATGGAAAAAGGAAAAAGCTAGAAAAAATATTTGTTTTTTGCAGCCTAACATGAAATATTTATCGTAACAGGCTTCTTGCAAGCATTCTGCCCCAGAAGCCAAATCGTATCAGTAGATACCTGATTGCCTTTTTTTATTATCAGAGGGTAAAGTTCGGAGTTGGAGGCCAGCATTATTGCTCGTGCTTTGAAAATCGAATTACTGTGGTGTCCAGTTCTGCTGTGTTTTGCCCTGCAGAAGGGCACAGGCAGCACCAGGGCATGGCTGGGGGGCACCAGACCATTCCTGCTCGGGGATCCCTGTGAGATGAAGGGGGTTTGTTCCCACAGACACTGGGCTGTGCTTTGTTGTCCCTCCCAGTGGACGATAGCCAAGTTTTGCAGGCAGGCACATTGGGGTGAGGAGTAGGGGTGCCCAGTGAACCCAGCAGAGCCTGGCATGGCTTGGATGTCATGGAAGGGGTTTGAGCACTGAATGTGGTGCACTGGGGGCACACTGGGCTTTTTGTGCATGTGCAGATCAGCCTAAGCTGGTCTGACATTTTCCAAAGACATTTTTGCTCCTGGCTCACACGAGGATGCACGTGCAGATTACTGGGTACAGCTGGGACAGCTTCCCTGGCAGAAAAAGGGCTCGAGTGGGGAGAAGATGCATCTATGGTAGCCTGCTCTCCAAAATGTGCCTGAAGATGGAAAAAGGATGAAAGAACAGAGAGATGCACTAACTTTCTTTTGGACACTTGGAGAAAATCAGTCAGAACTATTTTGAGTAGAAGCAGATACAGAACAAAGTCTGAAACTCGGGTCTCTGATAGCACACATTGGAGAATAAAGAACAGAGAGGATTTTGGATTCATCCTTTCCTATGTTCCCCTCTTCCTTTCTTTACATTTTGTTAGTTTCTAGGTCCCCACCTGTTGGAAGACTTGGCATGGCCTGCATCCCTGGCTTGTGTGCTGGAGTTACAGTATTTTCATACTGACAGGGGAATCAGCACACACAGACACTGTGTGTGAATGCTCAGGTTTCTGCCCAGGTTTGCAAAGCACCTGCTGCATTAGTGAGGTGCTCAGAGTCACACAAGCCCCTGGTCAGGCCCTATAATGTCACTTGGCTTCCTACATTTGCCAAAGTCATGGTTCTGTGACCAGGCATGAAAGGAAATGGCCTTGCCAGAGCTGGGTGATGGCTGGAGCCTGCGTGGCACTTGCCCTGTCTGTCACACAGATGTGTGCTGAATGTCATAGTGAGGATATGAAATATCTGGCTGGCTAAGCTTTTGTGGTTGCTGTATCCTGCATTGTTTACATTGCTCTGGCAGACCTCTCCCTTTCAAAATTATTAATATTAAAATAGAGCAATTCTTTATCATGCAGAGATATCCTTTGAGCCCAACTCTGTTAGGGGTGGCTGGGAAGCTTCAGGAACCTGTGCTGGGATGGAGGCAATGCTGAGCCCCACCAGGGCTGGACAGGGCTGGAGGTGCCAGTGGAGTTTGGGCTGGAGATGACACTGTGGTCTGTAAGTTGTGGTTCTTAATGGGGAGCCTGTCTGGTTGAATCCTCTGCTGTGTAAATGCTGAGTGGTCTTCTGCAGGGGTTGTACCTCCAGATTAGGTGAGCATGTGCCACCAGTGAGTTTTCTTTCCTTTCTGGCTTCCTTTATTAGCAGGCAAGTAGCATTAATTTTATCATACGGTGCCCTGTTTTCTGAGCTGTCAAAAGCCATTGTGTGATGTGAAAAGTCCCCAGAGACTGCATGATGCATTTTGATTTTTCCTTAGAATTGGTTGCGTGATCAGAAAGAGAAATGAGGAAGCTGCTGCCTCTGCATTTTCCCCCACCCTGGGGCAAGCTGATGACAGTGCAGTTCTCTAGGTGTATTCCAGGACTTGGTTCTGATAGGATCTGTCCTGCCTGCCAAGGAGGACATCCATGGTTGTGAAGGACCCTTTATTAGCAAACAGGGTTTGCAATACAGGAGGTGGCACAGAGGGCTTTGCATTTAAATTTTTTTTTTGTTACTCCCACCCATCCTGTGTTTGCCTGGGGTGCAGCCATGCATTTCTGCAGATGTGCTGCTGAGGTTTTGTGGTCCCAGCCGAGTCCTTCAGGTGGGTGCTGGGCTGGGTCTGTAACAGGGTGTGTGCCTAGACCTGGTGGTGAAGCAGATCAACAGCTCTCTTGAGGTTTAGCAGAAAATAGTTTCTTACTTTTTTTTTTTTTTTTCCCTTGGTGAAAACAAGAGGAAACTTTAGCAGGTAGGAGGTTGATGCTTTGCCACAAAATCGTGTTCTCACCTCTCAGTGCAGTGAGGGTAAAACCACTAGCTGGACCCAGCCCTGGCTGTGGGCAGCATTTACTGTCCCAGTTAGTGATAAAACCCATGTTCTCTCTCATGATCATGAGACATATGAATATTAAATTACTCCAGTTAATTGCTGACTTTCCTATAACAAATTCTCTTTTAAAAGGAAGAAAGAGCTGGTAACAGAAGTAAACAGAAAATTTCAAAGAACTGAGCAGTAATCTCAGTAATCTCCTTCTATTAAAGCCACTATGAAAGTGGAGAGAAAGGGAGTTATGCAAAAAATGAGCATTTTGATGACTGATGTGGCTGGATCAGTGAAAGGGAAATGACAAACCTGATTCAGGCCACTGAGCATGTCCACGCTTAACAAAATTGAGCTGAAAAAAACATTTCTAATTAAACTGGGTCAAACCATGTATGCAAACCAGGTCTTTAAAAATAATTATATGAAACCTTGGTTTTTTTTCTAGTCCTTTGCACATGATGTCATTTGTTTGACCTATTCAGAGAGGATGTTAAGTGCTAACAGTGGCATGGTGGTGCTTTGTGCTCACCTTGCGCTCACTTGATTACAGAATCAGTGCAGGGGAGCCAGTCCCTAAAGGTGACTCAGTGCCTAATTTCAGAACCCCCTCTTGTTAGCATTTCTTTTTCTGTAACTCTTCAGTTACTGAATGTATTAAGTTATTCTCTTGTGCAAACGTCAAAAATAGGTATTTTCTGTAAGCCTCAGTGGTGCGGGGGGCAAAGGACTTTGTCTCCTCTGATTTGCGAAGTATGCAGGAATTGAATCATCATGGAGATTTCAGATTTGTTGGAATGGGCTGACTGGTTAGAACATGATTGGATGCAAGAGCAGTGCAATCCCATACACTCTGGTTTTTTTTAAAAATAAAATTGGCTTAGCTTCTGTCTTTGGTAGTGCAAGTTCTTGCAATCTCATGTGCTCCCCTGGAGGTAGAAGGCAATGCAAAGCACTTGGGAGATGACTTTTCTGGTGTGGCTTTTTTATATGCATTTTTATTTTTTATTTACAACAAAAGTGTCATTAAAAAGAGACTTAATTATTTAAATTTCTGTTGTTTAAATATGTGCATTGGCAGTGCTCTAGAGTTTTAGTTTATCCTGCAAAATTTTCCTCTGGCACATAATACCATATTAATCCAAAGCAGCAGTGAGCTCTTGGTGGTGTATTTTGGCATCTGGATGAAGATGACGGAATATGCAAAGGAGCTGCAAAAGGAAGCTTTCTTGGAAACTTGTGGATGGTTAAACTTTTAAAGGAAATTTTGAAAGTGAGAACAACTAGATGTTAAACCAGAAATGCTTATTTTTAAAATTTATATTATACATGTAAACCAGCAAGTTGCTGGCATTAGCTGGATGCCTTGTGGAATGTTGAGGTTGTTTTGTCTTTGTCTGTCTTGACAGCTGCTTTAGATGTGATGCAGCTGCTTGGGCTGGCTATTGCTGTTACAAGGTAAAGGAAGAACATTGGGTTCAGAGCTTTGAAAATGAGAAGTGGCTTTGAGATTCAATCATGAGAAGGGTTCTGGTGCAGCTTCACTGACATCTGAGGTACCTTGGGCCAGGCCAGGGGATTTCAGTGTTTCAGTTCTGAATGTTTCTATATGTGCATGACCTTCTGTCTGTAGTACCTGGCCCTGTTGTGTCTGCTGTGGTAGAAGGTCAGAGCTTCCCCTGCTGCCTGTGGAAGCTCCATGAGACACAGCAGTGACAATCCCCAAGACAGGGCGATGCTCTGGGGTCCCTGTGCTTTGAACGTGCATGTGTCATGAGCTAAAGTGAGTTCTGTTCCCATCTGCCCTTCATCTCTGGGTTTATGGACAGCCTCATTTCCCATCACTGTGACCTTTGGGTGGCAGCTCTGCAGCTGCCTGTCACAGATACTTTTACAAGTGGGCACACTGCAGCAGTGCCTTTGGTTTATCTCTTATGTCACAAGCTCTGGCTGAAACCTGTGAGAGGATCTGTGCAATCACACCTTTTCCATCAGAGAAACCATTGAAAATACACTATTTGGTTTTGTTTTGGTTGAGAAATTTGATCTTTTATGGCACAAATTCATAAACTCAATAGCAGGAATTCCTTAGGGCACAGAATCATTAAGATTGTCTGGTTGGCTTCAGTGGGGCCAGAAGTGCTGGGATAATCCATGATCAGCTGTTGGTGGGAGGTGCTGCAGGAACCTTTGGGAGGTGTGAGCAGCAGTGCCTGGGAGGAGGGCAGGGGCCCCAGCACTGGTTTTACCCACCCACAGCTCACTGTGCTGCTCACTGCATCATCTTGCCCTGTACAAAAATAATTTGGCTTGTTTAAACAGGGTAAGACAAAGAAATGAGGGTTTTACAAACCAGTAGGGCTGTTCAGTAGTTAATGTCAGGAAACTGCTGGTACCTCTTGTGACCAGTTCTTGCAATGATTCACTGCTGCTTTTGCTTCGTGTGTGCTCGTAATTACAGCGAGCTGCATTGCTTAAGGCTCTGCGGTTCTTCAGCTGTAATGTGTTCAGCCATTTTCTTGAAATTATTCTGCAGGGGTATTTATTTCTTTCTTCCTTCCTCTCAAGAGCTCACTGTTCATTTCTGTCCTGCTGTGGTTGACTTCAATCCCTACAAGAAATACATAAATTGAGAAGATAAGCATTGAACAGTAACTGCTTGTAGCTGTTCAGGAACTATTGCAGTGCATCTGACCTGGGGTTTGCTTGAGAGGGGAACCTTTGCCAGCCAGGCTTGTGCTGTACAAAGCTGATTAGATCAGTTCAGAAAAAAATAACACCAGAGCTCCTCATGAATTCAGATTTTTTTTGTTTTGAACTTGGAATCTCCTCTCTGTTTTAAATTCATTAGCAAAGCAAGCTATACTTCATTTGTAAGACTAATTAGAAGGGTAGTCTGGTTTAATTTTGGAGACTAACTTAACACTGAAAGCCTTTCCAAACATTTAAGTAATTTTCCCTTGAGTTTTCTGGACCATCTGGCCAATAGAATTTTGGAAGGAAATGGGAATTGACTGCTGCTGTGAGATCAGTGCCATGTAGCTCATCTCTTACAGAAATCATTCAGAAATCTGGAGGCATGTGTGCTTTTTTGCAGACTAATTGTGTTCATTAACTCCCTTTTAATTTTTGGAGAGGATTCACTGGATAGAGCCAAATGAAAAGGCATGATTAGATGCTCTTTTTTTTTTCCCTCAGTTAAATGCTCTGTGAAGACTTTGGTATGTGTGTAAAGAACATGACCCTTCCCTAGGCAAATCTCAGATCTTCTGAACTTGGCGGTATTAGTCAGCAGAGTTTTTGATTTCAGGATTCACCTCAGGTGAACAGAGTCCTGGGGAGGGTATTGGCCAAGAAATGCTGAAGGCAGAACTCTGAGACTGTAGAAGAAACCCTTTAAATGCCAGTTGTTGTACTGGGCTGTCCTATACTGTGTGTACCATCAACAGAGTTGCACACCAGTGTGGAATTGGGATCTGTGTGAGCAAAACACCAGAGCTGCAATGGAAAAGGAAATCACCCTTAAGGTTGTTGTAGCTCTGTCATCATTTAGGCTGGAACTTGCAGCTGTGTACCCTGCTTGCCTCAAAGCCTTTTTTAAAAAAATCCCAACAACACAGTTTTCACCTGTGCAGAGCCATGTCCATGTTGTGTATTATATGTAAGATAAAATTCAACTACATTGCAGTTGCTGTTCACAAGAATGCTGAAGGATCTTTAAAAATTCAGTGATATAAATGCTAAGAGATTAATGTGCACACAAGGTTGTGTTTATGTGGGATAGAAGGCTAATAGAGCTACATTATTTAAAAAGTTAGAAGATGACTCTGCTAACATGAGGTTTGTAATTGCTGTGTGCAGCTTAACCTTTGTAGCTCTGTAGCAGTGGTGAGCCAAAAAACCTTCCTTTGAGGGATTCTTGCTCCAAAATTCTGGCCACCCATCAGCTGACCTCCTACAGTCCAGCCCTGACTTCCTTTCAGCAGGATGGGGCTGGCAGGACACACTTAACTGCTTGTGACCTTATCCAGCAGAGATGTGCTCTGGGCAGGTTTTCTCCAGCGCCCTGTATTTCTGTAAACGGATGTGTGTGAGTCAGGCAGCAAAAATTCACTGGGGTGGAGGGATTTGTACCTCACCCCAGACTTAGCTTCTCAGCAACCCCTGTTCTGCAGAGTGAGAGCCTTCCAAAGGCTGAGGCTTTTCCAAAATTGTTTATTTTTCTGGATGAATAGAGTGCTGGTGCAGCAGACCTTTGCTGTCATAAATCACCGCTGGGCTCCCGAGGGCTGTGTGGGACTGGCTCTGTGCCAGGGTGTTCAAACCCTCCTGTTCCCAACAAGAGGGGCCCTGGGACTTCAAATACCCCAAATCCCCACTGTCCTGTGCTGTCCTGAGCACGCCACCAGCCCAGTGTCCCCAAGCCAGAGCTCCCATAGGAAGAGGAAAGCTGCCTGCAGAACCTCTGCCCCTGACAGGGGTCTGGGGCTGGAAATCTGAGAGTCTTTCAACAGATGAGAAGGGATGTGACAAATTCCAATGCCCAGGATGAATAGCAAGGCTGTTACTTGTGCAAATAGTGATATTTAGGCTCAACTAAATCAGTTTTTATGTCCCAATAAATGGAGAGTGAGGAAAATGGGATAACTGCACAACCTGCTTCTCAGTCCTCTCCTATTCACTGTGCTGCTGTCTGAGTTACTCAACCCGCATATGGCCCCAAAATGTTGCTTTTTCTTTCCTTATTGGCAGCAGTTCCCACTCAGGGGCCTTGCAGTTCCCTCTAAACTCAAGCACCTAGATAACTTTTGAACAGAGGGGAGCTGGAGCTGCAGTGTTTGGTGATACTGAAGCATCACCGGATGGAAACTGGACCCAATCAAAGTCAGTGGGAGCCTGGTCCTTCACCAGGAGCAGCTCTGCCTGCAGTAACCCTGTGACCCCCAGGCAGGCTGACCCCAGATGTGGCAGGTGAGGGTTGTTCCTCCAAGGTGCTCTTTGTGCTGCAGCTCAATCTCCCATGACACATCCACACAGGCCACCCTGGCTTTACCTGCCCCAGAAGTGTTCCTGCTCTTTCCTGCTCTTTCCTGCTCTCTGTCTTGCACATTGTTCACATTATTCAGAAACTTCAAGTTGCAGTTGGAGATCTAAAGCGTGGTGTCTGCATGTTAGCTGAGCAAGGAGAAGCCACAGGAATGGGTCCTTCCCTCCAAATGAGCATGGAGCTGCAGAAGATTACATGGGATAATCTTCTGCAGGCACCACCCACTTCAAATAAGAAAGGATAAACCTCTTTGTATCGGTTAGAATGGTATTTTCTGAAGAGCTTGGTGCTTTGCCCTTGCTGATCACAGTGAGAATGGCCCATATGAGAGCAGGTTTCAGTACCCCAAAACATCAGTCCCTAGCCCATTCTCATGCAAGTATGCAGTAGCTTGAGTGGCTCATGCTGTGGATGAGGATGGTAATCTGATCAAGTGAACATACTGATATTGAAAATAAATGTAGATATTGAAATATGTGTTTGTGAAGGAGCTTGAATTTGTTCCTTTGTTTCATTTTCTTTTCCCACTAGTCTGCAGTCAGACACAGACAAACATTAGGTAAAGCAAACAATCTGTGTTTCCACTCATACAATGGGAGGAAATAGGAACTGAAAGGATAAAAAAAAAAAAACTGGACAGAAAAACTGCTTCTGGTGCCTCTTGGGTTTTACAGTTCATGAGGGTTGTGGCACAGACATTTACAGTGGGGATGAAAAACTGTCCTTTTCCGCCAGAGATCAAGGTGACTTGATCTGGTTCTTTGAAATGACCCTTACCCATCCCTCCCTTCTAGACAATGTGGACGTGGGTAGAATTTCAAATGCCTGGTGGAGGTTATCTTTTCTGATCTCTTCTCTAGGCTAATATGTTGCTATTTTAGTATATAGGAAGTTCTCCTATACCACTGCCAACTTAGTTATTTTCAGTGGTATTATGATTTACAGTGATAATTTTGTTTGTTTCTTTAAACATGTGACACAAGTAGGGGCCCTGAAAGAAATTCCTGGTTTTCTTTTTTTACATCTTAGTAGGAGCGAAAAAGTGACATGTTTTGTCCATAAATAGGGTGGTGGTGTTTGCAAGGAAAAGAATTTGTTTTTCACTGAATATTCAATCCATTTTTACTACATAAAAGTGACAAACTTTACAAAATTATATTTTTAAAAATTTGGAATTCAGTGTAACATTTTAGGGCTTTAAAAATAATTTAAAATCTCTTTATAAGTCATATATATCCCTAATATTTCTTCAATAATATGGCAGCTTTTGTCTTAAGGAGCACTGAATGTTATTAATTAACTTTCATTCTTTATATATCTACCTGCAAACATTTTAGGGTTCTGAGATATGTGACATAATATTTGACTTACTGGTGTGCTCTATACCTAAAGTGTTTTAAAAAATTTTAGCTGACTTCTTGGAACACAACGAATCATAGAGTGGGGTTTAGCATATAGGAGAAAAAAAAAACCCAATATGGCCTAAAGCTTGAAGGGCATGTCTAGATTATCTCCAGCATGCTGCAATTTCTGCTGTTCACCACTGACAAGGGTGATATTTTGTAGTGTTTAGGTGATGTGCTTTGCTCTCCCTGCCAGGAACATTTAGGGCTGGCTCTGAAGGCAGCGCTAGGTTGGAGTCTGCCAGGCTCCAGTCCTGTTCCAAAGTGGGGGACTGTGCCTGGTGGTGTCCAGTGTTGTATTGTGTGAGGGCAGCCAAGGATCTTTGTGTGCCTTGTGTTGATCTCAGGAGTCTGCTGTGGGCTCTTCCTCTCTTTAACACAGTCAATGGCAGCACAGCTACCCACAGAGTGTTAAAGGAGCACAGGGAAGAGGAAATGCAATATTTGGCTATGCCCAGGTGGTGTTGGGTGAGACCTGGGACTGTCTGCAAATTGTGTGGCAGATGTAGGTGTGAAAGGGCAAACGTGGTGTGATTTTTATGTCAGTCCCTGCATGGCATGAAGGCAGTCACAGGGAAAGAAAGGTGTGCTCCAGCTGGGAGATGGAGCTGAGGGCTACCCTAGAGCATCATCTCAGCATCTCCCAGTATGACAAAGAAAATAAATATAATTCTTTGATTTACAGCCCTGAAATAGACATCCAGAGCTGATGTGCCAGAAGTACCACCAAAATTTTATAATGTCAATCAGAGGAGGCTTTCTGCAGCCTGAGTTGTGTGATTTAAAGGATGAAGCTGTAATCAAAATGATAGCTGTGTTCCCACCTGGCTGGAGCCTGAGCCCTTTGTAGGGTTAAAAAAAAAGACTTTGTGAAACTGGTGCCCATCTGTCCAAGGCATTTGTGGTTTGGGGGGTTTTGTGTGGTTTTTTGTGTCTGTGTTTTTGGGGGTTTTTAAACTGTCAGAGTTGACGCGGATTACATGTCATAGCCTATGATGAAACAGATCGTTCCTGGAATGCAGTGCGAGTATTCAGTGCATGGCTTACTCTGAACTTTGCCTTGGGCCATTAACTAACAAAAACAAGCTATAAGCCCTTAATTACTTCTTCCTCGAAATATATTCCTGTCCTTTCAAGTTTTGCATTACTGCTGTATTTTTGGCTCAAGAGCTCCAACCATGACTACAGTGCGTTGTCTCTCATGGTTGCAGTTGCTGAATTGACACATGGACAGCTCTTGCTGATAGAGCTCACCTAAAATCTGTCTTCTCCGGTCACACAGCCCCAGGTGTGCAAGTCCTGACCACTTGTTTGCATCGTGAAGACCCTGAGGGACAGCAGGGCGCTTGTACGAGCAGCCTTTTGCTGCAGAACAGTGGCTGTGTCTAAGCTGCAGCATGTCTGCAGGTTTAATATTTTTGGGGTTCTCCTCCCTGCTGTGCTGACCCAGTGGGGAGCACACTGCCCTGCATGGGGGCTGCTCCTGCCTGCCTGCCTGCAGGGTGAAAAGGCAGAGCTCGTGTTCCCACTGGCTCTGGGGTTACCAAACATTGCTCATCCCTTCTAAAGAACTGGTCTGAGTAGAAAAGTCCTGTGCAGGTGGAAAGGGAAACAGAAGGATCATGACTTCATTAAGGTCACGTGCGATAGGACATAGGGTTTCCTGGATCCCTCTGCAGAGCATTGTTCACTCTATGCACAATCTCTTAAAGGCTTTTCTTTTCTTAGCAGGATGGAAAGGGTGGAGAGGAGAGGGGTGAAAGGGTGGGGACCAGTCCCACAGGGACTGTGGGACAGTCTTGCAGGCTGAGCTGTCAAGCTGCCAGCAGCTGCAGGGCCACACAGATTTACCCAAGTTGGGCTCAAAGTTCATCAGTGCATTTTGAACAGGAAATCTGCTAACTCGAGTTCACTTTCAGTGAGAGCTTGCAGCGACACAGCTGTGCCTTCACCTCACTCCCAAAGGGTGGGGGCCACAAGCTGCATCTGTTATCCCATAGGAATGCTTCTGGTTGAGAAAGACCTTGACATCCCAAGTCCCACACCTCCAACATCCACATCTCGCAGTACGATGCAAATCTTAAACATCCAGAGAAGGTCCCGAGAGTTAAAGCTGTGGTATGTACCAGCTTTTGGGGTTACATAGCACTGCCTGTGGGTCACCCAGGAGTTCATACCCTTGTGCTAATGCTGTGAGCTGATGTCTGTGCCCGATAGCAGGGTGTGTTTGGTATGAAATGGCCCTCCATGCATGCACAAAGGTGCCAGCTGGGAAGCGTCCAAGTCTTCTGGTTTTTGGGAAGTGTCCCTGCACACAGACACCTCTCTGAAACCCCTGCTTTTTAAGGGAGACACCAATGGGGTGGTGTTTGGGTGCAGACAGGAAGGCAAGGTCATGGACAAGAGCAAGGACATTTGTGTGGTCAGACACAGCAGCTCTGTGCTGCCTTGGTGTCCTGCAGCCAACGCTGCCCTCCTCGTGTGCCGCTTCTGCTGCGAATACACAGGGACAGCTCCATCAGACAGGCCAGGAACACGGGGACATTAATGACTGCTGCTGCCAGAGAGGAAGCCTGCACTGCTGTGGGCTGCTTGGCACTGTGCAGCACTCAACTGGACAGCTGGCTTCTGCTGGCTGCACTTGCAATTGTCACTCCAAATCTGTCTAGTCCAGAGCGGGGAGAGAAGCTGATGGGAGCTGTTTCCCATCCCCAGGAAGAGAGAGACGTGCAGGATCTGGGAGGGAAGCTGTCACACCATCCCTCTGCATATGACTTGCAACCTTTTAATCTGATTGGGAACTTGGGTCTCTTGTAATCATGGCCCAAGCCAGGGACTGTCCAAAATTTTTATTGGAACCTGACAGGAAAAGGTGTTGTACGTGACTGAATGCATCACTTTGTAAATATACTTAATTCATGTAAAGCCCCTTTATCAGCTAATAGCTGGCTGCTAATGTTGACACTCTTGTTTGATGTAAATAGAAAAGTACATGTCTTGACCCTTAGTTGGGGGCATAGATAAGCGGTTCCTTTACCTGAGGTGAGAAGATAAATACAACAGAAAATAGCTCTGAGCAATCTGCCCTATTCCATGGATCTCTCCCTGCAGAGATAATGCAGGGTTGGAGCTCATCAGAACCAGGACTTTGGCATAAAGCATCTCCCACAAGTCTGGCTGCAATGAGCAGTCTGTCAATTTGAAAAATGTGTGTGCTGGCTTCAGGTTTGCTGAATGTTACTGTAGTGACTAACTGGCAACTGCAGCAGACTTTATGCGGAAATATTTTCTGGAGGAGACCAGGAATTTAGCTGGACTCAAAACTAGTGGGAGAATTTTTTCCAGCTTGGATACCTCATCAAAATGAAGGGTGGAACTTCAATTTTAGAAAGCTGTTGAGCCTCAGAACTGTTCGTGTCTAAGCTCTGTATGAGTTTGATGTTGTACTCCTGGGTGGGAATATGGGTGTTGCAAATGGCTGTTGGATGTTCTGTGTTCTCCAGAGCTCTTGTACCGAGCATTTGGGTGAGAGATGAAAGTTTTTATTAGGGAAATCAGCCCACAGTCCATCCCAGCCCTCTGCCCAGTTTCCGGGGAAATGTGCAGTAGAAGATCTTGAATCACAGCAGGCTGACTCCCGTGGTCTGGAGAGGATGGGCAGTGGCAGAGTGAGCAGAGGGCTGGGAGGGCAATGCCTCTCATTCTTTTTCCCATTTTGGATTAAATCAATAAGGATGAACTTCAGCATGTCCTGTCGCTGGAAGTAAGTGATTCAGGTGATCTCGTTTGGTTGGTGAACAGTTAGAACAGCCAGTTTGCTCCTAGAAACTTTAAACAAAAACCAAAACACCACTTTTCTCAAAACAATTCACACATGCTCAACTTAGTGGCTTCAGCAGAAGCAGCAATGTGAGAGTTCCCATGAACTCTGGCTAACCTCTGAGATTTATTGATAAATGAAAAAAATAAGGGACCAGCACTGAAATCTTTCCTTGCTAAGGCAGTACTCCTCTCTCTTAGCAAGAAGTCCAGGGCTGGGTACAGGATGTTACTGCTTTAGGAGATGTTAAGGAAAACTGAGTCCAAACAGTATAAAAGACTAATACTGAGAAATCTGTGATTTTGTTCTGAGCTGCCTGCACAGTCATAGGCTGTGCCTTAATGCAGGAGCAGGATCGAGTTGTGCATCTTAGTTAACAGGGACCCATTTTTTGAGCAAAGGTGAATCACAACCCACAAAACAAGAAGACTTGCTCTTTTCTTTCTCATAAATACTGATTTTCCAAGCCTTTTTTGGGGGGGTTAGTATTTACATTTATATTGATCAGTGAGAGCAGCAGGTTTTTCATACAGTGGAAATAACTGTGGCAGCAGTATAGCCAATATCTGTTAGACAGAGGGACGATGTGACCAGGAGTTATGCTTCAAAACCAGGACTGAATGCCAAGCCTTTCCCTCTTCCTCATTCTGATGGATATTTAAGTGCAGTGTTAGCCTAGTCCTGAATGGTTACTTTTTCAATAAAGAAACAGGTTTCCATGCTTCACTAAAGTTATGAAAATCAGAGTTAGTTTTTGGTCTGTTGCAGAATCTGCAGCGGTCCAGGGGAGACTCTTGACCTGGTCCCCTGGTGCGTGGTGTCCAGAGACATGGAGCTACCAGTGTGCTTGTGTCCTGACAAACTCTGGGGTGAACTCAGGGTGCCTGTGTTTTGGGGAAAGCCCTCTCTCTGTATTGCCAAGACATTCCATGGCAATGGGAACATTTGCAGACAATGGCTCCATGAGAGGAGCTGTGGCTGTGCAGGGGAAACTTGCAGACCAGAGTTAGCAGGGATGGCCCAACAGCAGCATCCCTTGGGCTGGCACTGGTCACTGCCCCTCCACCCTCACCCACCCAGCCCTGTCTGCCCTGGGGACAGTGTGCCCTATTTGTCTTCCTCCTGAGGTCTGTGCTGATATGTAAATCCTATCATTTTACTTCATGAGAAAATGCTTTGCAATCCCAGGAGTGCTTCCGTGGAAAGAGGACACTTAAAAATATACAAAAAACTCAGCAGGATTTCGTTTTTTGTGAAAGAAAACATGACGGTGACATATTGCCTGAGAATGAGGAATCATTTTTCTTTGATGCAGAATTGCTTAGTCTTAGAAATAACATTTGTGTGCACTTTTGTGCAGATAGAACCTGGGTTTTAAAATTACATCAACCCAGCTTTTAATTTTGCGGGTGTAAATTGCACCTGCAAATAATTTTATCTGCAAACTGCGGCATTTCATATTCGATTTCCTGATTTCCAGTGGCTTCCTTAACTTGTGTCAGTTAATTATTTTGATATACAGCTTTGCAGGCACTACTATTTCAGGAATAAAATTGCAGTCTCAAAGATTCAAACCCATTTCTGAACATCTGATGGAAGTGAGGAGCCAGGATGTGTAGCAAACCCACTGTATATTCAAATCTTTTGATACTATCTTCCAGTGTGAGGTCAGTGCTGGTTATCATGGTGAAAGAGTTCATCTGTGGTATCTGTTGAGCAACTTGACCTAACCAAAACCAGAAATTGCAACTGGCAGCAAGATTCACGGTTGTGTTTGCGATGCATGCTCTTGTGAATCACAATTTGCCAGTCTCAGTAGCCAGTTTGCTCTTTTAATAGCTTTATTTCCTATTACCTCCCTATACCTAGTTGTGTTTTCAAAGCCAAGCCTATCAACTAGTCTGAAGTTACCAGTTGTTTAAAAGTGACTATGAGGTGTGGGCATTTCATATTCATAATGGACTGTGTACATGCGTAGGCACCCACACACTCAAAGTCCTGGTGAATTCCTCCCCACCACCGTAGAGATGACATTTTTAAATTCAAAGCTCTTGCATGCTTTTGGGGAAGCAGCTGAGATACTAGCTGAGTAGTAGCTGAGATATAGTTAACTCCATTGAAGTAAGAATCATAAAAACTAAGCATTTTGAAGTAAAAAGCATTTAATTTTTTAATTTTTTTTTTTTTTTAGACAAAAACATGTATAAAGCTTTAGTTTCTTGGCAGCCACATAGAGGTTGCCAGATTGATGTACTGGAACCCAGAGTTTTGTCTTTACCCTGAGGTGTGCCAGGACATGTCAAGGGTCAGGCTGGTGACAGAGCCAACTGCCCCAAGGCTTCCCCATCCCACCTCAGCCATGGATGGCAGAACAGGAACGTGGCTCTTGTTCAGGCATTCTGAGACTGTCTGAGATTTCCTGGAACAGGAGGGAGGGCTGGCATCACCTGTTGAACAGAAATTAGGTGGAGACCCGTAAGCTTGTGTCATGTTGTGCTGAGGTCTCCCAGCATTTCTGTTTCCTTTGTGCTAAAGGGAAATCCAGCCCTACAGAGGCAACTCTATTAAATTCAGGGCACAGTAAGGGTGTGGCTCTGGTAACACATCATCAAACTTCACCTTGGTAGTTTTGTGTTGCTGGAAGGTCGCTTGGGACATAGAATCGTAGAGTAGTTTGGGTTGGAAGGGATTTTTAAAGGTCACCCAGTCCAACCCCCTTGCAAGGAGCAAGGACACCTTCAAATGGAACATTGCCTTGAACTTGATTGAAAGCGATTAGTCAAATCTAGCTGTTAAAGGCCTAATTTGTTGATGTTTTCATAGCTTGCCTACATGTTTTACTCAGTATCATCTGTATTTTTAACAGGGTCGCCATGTTAAGACCGGGCAGCTGGCAGCCATCAAAGTGATGAATGTTACTGAGGTGAGTGCAAAACCAAAAATAATAAGGTCATTGTTAAGCAGCAAGGAAAAATAAATAATCAGATCATGAGAAGGTGGGCAGCTCATGAAAGAAGATCCCCTGGTATAGATCATGGTTCCTGAGCACTGATTTGTGTTTTATAAAGTACTGAGTGCTGTTAACACAAACATGTTTTTCAAGTGTGGCTGACCAATGATGACAAAGTGATAAGGAAGTGCATTGCCATATATTTTGGTGTTCAATAATATCAAAGACGTGAAGTCCCTTCCCGATTATTTCTAGTTGATTATCTGCTTTCAGAGATAGCAATTAAAAGATTTCCTCTATCTCTGCACTGCCTCTGCTGTGTTTCATCACATCCTATCCCCTTGCATGCCAGCTGTTCCTTGGAGTGGTTGGCAGCCAGCAAGCAGGAACACGTTAGAAATGCAAATCAGTGCTTTTTTATTGTGATTTGACAGATGAGGGAAGGAGACAGTTTAATTGGCACTGTCCCTACTCACATTTATAAATGGGTGCTGAAACAGGGTGTTGAAAAAGTTGCTAAATATTGAGTTCTGTCTCTCCTTTTAAGAGCACAGCCAGTAGTGAAGCAGCTTGCCTTCTTGAGACCATGTGAGCCTGAGCCCCAGGAAGGCTGGGGAGACTCCCTGCTTCTTCCTCTTGAGTTTCCTAGAAATTTGGTTTGGTGGGATGCACTCAGACTCAGACCAGCTCCCTGTTCTGTCACTCTGGCAGTGTGGATATGGAGAACAGAAATCCAGCTCCTCTTGCAATATGATGGAAGGGTTATCATCTAAAATGAAAAAATAAAGAATCCCTGGCCAAATCCTCTGAGTCCTCTGGGCCAGGTCTGCTAGCGGTTCATCTACATGTGGTGCTTGGACAAGCACAAGCAAGCCTTGCCTGCATTTTTCATGTGTCTTTTCATTGTCCTGAAAGGCAGCAGACCAAACTGGTGTCTGTGTTGGTCCTGCCATGCAGAGCAGGTCCAGCACAGCTCTCCCTGTTGATGTTGTGGGAATCCAGCCCTGAGAAAGTGATCTGAACTTGGATGCTACTGTGATGTACAAAGCACATCTAAGGGCTGGTTTGACCATGGCTGCTGTTTGTGCAATAGGTGTGTGCTGCTGAATTGACAGTTTTGTCCTGAGGAGGGTGGTTTTTTTTTAAATCAGTGCTATATTAGATCAGTGGGATTTCTGCTTTTAGGCCTGTAGGTACATGTATCATCAGGTGCTTTGGCTTTGAAAAATGGCAGTCAGCAAACATGAGGCTGCTGGATTTTGAAAGGGAGAGCAGATGTGGATTGGATGACAGTCATATTCCTGAGGTCAGAGCACCTCCCTGCCTTGACAGAGGAGCTGACAGAATAGATCCTGGCACAGGTTCAGAAGTTATGCAGATCTGCTTTCCTGCTTTACTGGGCCAGTCAGCAGTGTGTGAGAACTGGTTAAAGGTGTAACTTGTGGTTGTCAAGTTAACACCAGTGACAGTTTCCCTGATGAAACAATTGAAGAAAATACTGCAGGAAGGGAACCTTGGAAAGATTTCTTTGCCTATGCCATACATAACATAGTCTCCTTTGAGTGCAAGCAGCAAACTGTAGCATCCAGCAGTGACTGCTTACTTGGAAACAAAATTTAGAGGACGACTATATGATCCTGCTTCAGGAATCACCTTAGCACACTTGCAGGATTCTGAGAACAAAACAAAGCTGTTTAGGTCTGATTTGCTGCAGGTGACAGAGCATCACGCTGGGGAATCTGTACCATTGTTTGAGGGCAGTGATAGCAGGTCATGCTGTTTTCACATTGAGACCCTTCATGGGAAGGTGAGGAGCATGTTAGTGCAGCTGCCCAAAGGGGTTTTCCTGGTGCTCTTCCCCCACTAAACCCTGAACAATTCCAGCTCCGCTGTGCTCCAGTGTTCCTGCTTTCTGGCCTTGGCACAGGGTGAGTGCAGGGCTTTCTGCTCTTATTTCCATTTTCCTAATGCAGAGTTGGCTGTAATCCTGCTGCTGGGACACAGGCTGGCATGTCTGGATGCAGCCACTTCTGCCACTTTTGTTCACCAAAAGATTTTGGTTCTTTCACCAAATCTACAGAGTTTCTTTTTCCAGTAAGAAGTAATTTCATCAGAAATTGCCTGACAAGCTCCAGCTGTGATTGTTCAGATCTGGGGCACTCCAAGAGCTCAGCAAATCTGCCCTTTTCTGTCATGAGCTGCAGCCCCAGGCCGGGTTCTTAAGAGCAGCAGCAGGATGCTGTGGTCATTGTGGGATCCTCTGGACATCTGTCAGGAAGTGCTGCTGTAATGAGCTGCACGGGGGGGTGGGGGGAGCCCTTTGAAATGGTTAAAGGAGAGCTGATGGCAACGTGTGCTCATGTGCCTCTCCAGGCAGACTCTGCTTCCTGTTTTTTGACGGAGCCAAACAAGCAGAGCGCTTGCAGAGAGTCTGGATTCTTGCTGCTTGTCTCTTCAGCTATGGGTGCAGGTGATCAAAGAGCTCTTCTCCAGCACATCATTCTCCATCTGTCTTTGCTTTCGCTCTTTCTAGAGAGCAAAATAATATTTAAATGTGAAACTTGTTGTTAGACCTGCCCCAGTACTAAGGGGTCTCTTGGTGCAGGATTTATCAGCTGATGATCTCGTTTCCATTTGTGGTCAGAGGAGTGTGTTTTCTAGTTCTAATACCACATCTACAAAAACAGTCTTTGATCATGAACCTGTCATCTCTGTGCACGCAGCCATCTGTGCCCAGGGGCGCGTTGGTTTGTGAAAGCAATCAGCTTTTTGCACCTGCACATCTGCAAGCCTGTTTCCTTTCCTTGAGCAGCATTATTTATGAGCAGGTTTGTATACCCCTGAGACATGGGGCTGATGGTAATGCTGGCCAGAGGTGTGGTGGGAAGTGGAAATTCTGAGTGTGGGTATGCACTGATGAGCTGAGGGTGCTTTTGTCTGCAGTCACCGTGCTTGAAGGATGTACGGAGCACTGAGGCTTAGCAAGTCTGGGTCCAGTTCCTGGGTGAGCCTCAGACACAACCCATGGGGCACAATCACTCACATTGACCCTTCTGCCTTGGTTTTTCTATAGCATGGAGTATTTTTTTCCAAAACTCACTGAGGCACTGGAAGCCAGAGTGCATTTGTCTGTGAAATGCCCAGCTGCTGTCTTGCATAGCCCTTTGCCTTGCAGACTGACCAGCAGCTGAGGCTCAGCCTGCTGCCTGCTCCAGGCAGTGTCTCCCTGAGGCACTGAGCTCTACTGGGCAGTGTTACTTGGCCCTATAGGAAACTGTAATGGTTTGAAAGCAAAACCAGTGAGAGACTCCAAGTCAGAAATACAATTTAATAGGAAAAAAAGATTAAAATAAAATACATGCAACAGTACAAAAGAAAAGGCACTGACAGAGTCAGAACACAACCTGACACCCTGCTAGTTAGGGTGGTGGTAGCAGTCCAGATGAAGTGGTTTTGTTGAAGTAGTGATCCTGTAGAAAGGTCTGGTAGCTCTCATCCTCTGGAATCCAGTAGAAAAAGGCTGCTTTGGTGTTCCAAATCCCAGTTTTTATCTAGTTAGGAAACATTTGGCTCCTCCCCCTGGATGGAGCATCTCCCAATGGATGATGTAATTTTATCAGTCATGCAGCAGGACTCCATTGCCCATTAACAGGAGATATCTCCTGGAGGAAGGATGGGTTGTGGGAAAGATAAAGAACACTACCCCACCTGGTCTCAGCAGATGGTGATAGAATACAGACTTTTGGGCACATCTTTACACTGTAACCTAGGACAGCCAGGATGGGCAAGGGAAGGAGAAACAAATGCAGGGAAGGAGCAGGTTCTGGCCTTCAGGGTAAATAAAGACACAAGAGAAAGCAGGAATTGCATCTTGCTGGTTCTAGGAAAGGAGCATTACCCATGTGCAGTTCCTCTTGCTCTTGCCAGTGGGTGTGGAAGAGCTGTGGGGTATCCCGGTTGTGTTCATGGTCAGCCACATGCTCGGTTTTGTTTTAAAAACATGGAGGCCAGATGATACTTGGATAATAGCTTTTACCAGCATGGTTCCAACATCCAGAAAATTAATTGGGTAAAGGAAGAAGAGGTGAGAAAGAGGCAGCAGCTATGAGGAAGTGGCTGGGATCTGCCAGCTCCCCAAGGGGAACTTTGTGAAAGCTCCAGGCCAGTGCTGAGGGCACAGCAGGAGCTGGGCTCCTTCAGGGCAAATCTCATGCTGATGGGCAGAGTTAAAAAATTCCAAACCTTCACATCAGTAAATATTTTAAATAATTTGGAGGAGGCCTTTACCAAAGATAATAGTTGCCCCTCTACACATATGCAGGAGGAACAGCAGAGGAAGAAAGGACGCCTCCCTGTTTGTTCCTCTTTCTGCCCTTCTTCCCTAAAGATCCAGACACTTGTGTAGATGACAGAACCCTTGTGGTCAGGTCCAGGATGACAGTGTCCATGTCCTTATTTGCTGCCTCCTCCTTACCTGCTTGTTTCCACCCTTTCACATGCACTGTCTGGATTCCAAAGGCAGTAGAGCCTTGTATCCCTTCAGCACAAGCTCTCACCTCCCTTTGCTTGTGCTCTGTCCCTGTGCAGAGAATCCTACCCTGGAGGATTTCCTGCATGCTGTCTGGAGTCTGCTCCCATTTCTCCTGGACACTCCAGGTGCTGCACTGGGCTCCTCTTTAGCCTCACTAACTCAGTCATGCAACATCCACGACTGTATCAAGCCAAGGATTAAATTATTCCTTTCTCCTTAACTGCAAACAAAAGATAAATGAACTATTTTCTATAATGTGCATGGCTTGAGAGCCTGTGTTCAACAAAGATTACCAGGAAACCTGAAATAGCTCATTTAGCTTCAACTAGAGTTATTTTACATCTCCAAAGAATTAATACAGCCTTTGGTCTGTTAACGTGTCTCCTGGGTGTTGATGTTACTGGGGAAAACTTACTGGTCCCTTCTGTTGGGAATGATTTTTGTGTGGTCAAGTTTAATAAGGCACATCATATGCATATTCCTGAGGGAACTTGGCTTTAGCCTGTCAGGCTTTAATGTGTTGCTCTGGGTAGAAAGGTCAGTGTGTCTGGCTTTGTAAGCAGTCCATTTTGGTGGTTAAAGGAATGCTTTAATGGCAAAACTACTGGAAAATTGAGGAAAAGCACAGAAAAATGTCCTTTGGGGCTGAGTTGTTCTTGCTGCTTCTTCTTTTTTTTTATTTTTTTTGTCCCTTCAGCTAGTAAGTGCTGACTGGTGTGTTTTGCAGCAAGGTAAATTAATTGTCAGGTTTGTCGTTCTCCTTTTAACTGATACAAGGATTCCTTGCAGCACCACTCATTTCCTGTTAAAGTGAGTGAGATGGCAAAACCTAGATGTGTTTCACTGGGTGTTGTGCACCACAGCAAACTGGCTTTGAGGGGGCCTCTCCAAATCAGGCAGTTTTCTCTGAAAAAGGGCATTTCTTTCTAACACAATTATTAAAACTTGTGTTTCCATTAATTGTCTTACTGTGCAGAGTGAAGGAGCAAATCCTAACCCTGGCTGATGCTGGAGTTTGATTTGTGGCAAGTCACCTCCTCCTTGGCTTTGGTTTCCTCCCAGCAGGACCCTCCACAGGACTGGGAAGACAAATTGTCTGATGTGTGCACTCAGTGCTTTTCCAAGTATTTAAGTAATGGAGTGTTAGCAATAATTTTATTTTTGTTTGAATCTGGTTAGTTTCTCTGAGACTAAATTGCTGCATGTAGAAACCATAAATGGTCCTGTCTAAGCTCCCTGAGGAGACAATATGCAATTTTTATGCCCAAGTCGGGAAATTTTTGATTCTTTATGTCAAACCCTAGCAATTCATTGGTTTAGAGTCGTGGATCAGGGTGATTCGGATATCAGTTTAAGAGCCATCTATCAGCAGCAGTCTCATAATCCAGGGTAACTCTGGTCCCAGCCTCCTGCTCAAAGCAGCATCAGCCATGGGATCAAACCATGGGGGTTCCAGCTGGGTGATGAAACCTCCAAAGACAGAGGTTTCTTTGCAGCCTTGGGGCTCAGTGATCTCTGGTGCCCTAAGGAGCCTCCTGCCCTCTTTTGTTACAGAATGAAGAGGAGGAAATCAAGCTGGAGATAAATATGCTGAAAAAGTACTCCCATCACCGGAATATTGCTACATATTATGGGGCTTTTGTAAAGAAAAGTCCTGCAGGCCAAGATGATCAGCTCTGGGTAAGTGTTTAGTGTCATTTCTGCTCATCAGATTTACAGCTCCTTCTTTAGAGCTCCAGTGTGCTTGGCTTGGACTCTGTCTCAGTGCAGCTCTGGAGTCATTGTTCTGAAGAATAACATATAAAAGAGAAAAATTACTTCTCCCTAGACATCTTCCATCCCTATGATTTCCTTTGAGGATGGGCATAAAGTATGTTGTGATTCTTGTGACTTGTGCTGTCATTCTGATTTGTTGCTTGAACCTTTTTTTCCCCAAATTAAATTCTTCTCTATTTTTTTTTTTACTGAAGTAAGCTTGTCCTTTTTGCCTTCTCTCATTCTTGTTGCTTTCTTCTCCTTTTTCAGATGGAAAATAAAAAAAAAAAGGAAACAGAGGAATTGGCAATAAAGAAAAGAAGAATAAGGAATCCTCCAATTTTTTGGCTGCGAGATTTTTGAAGCTCTGCAGCAAAATGAGAAATTTCAAATTTTAAAAATATTCCCATATTTTTCAGTGCTGTTAGCTCTTGCTTTTCCAATTTTGCATATACTAAAAAAAAAGTCCCAACAAAACTGCCTAAATCCTGTAACAGGAGAGAAGCACTACTGAGGTTTTTTCATTTATTTAGCAGTGTGTGTGATTGAGGAAATGAGATTTTTAAGTCACTTGGCATCCAAGAAGGCTGCACGTAATCTGCCATGCCTGGGTGGTGGTGGGAGTGGGTGTTTGCAGGTGTTCTCTCTGCTGGCCCCTGCAGAGCTGTGCTCACGGTGCCCTGTGTGTGTTTGTGTCCCTGCAGCTGGTGATGGAGTACTGCGGGGCAGGCTCTGTCACTGACTTGGTAAAGAAGACAAAAGGGAACTGTTTCAAGGAAGACTGGATTGCTTACATCTGCAGAGAGGTTCTCAGGGTGAGTCCTGCCAGCAGAGCTTCACTACTCATTTGCAACAAAAAGGCCTTTCCAAGCCTTTGGTTGCTAAAATAGGTCACTAATGAGCATTATTGTTTAAAGGTTGTGATCCATGGGGCTCATGGAAGAGCCCTGAGAGCCAGCAGGATGGCTGCTTGACATCCCATATTGTTGTAGTTAATCCCGTTTTCTGTATGAAGAACAGAAAATTCCTCTTTCCTATGGCAAATAGCCATCTTCTGAAACTCCACACGTTGGGCACCTAGAAAAGTAAATAAATTTTCTGTTTTCAGTATGCCTGCCCTCCACATCAGGAGACCTTTCTGCTCAGTGCTTCAGCTGTTCATGCTTGTAGGATCTTTGTGTCCAGAATTCCTTTACCTACACACACTCAGGGACTCTTTTCCACACTATTAGAGGCAATGTTGGCTAAACAGCATTCCAAAATCTTAAAGGTGGTCCTGCTGGGTCACTATCCCCCAAGACAGATCTTGGGGCTATATTTCATTCTATGCAGGCTCAGGGCTGCTTTCTTTTCTTTTTTTTTTTTTTTTNGAAAGTACAGAGGATAAAACATAAAACAAATCCCAAGTGTAATCTAGTGAACTAGCCTGGAAAAAAAATATGATGTTGGAGCCAGTCATTCTAAATTCAAAACCCATTACAGAGTCACTGATCTGTCTTCCCTATAATAGAGTTTTACATATTTTCTAAATAATGGTAAGATAAATGCATATTCTGGGAGTTGGAATTTAGATGGCATGCTGAAGTAATGCTTGAGTAGGGGTAAAACTGTGTTTCTGGGGCATAGGAGTTGAGAAATATGCTCAGTAGAGAATATTGGCTTTCTTACAGGGATTTGGAACTAGCCTGCAGATTATGATCATTGTATCTGGAAAGTGCGAGGAGTTCTGCAAAAGAAAAAACCTTAATGGTGTGGTCAGGTTGTTCCTCATTGGTGTGGCTGTAATGTCTCTGTTGAAGCAATTGGTGTTAAAACATTGGGTTTATGCTCATGCAACTGAAAACAGTAACAGCATATTGGCAAAAGCAAGGGATTGGATTTAATTATGCTTGTTTCAAGACAAAATGGCCCAGTTGCCCAGTTGCACATGGATTGACAGCGTTTCCTTCTGGAAAATTTACAAGCTGGATGGAAGCTCTGTTTGAAGCCGTTAGTGTTAGAGAGGCCAAATGTTGTGAGTGAAGCATCCCTGGATTACTATAATGGATTATTTCAGTGTTCCTTTATGTCTATGCTAGCTCAACCATGGGCAATTTTGAAATGCAGGAGGAGACAGCAAATATTAGCTGATTGAAAACAATGTTTGCTGCATTCAAAAGAGGTCTGACATGGTATTTTTAACTTCCTCTAGTCCGTTTACCATTGAATTTCTCATTTTGTTGAATGCAAAATTTAGGCCACTACAACCAGCCAGCTGCTGTCTCTGGTCCTCACAGAGAGCATTCTGCTTTGCTCTTGAGTTTGCTTCTAGCATAGAGTGTAAGGAGCATCTCTTGATTCTGAGACCTCATTTTCTTCACACTTGACTCAAGAGATGCTCCACCACTGTCAGGCCTGGGGTGAAGAAGACAATCAAATTTATTGCTGCTGTCCTCTCTCCTCCCTGAAAATATTGCTAGTAACATCTAAAGGACTTTCCTTATGAATAAAGACTGAAAAGGGTGAAAATTTAAAAAGGCAACAGTGCCATACTCAGGGTGATGTTAGGAAGCAGGAATAAGGCAAATCTGATTTTCCTTTAGGGACTGGCACATCTTCATGCTCACCATGTCATCCATCGAGATATTAAAGGTCAGAATGTTCTTCTCACTGAAAATGCAGAAGTCAAATTGGGTAAGTTTCCTTAAAAGTGTGCTAGAAACCTGTTTACTAGAATTTAAGATTTTCATCTTGACTCAGAAAGAACTTTCAGTAACGTAAGTGCAGTGTGTGCGCCAAGTATCATTGATGCTTGTGCTTACAAGGTGTCTGTAATGTAGAAAGAGTCAAAATTGTAAAATTCCTCCAAGAGTGTCCCTCACAGTCTGAGGGCAATGCAGGAGTCACAGAACCAGCCCAGTAAGTCACAGCACCATCAGCCTTTCACAGAACATCACGGGATGCAAAAGACTTCCAAAGTGAAAAAGTTAGGGGAACAAATTTTGCTAACCCATTTCTCTAAAGGAAGTGGTCTTACAGATTTGCGTAAATCTGACAGTAGGTGGAATTACTCATGTGTAAGGGCTGCCACTGAATAACAGTCATCTCTCAGAAAAGTTGGAGGATTTACTCATTTCCTTTTATTACAGTGATATGTCAGTGTTGACATCTTGTGACTTCGTAAAACTGAACTCAAGTACGTTATCTCTCTCGAGGAGGGCATGTCTTTCATGTTTTGGAAAGACATCACAGGGAAGGGTTTTAAAGAAGTCTCAAGAGGAGCACTTCTTATTTGTTATGATCTTTACGGTCCCTCTCTTTCAACTGAAAAATATCACTTTAGCATTGGAAAACAAGAAATAATAAACATGGCTTGTGGATGTGGGGTAGGATGTTTGGCTGGAGCAAGTAAAAATGAGCACTTTTAATCTCATTATGGTTTAACCTTGTGGCAAAAACCTAACTTCACTGAATTTAATGGGTTTTGCTGTCAAATTAAATGCAGGCAGGATTTTGCTTTTAGTATCTAAATCATATGTACTAATTGTCAGCTGTTCCCTCTCAAAACAGGTAAGATGGGAATGTTGTGTGTTTTTATAGTCTTGTGTGGTTACTACTTCCACCATTCTTCACATGGTTGACAAAACAGTTAAACCTCTCTGACTCTGGGTATAGATGGAACAGATTTACCAAGAATAATGATTTTTAAACAGAAAAAAAAAGTTGTTTCCAGAGAGATTTAGCTCATGTGTCTTAAGGCAAAGAAGATAGAACGCCAATAGTTCTCAATTCAGTTCTATTCCACCTCAGTGTGAGAGTGTGCACTTCCTATCAGAAGCACAGAATGATCCCAAAGTCAGGTCCACCTTCTTCTTGGAGAAGTTTTGCTAAGCAGGCATATGAAGTTATAGCACTACAAATGATTTTGGCTTGCAGATAATCTGCAGTGAGGCAACATGAATGAGAAAATGTGCTCCTTGATGGTAACCATGGGGCTGTCTCTTTTCAGTCCTTCTCTCTCCCCCTTCCTTTGTCTCCTCTGTGAATGCCACTCCAGTGCTATCCCAGTGGATCCAATTAGTGTATCTTGGGTTTTTGTTCAAAGAAAAATACAATCACATAATTATGGGTTGTATGGACCCTTTTCATATTTGAACAAAACCATTCTGCTGTACAGTCCTTAGGAAAGTTTCACCCTTTTCAGCACAAAGAGAACCACACAATTCACTCATTATAATGATCTAAAATGAGAATAAAGTAGTAGATTTTCCAGTTTGTTCTAAGATAGTATATGAGCATAGGGAAGGATTTATTCCAGACACCTCAAAACGAAGTGGTATGGTGGTTCTTTCCAGCCTTCATGAGTGGCTATATTAGACATATCCAAATTTGCCTCATCTGTAGATTCTATTTTTTCTTTCAGTCTAGTTGATGACCTTGAGTCCTACTCAACGTAGCATTTAATTTAAGCATTAATTACTCCATAATGTCTTGGTAGAGCAATTCTTCTTGCTGTAACTCACTAGGCAGATTTAGCATGCTGTTTATTTAATTCTTCTGGCAAAAAAGAAGGGGAAAAAAGAGGCAGTTAAATTTCTATGTACTAGAGGAACTCATATTTCATATATATTGTAGCCCAGAAGTTTGATGTTCTAAGCAGTAGGAAAGTGAACAACCACACACTCTGCCATATGGATACAACTTTTTTTGGTAATTTCTCTACCTCTTCCTGGTTTTTCAGTGGATTTTGGTGTAAGTGCTCAGCTGGACAGGACTATAGGGAGAAGAAACACATTTATTGGCACCCCATACTGGATGGCACCCGAGGTCATTGCTTGTGAAGAGAACCCAGACTCTACATATGATTATAGAGTAAGTAACAAACACTTCACAAGGTAAGAAAATGTGGGTTATTGCTGAAATCCTGCTCATCTGAAAAGTTCAAACTTCCTGCCTTTTAAACCACAATAGTACTACAACTGTATAAACAGAAGTATTTGTAATATGTGGGTGGAAGCTCTTTTTAAGATTGAAGTTTCACTGTGAGTATTTTTTTTTGAATTTTTAATACATGAAATACACTTTCATGAACTTGCCTGCAATAAAAAAGTACTAAGAAGGTTGCAGGTCTGGATAGAAAAAAAAGGGAGGAGTTCCAAAGGAATGCTTGAAGTAGTACAATATTAATATGGCAAGTTACTGCACACTGTGGTAGAGCTGTTTTGCTCTGTGCTCAGCTGTGAATCCTGAGTTAATTGGCAGTAATTAGCATTCCTTTGCTCATTCATGAGCATATGACTGCAAGTGGTTTCCCATCCCAGAATGATTTCTGGTCAGTGGCAGGGTGAGAAGGCACAGAATTTCCTGTATTTCAGTTTGTGAGCATTGCCTCTTGTCCTAACTGTGCAGCATGTTCTCCAGGGATGGCTTTTTGAGTAGGTGTCCTCTGAGTGACCCTGCAGTCACTCTTTTAGCTCAAGTGCTCTCTCCATTGCCACTTGGTACTTCTCCTTCCAGTTGTGGCTTCAGAAATATTTTGAGAAGAACCTGTTATTGCTTCCATTTCCTAGTGGTTCAGAGCTGTGATTCTCCCCTGCTGAACCTTCTGTGTTGCACTGGCCCAGTGAAATCATGTTGTGTGTGTCAGTTATGACTAAAAAATTTATTTTTTTTCCATACCATACCAATCTTCCACTGAAACCTCAAGAAGTTAATCTCTTGTCTTCACTCCCTGTTCCTAGTTCATTTCCTTCTCCAAATGTGTACTTACCAGAAGATAAAATCTTAAAGAATGTGCACCCCTAATTCTTGAGCTTTCTTTGCCTTCAGTAATAATTCTGGTTTGTCTGCTTCCAAATAGATACTGCAGATGGTAGTTTTTTAAAAAAAACAAACAAACCAACAAAAACCACTGATCAGCAGAGGGTTTTGGAAGCACTTTTGCAAACAGTGCTGTGACTCAGAAGGCGGCACAGAGCTGGTGTTTCCCACAGACTTACACCTGATAGGATGGGATAAGTAGCAGGAAGCTACTCTGTAACTTCTTGCTCTTCAGAAAAAAACAGAACAAACAAACAAGTCAAAACGAGTACAAATATATCCACATAAAGATGTTTGTATATACACTGAGCTCTACAAACACTGCTGTCATCCTCCCTTACACCTTCTGCCTCTCATGCTTTGGAACTCCAAACCAAAATTCCTTGTAGCCTGGATGTTTCTGTCCTCAAAACCTGCAGTACTACCCCGTGAAAATTTAATTTTCAGTCTTTTATTTAGTAACAAGTCAAGATCGTGGATCTGTGAAATCCCCACCAGTTTTGTTGCTGAATCCCTGCACACACTGGGATGTGAAGTGGCTTGTGTGAAGAGTTCAGAGCAGCTGGACTGAGAGGACTCTGTTGATAAAATTAGATTTAGAGTGCTGGGCTGGGTATGAGCTGCTATTCATGGGTTATTCCTTCTAATATTTGAAGGTTTTCTATTACTCTGGTTTTTTTAAAGATTAGTTGATTAGTTTTAGAGAAGCTGCAAGTTGGTTTGGCCTCATGCCTCTCATTTGGCTACATTTAGATGCAAAAAACAGTGAAATAATGCACATGAGTAATCAAGTGGAAATGTGTGAAGTTTTTACAGTCACTGATGGTGGTTGCAATTTACCTTCCATGATCAAAACCTGGCCCTTGGCATCCAGATCAGCTGATTAAGAGAACTCCACTCTGTCACTGAGCTGAACATCCATTGTGGCATAAATCTGACTGGGTGATGTACCCTTCTCTCATGTGCCCAAAAATGTGTGACTGGAGACTTTGTACAGAAAAAGTCAGACCCAAAGGGCTGACAATCATTCTTGTTCCATCAGTGTAGAAACTCAGCAATGACTGCTCTGAAATAAGCATTAAGAGCAAGAATTATTTTTGGCCAGAAGGAGAAGAGTGAGGCACTGCTGTGTCTTGCTGCCTCATGAAAACAGATTTAAGACACATATTTAAATTCTGTCTGACTCTGGTGTTTTGAATGCAGAAGGTCTGCATTTTGGAGCTGGCTGCTTAAATGATGGATCAGCTGTTCAGAGTTGCATGGGAAATGGGAAGCTTCTGGCTATTAGCACATTCCCTAAAAGCTCAGTAGGGAATGGGAGGGAGCAGAATATTTGCCACTCCAAGTAAAGCAACATGATCCTGGAGATATCTGGGAAAACTAAAAAAACCCCCCAAAACTAAGAAGAAAACAAACAAATGAAACAAGCTGCAATGTGCATTGTTTCTTCTCCTGCAGAGTGACCTGTGGTCTCTGGGAATCACTGCTATTGAAATGGCTGAAGGAGCTCCTCGTAAGTGATTTGGTATCAAGGTGGGGGTGATGCTTGGCTAATGCACTGATGCACAGAATTCTAGCTCTACCTGTATCTTTAAAAACACTCTTTGACTTTATCTCATCTGGACTCTATGGTGTTCTTCTTCCTTTTAGGCTCTTTCATTCTATGTTTTGATTCCTTGCCTCTGTCTATTGGGAAAACAAAACTTCTTTTCTTAAAGTTCTTGTTAGCATCAGTTTGTTGATTGCTGCTTGTGGATACAACTAAGCAGAAGTGTTAGCAGAAAATATTGGCTGGAGTGGCTTTGGGTTTAGGTCACTAAAAAATTATGGCAGAAGGTAGGCCTAAAGGTTGTATTTTTGCTCGGAAACTGTCTTGTTTCTCACAGATTTTGGGACTAACATGATATTTACTCACTTTGCCCCAGCTCCTGCAGAGCAGATGGGATGTGCAGGGTGTCCAGTCACTGCTGAGAGCAGGGGAGGTGAAATCCATCTCACTCTGGCCTGAGCCTGACTGCACGTAGGCTGTTTTTAAACAACCCACTTGGCTGTCCTCCCATCAGACTTGGGTTTTAGCAGGAGCCAGCTGGAGTTCAGGAGCACTTTCAGACCCTGTGCTTTAGCCTGATGAAGCTTAGTCCCGAGACTTGAGTCCATGGGGAGTTTTCTTTGGGAGAGACTTTGTAATTTTGCGTGCCAGCTCCTCGTGTATTTGATGTTTTCCCTAGTTTTGACAGGGGAATGCTGTGGATTATATTTTGTTGCCTTGTGTTTGTTTACTGTAGTATAAGAGTGTCTGGGACCCAGAGCTAGAAACCAGATTTCTGCCCCTCATTTCCACTGTGTCATGTAATATTGAATATACCAAGGAAAAAGTCAGAGCCAGAACCAAATGCGAGACACTGTGGCAGGTGGAGGCAGACAGAGAAATTAATAGAAGGTAGGGAAAGCTTTACCAGAGCATAGCCTTCTCACTGCTGCTGGTTCTATAATGCTTTAAGTCCATGTATTTAGAGAGCATCACTGCTGAACACCTAAATACGAAAGAAATCAGCCTCCATGTAGTTCTTATCAGTTGTCATTCAGCAGCTGTGTTTGGTGAAGGGAGACCTTTCACCCTCAACATTGCTTCCTGCCAGATAGAACACACAAAATTCCATACAAAGTGCCTGGGATAGGTGAGATGTGATGGTATTTGCTTTCTGCTGAGTTCCTCATAGCTTCAGCTTTCCACAATAGTGGCCCTAAAGAGAAGCACTGTGGGCTGGAGAGAAGGTAGCTTCAGAATGCAGGAGTGGAACCTGTGGAGATTGCCCCATAATGGTGCTGCCATTCCCAGAGCACAGGATGGATGAAATGTGTGCTCAGTCATTCTGCTCTGTGGCACAGTGCAGGTTATGAGCTCTGTGCTCTCTATCAGCTTTTCTTCATCCTGGGTTTTCTCATATCCCATGGACAATGTGGCAAAGAGTTGGGTTAAAATGGAGCTTATAATTTATCTGAAACCAGAAGCCAGACATAATAACGAGATAAATATTTCAATCTCAGCTTTAACTTCTGTTTATGTGCAAACACACTTTTGTATATGAGAAAGGTGAGCTTTTTATGTCCTTCCAAAGCTATATATATATATATAAAATATAAAGAAAGTTGTACTTGTCCTTGCCTTGCAGCCCTTCTTTTGAATCTCTTTTAGCTTGAAATCTCTATGTACTCAGACACTTGTTTTCTTGGCTGTAGTGTGAATTTGGTTGGCTCCTGGCGGAGTTCTGGGGCAGATGCTGTCGTGTTGGAAGTGGAGGTGTTTGGAAGGGAAATGAGGTCACAGGGGGGACATGCATCCTTCCATAATTTGTGTTTCCTTTGCAGCCCTGTGTGACATGCATCCCATGAGAGCACTCTTCCTCATCCCCAGGAACCCGCCCCCAAAGCTGAAATCCAGAAAATGGTAAAGAGATGTGTAAAAATACCTGTGTTGTTGCTGCACTGGGCTTAGGAGAGCTTTTAGCCCTCTTATCCAGACACAATGATTTTGTTAAATCATGTAGTTATCTAGGAGGTGATTCCTACGGTGTTTCTAAGAGCTGGATTGAGCCAAAGGGAAGATACAATTTACCTTTGGGAAGCAAGACCGTTCTTTTGAACTCTACCTAAACTGTGGCAGTTTCATTTTGGTGTCTGGCTGAAATTGCAGGATAAGCAAGGAAGGCTCAGATGTGCTGCTTGGGGTCAGGACTTTATCAGAAGATTGCTTGGACATTGTGGGGCTAATGGCAGTCACCTGCCCTACAGAGAATTACTTTTTGTTTTAAATTAAGTGTATAAAGAAAATCTTTACCTTATCAAAAGCTCAAGGGCATTTTTGAAAGGTTTGTGTTGGCCAGATTGTGATTTTGTTTATCAGGATGTAAATTCAAAGTAACAACTCCTCTGAGAGGGTGGTGGAGTTCACCTTCAGCACTGTGCTGGTATCAGGAGTCTCAAATTGTGTCTCTCAGTCCCAGGGTAGAAGGAAACCTTGCAAAGTTTGTGCTTTCCACCACTTAGGGGTAGTTCTTGGTCTACAAGTTGAAAAGGATTATTGATCTTTCTCCATTCTTGTGTCTTTTTTAGGTCAAAGAAGTTCCTAAATTTTGTTGAAAGCTGCCTTGTAAAGCATTATTTGCATCGTCCATCCACGGAGACCCTGCTGAAGCATTCCTTCATCCGGGACATGCAGAACGAGCGGCAAGTGCGCATCATGCTCAAGGATCACCTGGACAGGACAAGGAAGAAAAAAGGAGAAAAGGGTAACATGGCAAAACCAAAATAAAAGACACTTCAGAGGGCAGGAAACTTCAGATTTTGGCAGCAGAGCACAGGGCAGATGCAGCTGGAACATTAGAACTGGGAAAACTGAGAAAGCATTGTCCTTGATAGTGGGGCCGTTTTGAAGATTTCTTTGTGGCAGCCTGGGACCTTAAGGGTGTTTTAGTGCTAAAGTCATTGGAACCTTGAGTTTCTGAGAGCAGCCCTGATGCTAGCAGGGAGCAAGGACTCCAAGTAAAGTCTGGTCCAGTTCTTGAGCAGTGTTTCCTGACCTCTCAGTTCGTATTTCTGTCCCAGATCCAATTATTTACCTGTTGGGTCTCTATATAATTTTCTACTGTGAGTTCTTTTGGGGCAGCAGGACTCTAAGTGTTTTGCAGTGGAGTGCACAAAAGAGACCTGGAGAAGACCTCCAAACTCCGGTGAAATACAGATGTTGTAACAAATCACTTCCTTCACAGTGTGTATGAAGAAAAAAAGAGTTTAAATTTGTTCCAAATGCCAGCCTTACACTTCAGAGCAGAAGCTGGAAGAAGCAGTGCAGGAATGGAGTTGATACTTGTGAAAATGACTGTGCATGGCAGACTAAGGGCTGTGCAAAGGGGACAGGGACACGTGGTCTGTTGACCAGTGACCCTGCCCTCTCTCCCTTTTCCCCTTCAGTGTGTTTTATACTGGCAGAAGCACTGTGAGGATCACGGACTGTGAGAGCAAACTTGAAAAGCACTAAGGTGCTGCAAGGTGTCTTAAAAATGCTCTGGTTTGACAACAGGAGTATTTGCACCTAAAATGAAATCGCTATTGCAAGGTAGATTTACTGACTCCAGTAGTAATTGCAAATTCTGTTGCCTCTTCCAGCTATGAATCTCAAAGCACCCTGAAATGGAAAGATAGTGAGTTAGAATTTCTCACAAATGCCCTTGAGATGGGTGGAGGAGTGCAAAGATAACAGTCACTTCTTCATAAATAGTTATATTTTGACCTGAAAATGCTATTTTTAATCAAAACTCCCCTGAAAAGGAGAATAGTGGGGAATTGCCAGACTACACACTTCAAAAAAAATGAAGTCCCAATTTAACATGTGATACAGCCAACAATGCAGGGTAGGACCAGTTTGAAATTATCCTGTAAAAACTGCCTTTCTGTCCATCTTGAAGAGAACTTTAAAACTATGAGTCCATTTTTGAAACTTTGTGCTGAAACTAGTATCAGATGTTGTTTTCTTTTTTGCTTACTTAATTATTCCCTTTGATACAAAAGGAAACCTGGATTTGCTGGTGGCCTCAGCAGAGCCATGACACAGGTATAGAGCAGCAGAGCAGGGCAGTGCAAGTTTTTATGTCCTATCTAAATGTCTTTTTGAAGAACCCCTCTGCTGGTGGTGCTGTGGGTGTTGGGTTTCTCTGTGGGTTTAGCCTAATTTGTTTCAGATTATGGAAGTAGGTTAGTTTTGCAAAAGCAATACAGTCAGTCATGGGAAAAGGTGGGTGTGTGTAAAGGGGCTGCCCTGAATCATTATCTGAACTAGATTTTGAATTATGTACACAGATATTTTGCCTCCTCTCAGCCTCCCAGTACATGTCACTTTTAAATTCCAATTCCTCCTTAGCCTGTAGTTCAGGCTGAATGCTCAGAAACAAAGTTCAAGATCACCTCTTAAATAACAGCATCCTCCTCTGGTGTTTGTTTATTCTCTTCTTTAGAAGAAACCGACTATGATTACAGTGGAAGTGAGGAGGAAGATGATGAGCTGAATGAAGATGAAGGAGAACCAAGGTTAATTTTATTACTGAAATAGAAAATTTGACTGCCCAAGCTATTCTCATTGAAGGCAGCTCTCCTCAGCCAGAACAGCTTTCTTAACTTGTTCTGAATCCCTTATCTCCTGGGTCCCCTTTGGTAGCTTTAACTGTTTTGTAGCTGTCAAAAATAACTGCTGAGTATAAAATGCCTGTAATAAGCTGCTGCTTAATTTCCTTGCAGTAGGGGGGAAACTCTCAAATGAAGGACCCAGTAATCAGCTTCAGGCTGGTTTGTAGCACACCAAGTGTGGCTATAGAGTCAACTGCTGGAGATATATCATGATTTGCTAATACAGAGCAACAAACATTCCCAAAGCACCTCGTATTCTCTCTTTAATACTATGTTTTGTCATGTAGAAACCTCCTCTTTGTTTCAGCTCCATAGTTAATCTCCCGGGGGAATCAACTCTCCGCCGCGAATTTCTGAGGCTGCAGCAGGAGAACAAAAACCGTTCTGACCCTCACTGGCAGCAGCAGCAGCTGAAGGACCAGGAGAAGTACAAGAAGCAGCTGCTGGCAGAGCGGCAGAAGCGCATCGAGCAGCAGAAGGAGCAGAGGAGGAGGCTGGAGGATGTAGGAGGCTGGCTTGTATTGTTATTCCATGTCTCATCACAAATGTGCCTGCAGGGACTAGGCTTTGCAAGGCAAGAGGGCTGCGTTAAACTGTCAGCTCAACCTGGATCATATCTTGCAACTTGGGAGAGCTGTGTCACTTTTGAACAATGGTTTTAGATGGGCTCTGTCCTTTTCCTGCTGGTAGCCTGCCCTGAGCTCTGTGAGCAGAAGAGGAAGGGCATTTTCCTTGAGTAGGTTTGGTGGTGGTAGCCCTGGCATACAGGTGAGAGATCCCCATTTCTTACTCATGTGCCTTTCCCAGTTTGCAGTCTGTGGGTCTGGTCCAGAGTCTTGGCCCTGCCTTTGTTTAAGACATTAAAAGCTGGTTGCCTTTTCAGCTGTCTGACACACTGTTGTCTTAGAGGCAGAGCTCAATCATAAAATCACAGAACCATTAAGGTTGGAATAGACCTCTAGGATCCAGTCCAGCCGTTAACCCAGCACTGACACGTCCACCACTGTATCTTGGTCCTAAGTGCCACATCCAGGTACTTTCATTAACACTTGGAGAGGTGGTTCCATCGCTTCCCTGGGCAGCCTGCTCCAGTGCTTGACCAGCCTTTCAGTAAACAGATTTTTCCTAATATCCAATCTAAACCTCCCATGGCACAACTTGTTTGTTACCTGGGAAAAGAGCCTGGCCCCACCTGGCTACAGCCACCTTCCAGGGAGTTGTGCAGACCAATAGGTCCCCCCTGAGCCTCCTTTTCTCCAGGCTGAACACCCTCAGCTCCCTCATCAACCTGTGCTCCAGGCTCCTCCACAGCTCTGTTGCCCCTCTCTGGACACACTCCAGCTCCTCAATGCCTTTCTTGCCATGGCACAACACAAAAACCACCACCACGTCTCTTCTCTTGAGTACCTGACAAAACTCGAGCATTGTGTGAGTGCTTCAGAGCTGACATTTGTGACGTACAGTGCTGCTCCAGCAAAATGAGAACTCTCTTTGAAAAAATCCTTCCTTCTTGAAATGTTGAGAAGACATTTGTCATTAGGTTAGTCACCAGCTGTCAGGGAGATCTCTCAAAAGTGACAAATCTGCCCTGGGCTGCCAAAAGGGCAGAGGTTTCACTTCAGGTTTGGCAGTCACAGTGGTGGCAGCTTGTCCCTGCTCACTTCTGCTCTGTGGTGTGTCAGGTGTCCTCCCTTCAGTGGCTGCAGAGCAGGAAATGGACCTTGTGATTTATGAGCACTGGCATCAGTAATTGGTGGGTACTAAAGTAAAGCAAAATAAACAATGTTATTCCCTGGCTTTCTTCCAGCACCAGAGGCGAGAGCAGGAGCTCCGAAGGCAGCAGGAGAGCGAGCAGAGGTGGCCAGAGGCGAAGGTCAGTCAGAGGAAAGAGGAAAGGGGTAAAGAAGATAAAAGGGCTGTGGAAGATGAATACTTCATAGTAGATGGACAGAGGAAGTTAGAAAAGAAGCAGGTATGAAGAGGATGTTCGCTGACAGCAGTTTGCAGTTCCCTTTCCTGTATCTGATGTCTTTCTCAGACCCCTGAGGGTGTTCCCATCCTCTGAGTCATGGACCAAGGAGGGACTTGACTAATGCATTTACTGCCTCTTGTTCTCAGATTCAGCCTTCCTTGGAGTTAACTTAGATATTACTGAGTCACCCTCCTTATCTACAGCAGGGACTCTGCCTCTCCCACTTTTGTCCCTGCTGCTTCTCTGTGCTGAAATGGTCTGATTAAAATTCCTTTACCCTGAAAGCTTCCAGAATCAGCTAAAGCTAAGCTTAAATCTCCAGTCCCCATTTTGCATTCATGTTGTAAGCAGGACCATTTCTTTTCCACAGAAGCAATGGAGCAGAGGTTAATTTTAATGCTGAACTGTCATTATTAAGTCTGTCACCTTGGCCACAATGATTTTCTAATGTTTCAGCGGCAAATTGATTTGTCATCAAACAGAAGCATGCAGTCTTTGATTAAAGACCTCTGGTTTTAGTAAAAGTACAAAGAACAAATATGATTTTCTGACCTGCTGTCTAAAAAGCCAAACAATGTTTGGTGCCACTTTATTCTTCCTGTTGCTCGGGGTTCTGACTCTTCTGTCAGCCCTGCTGGAGTTGTGGTCACTTTGTTCTTTGAAAAGCGACTACTTCCAGCAGGCAACTTGGTTGTCCTCCAAGGCATCCTTGTCTCTGACCTTCATCACTCTCTGCTTTCAGAAGATGGAAGATGTGCAGAACAACAGGAAGATGCACCGAACTCTCCCCAAAGATCAGACACAGCTGCTGTCTCTCCAGCATGACCACAAGCAGAAGAAGAAGGAGCCTTCCAAGAGTTCAAATGCAGGACTGCATCCTCCATCAAGCAGCCCAAGCAAAGAGGTAATGTCTTGGCCAGGGCAGCATTTTGGTGCTTTGTAGTTTATGATGCTGTAGGAATGCTGGAGCAGATTGATCTTTAAACTTATATCTGGAGTTTGACCTGCCTTACTGCACACTTATGCTACAGTCCTCAGTTTCCATTAATATTCAGAGGATAAGGGAAAGGAAGAATTGTTCTGTCACTTCTGCTTGAGTTGAGAGAAGGGTTTGATTGGTGAGAGGAGAAACGAGATTCTTCTGGTCAAGCAGGTGTCATTCCCTTGTCTTTCAAAGAGGCATGAAATAGAGTAATACCACCTGAGGTTTAATAGAGGTCTTTGCCTGATGTTAGGGTTCACAGAACTGACCCAGGCACAGAACAGCATCCTGCCTCCTGAGCACAGATCTCTGTGCCTCAGCAAGCAGGCTATGACAACTTTTCTTGGTTTTTACGTCCCAGGATAAGGTTTGATGGATCAGGAATAGTTGCATATAGTCAGCCTTACTGTATTTACAGCCTACTGTAATCAATCTTCCTCCTTTGCTAACTCTGACAGAATTTCTACCCACCAACTCATTCTGATCGCTGTCACCATATCATGAAAAGCTCTGGGTCCATTTCCATACATTATCTCCTCATTCCTACCATGCTTTTTATATAATCGCAACTGGTTAACCCAGTTCTACAGCTGGTGCATGATTTGTAGTGTCACTGAAGTCTGGGTCAAAAATCTCAGCAACTCACAGGTGCCTTCTCAGTAGAAGAGTGGGTGTGATGTTCTCTGCAGTCATGGCAAAGTATCTGCCCAAAATGCCCAAACAGAGGCATGAGGAGAGCTCATGCACATGTAAATAGGAGAAATGCAGTGCAACTTCTTAACACCTTGCTGCTGTTTTAAGCATGTGCCATCTTTGTCATCTTCTTGTGTATGTGTGCTGCAACTATTCCCTGAGCTGAAATGTCCTGTATTGATAAATAGCTAAATGTAAATGCTAAATGATGAATTTCAATAACTGAATAGAGTCTGCAAACAGCTAGGCAGCAACATGAAGTCAGGAAAAGAAAAGATACTAAGTTCCTTGTTAGAGGAGCAGTTTGTGAAAGCGAGAGTAATTCTGTTTGAAGTAAAACCTAACTGTTAAAACCACAAATGCCCTGGCTCTAAAGGCTTCATTGTACTGACTGATTAAACAAATCATTACTGAAATTTGAATGAACTGCTCTTGAAATCAGTATTTGTTTGATGATGGAAGGCTGGGTCTTATTCTAGCTGAAGAGCAAATTGAGTGTGGACAGAGAAGTAAGCTGCTTTTTCTACATACGACATCAAAGTCAATAGAAAGCTTTGCCTTTGCTAGGCCTTTAATGGGTGAAAATGCAACTCAGATGATTAATTTATTTTCTACTTTATTGTAGTTAAAAGACAAAAAAACCAATGAAATACTGTCTTAGATACTTACCTCTTGTTTTGGCATGTACTTTGTAAATTACTCCTTGATAGCAAAATGAAATATGTTGCAGAATTTAGTACACAACCACTGTTAACTTTTATTTTAGTGATGAAATACAGTATAATTAGTTGCAGATTAGTTGCTTTTTAGGTTCACAGCATGAGGCTTTTGTCATTATGGCTACAATAATATATTCTAGTTTTAAGGATATTGTACAATATTATTTACTTTATCTCAGAACTTCTTGGAAGTCACAGAACCTTCCTGCTAAATTGATAATTGGTGGTACAGGGCTGCATTTTGGAGTTGAGACCTTTTTGTCAGCAGTTGCAACTATTTGCAATGATCTAAAAATGCTTTAAAGTTGTAACTGTTTTTAACAGGGATAAGTCAGTGGTTTTACTCCTGTTGATACTGATCTTTTCCAGTTCATTAGCCAGAGAGATGTTGGTCCCTCTGTTGAGAGGGACCTGCATGGGGACAGTGGTGGCCTACTCAAGAGTGAGTTTGTTTGTACTTTTAAGGGGTCCTGTTTCTAACACCAATCATCAATACACAGAAGCTCTCGAGAATTATTGTTTCATTGAGGCATTAAAAACAAAAAAATCCTAAATCCCTCCAAAGCCTCAAGTTTAACGTATGGGGCTGCAGAACCTCTCTTGGGAGTCCCTTTTCTTTGCCACTGTGCTTATCCTGTCCCCAGCGGGTCAGGACAAGTTCCCCTGCACACCTGTGCCCAGATGTGAGCTCGCTCTGTGCTGTGTCTCTGGTCCCACCAGCACCAGAGGGAAGGAGCTGGGACTTGGGCAGACACTGCACTGCCTCAGTGCCTGGGTGGGGGTTGGCATCAGTTCTGGGAGCCCATAGTGGCACCTGCAGGAGTTTGCATCTGGATCATAAAGCCTTTCATGCCAGCTCCCCTTGGGCACAGAGCTGGGAGTGAATTATCATATCTGGCTTTTACATTTTTGTCCTTGTTTATGGTAAAATTTGCCTTTCATTATTATGAGTTGCAGGTAATGAAAATGTGACCTCAAGAGCGTGTTCACTGGGGCTAGAATTGCATGGTGTTTGGCTGTGGTTGCTGTTTTTAGTAAGGGTTTCTTTTTTAAGGTTTTGGTCTTCTTTTTTTCCACAGTGGGGATCTCTGAGACTAAGTGGAATTATTTTCCATGTCCTCAGCAGTTTCTAAGATGTGCTAAGAATATGCTTACCTTTCTGATACAGGCACAAACATCCAGATATTGTGAGAGATACCATTAAGAATGCCCACCCCCACACAGATAACAGGGTATTTTTATGGCATTAATCTCTAGTTTACTGTGTAGAGCTGTTTCCAGGCTGCTGAATCAGAGGATATGCTAAAGATTTACACTAGAGAATGGGAATTAGTCATGTTGAACAGAATTGAGAAGAGTAGTGGGTCAAAACCACAGGATAAAGACTTCTGTAATGAGCAATGCCCTCAGGAAATTTATTCCTTCTAGATCATGTTCCTCAGTCTTTCTCACAGTACAAGTAACGTAGCAAAAGACAGAGTGTTTGAAGTGTTTTAAGGTAGAAAGCAGCATGCAGTAATGTCAGTGCCGTGGAAGGGGGTAATCAATGCACAGCAAAACGGGCTGCATGGTGTCAAAGATAAGACATTAAGTGCAGAGAGATGATTCCTCCCAGCTAAAATCCCAGCCTGCAGCCAAAGGAGTGGCCTAGAATACCACAGATGGAAACTCAGGCCCTTCTCATCGCCGCAGGTTGGAAGCTTGATGGAAAAGGAAGGGTTGCAAATGGAGAGGAAATAGTGATTTGTGCTGTGCCAGGGCTGTCCTCCTTGTTGGGAAGGTCTGTCAGAGGTGCTGTGCTCTGTGCTGCTGTGGGACAGCATCCAGCCTGCAAACCTGGGGCTCTCTGTGCAATGTGCCTCTGCTTTTGTCCTTCCCAGGCCGAGGACCGAGCCAAGAAGAGTGAGAGCAGCCAGCCCTCCCTGCAGTGGCCCACGGCGCTGGGACACGAGGCCACCCCGCAGCCCAGGATGGGATCTGGGAGCAGCTCCAGCCCCTGCACCCCGGCACCCCAGAGAGCCCTGGTAGTGCAGGTACGGCTGCCTGGCCGGGATGAGGGGCTGGGGTGGGCACCCTAGATCAGCAGAATCCAACAATCACAAACACAACTCCCTTCTGGCACAAATGGCTGAGCCCCGTGCAAACCAGCTCCCACGTTCTGCGGTGCCACCTCTGCTGTGAGTTCTATGTGCAATTGTACTTAAGCACTGCAGATCAGGGTTAGATAAGAGTTATTTTTTATGCTTGATGCCTGATTGTTGATTCCTCCTCTCAGATGTTTCACAGAAAGTCTGAGTGACAGTGCTGTTGCAGTCCCTGGGTGATGTATTATTTATATGGTGCCATAAATGTATATGGCACTTTATAAAACAAGTCCAAACCCAAAATTTTTATGAGTGAAACCATGTAAACAATCAAGATTTTTATTGATCTTATGAAATATTCTGTAAGTGTGTGGAGATACAATAAGGAGCAATGTAGAATCAAATATTATCTGTGGATAGATCCTAGAAAGTCTGAGTCTTAAAACTTCAGTACTGGAGATAGAAGTGGCATCTAAACAGTGCCTATGTGGTGAAAACATTCTGATAAAGTTCTACATCGGAATCCTTCTCTCAAAAAATTTTAGCTCCTGATATTTTGACCAATTCTGGAAGAGATGATTCATGGTTCTCATAATGTGCCCAAAAATTGGGCCTTCATTCAACATCCTACTCACAGTGTATGAAGGAAGTAGCTTGGTCTGCAGGGGTTTTTTCTCCACTCTATTGTGAAAGGACTGTAAGGATATATGAGCAAAAGAATAACAAAACAGCATACTTAGAAAACAAAACCAAAAGAAAAACAAAACAGCATTCCACTAAGATGGAATAAACTACTCTAAGTGTGAGCACAACTCATTTAGCCTGGATAGCTCCTCTTGTCCTGAAGGTATGCAGTGTCCAGAATAATCTTATTGCTGATACATTTTACGTAGTATTTCATTTTTGCATTCATTCATCCCCTCAGAGAGGACATACAGTCCGAGTTTTATTCTTGGCAGCTCTCAGTTTTTACTGGATGGATGGATGGATGGATGGATGGACAGACAGACAGTTTTTGTATGCATCTCTCCAATTGCTTCTGTGGGATTTAGCTGTGACAAAGGAGAGTGTCATTCAGATCAGGCTTAGGCATTGTATGTGTGCTGCTGTGGCATCTTGGGACCTCATTCTGTGCAGGGTCATGGAGTCAAAGGGGAAGGTCAGGCTGAGGAGGAGGATGGGTTCTTGGATGCAGCTCAGCTGCTTTCAGAGCATGTCATAGTGTCTCACCAAAGCAGCAGCGTGGGCCTGTATGCTTCTTTGAGCATACCTGCAATTATGGGTTATTACTATGAGATCAGGTTGTATTATCCTAAATGTTTCTTAAACTCATTGTTGATTTGGCTTGGCATGATCTTCAGGTGAACATCCTGCATGAAAGGTTACACTCGTAGGTTGGTTTGGCTCAGAAGGGACCTCTAAGAGTCACACTTAGTCCAACCTCCCTGCCATGAGCAGGGACGTTTTCAGCTAGATCAGGCTGTTCAGAGCCCCATCCAGCCTTGAATGTTTCCAGAGATGGGGCATCTGCAGCCTCTCTGGGCAACCTTCTCCAGTGTTGCACCACCCTTATCTTATGAATTTCTTTCCTATTTTTCTAAAATTCAGGGTTCTGGCTTTACCTTTTGCCTGAGCCATATCCCCCAGGACTATGAACTCCACCAGAGTGTCATCACTGCATCCCCAGCTGCCTCCAACCTTGAATTCACTGATTAGCTCCCCTGTGTTGGTGGTTCTCAGGACCAGTATTGCATGCCCCCTGGCAGGGCTGCCTGTCTGAAGAAGTTATCCTCTGTGCATTCCAGGACTCTGCTGGATTGCCTACAGCTCACTGTGCTGCTTTCCCAGCTGATACCACAGTAGCTGAAATTCCCCAGCAGGACGTGGGGAAGCAGCTGTCCCCTCTCCTGCTTTGGTTTGTGCCCTGGAGTGGGTCTCCAAGTCTGAGTCTGGGAGGTGGATAATAGCTGGCTCTTAGTGTCACTGAGTCAAAACCTCCCTGTGCCTTTCCTCTTCAAGTTGCTTTGCTGTTTGGTGGATGGAAAAATCACCAGAGACAGATGTTGTGAGCAGAAAGGCCTCATTTCACCTGATAGCTTTTACCTGGAAAAATATTTATGTGTGTCTTCTCACATAATTTTTGTCCAGGGCCTGTTTGTTGTTTCAAGTCACGAGGATTGTAAGTGGGCTGAGTTGATGGCCTGGCTTGCAGCATCAAATCACTGGAGAGCTATTGCAAGGTCTACAAGAAGGACGTTTGTATCTTAGCCTTGGGCAGGGGCTGGCAGCTTCCCTGAGGCAAATATTTCAGCCCTGTAATAGCAGTGGGAGCATTTGGGATTCTGCAGGAGTACAGTGGCTGTACAGAGGATAGTCTCGCTGTGTTTAGGTGCCACTCCTGGGATGAGAGGCTGCTTCACCTGGCACAAGTGATCATTCCTCTGCACCCTGCCAGTGCTTTCCCATTCTGCATCACCTCCCTGAGCTGCTGAGGGAAGTGGTGAGGAATGAAGCAGTATTTAACTACTTTTTTTCACATTTCTTGATGGAAACTACACTACAAAAAATTTATGCTGTTTAGAGTGATGGTGTTACTTAAGGATAATAGCAGCAAGTGATGCACGGTGGCTGCTGTGTGATTTCACTCCCTGCTGGGAGGTGCCCTGGTACCCTCTCACAAGGCAGAGCTGCAGCTGGCAGTGCATGTGGACAGGGAGAAGCTAATCTGTGCTGCTGCCTGCTGTGTTCACATGGAGACCACATGAACTTCAATGGGTAATTTATAAATCCCCTGAAGTGTTATTTTTCCCTTTGCTGGTTGGGAGCAGCTGTTGATGCTAATGGCAGCGTGTATGGACATGCTGCCTGCATTAACTGGATGAGGTGTTTAGGCAATACAAGTGATGGATCAGGTGGTCACCTGGAGATTAAAAGACACAACAATATACTTGTGAAGTTCAGTATGTGGGGTGCCTAGTTGATTTAAAATAAGAGTGACCTGAGGAGTTAAAATGCAAGCTGAATTCATCACAGATACTGTACTGAAGAACTTCCAGCCAGGTTTGTCAGAGAGGGATCTGCCAGCACTGCTCTGCTCAGACAAAATGACTTCTTATTTTCAACACTCGTATTCTCTGAGATCTTGTGGCACATCCTGGATGCCCAAATCTCTCTGAGAATTGTTTCACTGAAATACTTAACACAGCTCCTGAGGTGAAAGGAGCATGATTTCTCAATGCCTTGCATCCTGTCTGCTGTGGGAAATGTGAGATACCACCTCTTCAGAGTGCACCAGTTCCACCTGCTCTGTACCAGGTTTGTGTTTGCTGCAGTGCAGCAGTAGCAGATCTGGCTCTCTGGTTGTGGTGGTGTGGGATGAGCTGTTCTGGACTGCTTGCAGAATTTCACAGAGGCTTCTTGAACAAAGTCATTGAGTTTCATCTTCTGCCCAGCATCTCCTGCTGCCTGACTAGTGGAAAAATTTATCTCACGTATGAAATTAACTCCATTTTTAATTAACTCCTGTGGTTTGCCTATAGGGTTTGCTAGGTCAATCTTCACTATTGTGTGGGGTGATGTGATTGAATCAGAGCAAGAAGACTAACAATATTACAGGACCTAACTATGTAAAGCCATGAACTGCCCTGCTATCCCAGAGTACATCTGCTCAGAAGTTTAATTCCTTTTCCTTATGCTGTTTCCTAACAATATTTGCACCTAATTTATCCTCTGTGTAGATTCAGTTCAAATTCGTAACTTGGGCATCCTCCAAAAAGCAGTGCAACCTGTCTTTTTAGAATTTCTTGCTTCTAAATGGTTTTAAACTAACTCTATAATGAGTCCTTTGTGCTATATCACCTTATGTTATCATTTTGTGGATCAAAGTGTTCTTTTCCTTAGCTCAGTTACATGTTTATGGTTTGAAGACACACAGTAGGTGACACTTTCTCTACCAATGCTTTCTGTGCATGAGGAGAGCTGCTACTCTTTAGATATTACTTGTAAGAAAAACAATTTAAGGTTCAAACCTCACTAGTTTAGAATCATCGTTAGGTGGGAGGGTGGGTTAAATTTTTTTCCCTATACAAACCTAAGGAGAACATCAAACACTGATTTTGGGGTTATCAGAGATGGTTTTGGCTTGCTTATGGAAGCAGGTGTCTATTCCTGGCTTTACATAGAACTGGTGTACTGGGCAGAGTTTGGATTCAGTCAGTCACTTATATCATGATTCAGCAAGGTTTATTCATGCTTTTAAGCACAAATAATTTTCTGGTGATCAGCAGGACTCAAAGGCTGGAATTTAAAAAGAAATATATGTATCTTGATGAAAAAGTGGCAAGGAAAAGACAATCCTCCTATATTCTGATAATAATACACCTGCTACAAAACCTCTTTCTGTACCCACAATGGATCACTTCAGGTGAAGACTTTGCTGCTCAAATAATCCTGGCTAACTGAAAACTATTATTAGAGACAATCATGTTGGGAAAAAGGTATTTTGAAAGGACATAGATTATGAGATGTTGCAACTGCTGAAAAAGCTGTTTTCTGTAAATAGAGTCAACAGAACATATTGTCACAAAAAGGCAGGAAAAGCACCTGAATAACTAAGTGAACTTCTCAGGACTGGTTTTGGCAGTTGAATTTGCCAGACTGGTCTGGGAGGTTGCAATGAGACATCTTTGACATCTTTATCTAGTTTTAGAATTACTGCCTGTCAGTATTTAATTGATGTTGAACATTGCTCCTATGAAAATTAGTCTTGTACAGTCATAGAGAGTTCATAATCCTGTTACCTTCTTGAAAGCTCTGTGAAGTTCTAGTTACGGTGGTTTACTTTTTAGGATGGAGAAACTGGAGAATTTTACAGACTTTTCTGATGAATCAATAAAATATTTATCTGAGTCATTCTTTGGGGAAGTGTACAGCAGGTGCCTCAGGTCTATATTGCAGTAACTCAGCTGGGACACAGGAGTTGGAACTCTGACTCAGACAAAAATTGCAAACTTAATTCTTAGGCCTCCGGGTGTTGGAGGTGCTGATCTTGGCATGTGCTCGAGGAAGAGGCAGCTCCCAGAGAGCCCTGGCCTGGCATTGCGTGGGAGATCAGACCAGGTGAAGCAGAGTGGTGCATCTTCAATAATTTCTCTAATGCTTCTTCTATTTCTGTAAGCTCAAACTGGTTCTAGCATAGCAATCCCTACAGACAGGCCCAGCTCTGACAGAGTTTCTGTGTGTTATCTTGGTCTTGTGTCCAAGAGGATTTCTCGTTTCAGGGAGGCACTCCTCTCAGCTGACACATTTCACTCTGAGTTTTTTCCTCTTTAGAAGACACTGGTGTAGGAGATCATCACTGTGTAGATTTCTGCTTTTACATACAGAGAGAATCACGGGACCAAATATTTCAGCTTGAGTTTTGCACTGCTTACTTCTTGTTCCCTTTGAGTTAAGCCTTTGTAAGGAAGTAACTTGATTCCTTCCCCTTCCTGTGCTGTGGTTGGGGTTTTGCCATCCTAGTGCTCTAATTGGACAATTTTAGAGATGTTTTCAACACAGGCAGCTGCAATGGGATCACCTGGACTTGACCAACCATGAGGGTGTAGTCTAAGCATAATTTCATTCTTACTACATTCTCAAGTTTGATCTTTGTTTCTTTTTTTCAAGCAATTGAAAAATTTGTTTCAGAGGAGAACCAGGGACCCCTCATAATCACTGGAGCATTTAAAAGTGTTTGCAGTGGCAGTTTACCTCTATTGCCTGTGGGTTGGTGGTGGCCGTGCAAAGAAGAGCTTGGATGTCAACATCTAAGTTTAGGAAAGGGTTCCAACAGTGATTAGACTATGGAAATTCTGCAGTGGAAGCATTGTCCAGGTTTGAATGAAATGTAGTGACTCCACAGCAATTTTTTGCATCATCCAGGTAGTTAGCTCTCAGTGCATTGGCAGGGACCTATTTACTTCTCCACAGACTCAAGGAAGGTGTGTGTGTATATATATATATATATATATATATGTACACAGAGAGAGAGAATAGATTTGTTTACTATTTCTTTTTATTGTACTCTTCACCTTAGGATATTAGTGCCTAACATGCTGGAAATGAATAGCTCACTGCACAGTGAACAAGGGGAGTAGGGCTCTATCCAGACACAATATCCCTGCTACGCTTAGTAAATATTTAATCTCCCAAGCAGAACCATTGATCTCTGTTGAGGCTGCAGCCTGTTACCTAGGCAGGGAAGTGCAATTCAACATGTGTTGTGTTTGTTTCAAGTGTGAGAATTTCCGGGCTAGCAAGGATGTGTACCACAGCAGCTCCCTGTCAGACATGGTGACGGCGCCGCTCAGCCCCGGGCAGGACGACGTGTTCTGGAGCACGAGCCTCAGCAAAGAGCAACCCCCAAAGGTGGGTGAGACTCGGGGTGTTCAGCACCTCTGGGGATTGATTGCACTGCTCTGTGGAGTATCCGGCCTCTGCACTTCGTGAAACCCTGAAAATCTCGTTGTATATATGAGGTGGGTCGCGCTGATCTAGAAAATGGGATGCAAATTTACAGGCAAGTTGGTGGTGTGGGTTTATGTGTGTGTTGTGATTTGACTCTGGCCAAAAGCCAGGCACCCACAAAAACCATTGGCTCACCTTCTTTTACTCTCAGCTGGGTAGAGGAGAGGGGAAAAAAATTAACAAAGGGCTCATGAGTTGAGATGAAAGAAAAACACTCTAAAGGTAAAACAGTTTCAAATTTACAGGTATAAAGTAAATTTATTATAAATAGAGTCAGAGGAGGATAATGAGAGGTAAAATAAGCCTTTAAAACATCTTTTTTTCTGCTCAGCCCCTCCCACTGATAGTGCAAGGAAATAGGGCGTGGGTGTTTTGGTCAGTTTGTCACCTGAGGTCTGTCTGTCAGACACGGTGGAAGCTTCCAGCAATTCATCACAGAAGTCACTTCCCTGGCCCTCCCCTGCTACCAAAAACCAGGTCATGCCAAGTCAACACAATGTGTAATATCTGCACACACACAATATCTGCAGGATCGGTGATTGCAGACACACGTCTTTTGTTAGACCAGGTATTTGCAGGAGCCTGTTTGGTGAAAAATCTGGCTTGTTGCGGAAAAGCTTGTTAGTCTGTGTAATTGAGATGATGGTGTATTTCTCTTTCTAACACAATTTCTAAGAACAAGTCTAAGACTATCTGAGCAGGAATCCATGTGCCCAGGTATATATTTATTTTATTACTTTGCAGTTGGGGTGTGTGTGTGTCTCATTCCCCCGCCCATGGTAACACATAAAATAATCCACCAGCTGGGGAAGGTTGCATTCAGTGACTGCAGAATGCTTTTCACTGTCTGCTTTAAATATTGACCAAGAATGATACTGACTCTGGGGTGAGATGCAAACCTCTTTCTGTCTGCACCCTTATAGACTGTGCAGGCTTGGAGCAAACTGGAAGCACCTGCTGCTGACTTGCAGCTTCCAATGCTGGTATCTTGGAATACCTCCCCACAGGTCCCACTGAACTATTGTTCCCTTCTGTTGGTTGTTCTTATTTTTTCATTGATACAGGATAAGCATTAGGTTTGTTGACTGAATCTAAAATATCAATAACAACCTTGAAATGTTTGATTAAATCCTTAAGGTTCCAGAAAGGACAACCTCGAAATTTTACGGCAGGGATCAGCCTGGCCACCAGAGATGCCTTTCAAGGTAAGCTCTAAAGTGTTTTGTGTTTCTACTAAAACTAAACTTACACTGTATACTTTATATAGGTACACAGTCCTTATACTGTGTTTTGTGCTTAAACTAATTTTTAATGCTGCTTTATTGTCAAGCATTTATTGTCAATAAATTAAATGTCAATAGGAAAACTGAAGTATCTTGGAGATGCTCTACCACAGGGCCAGTAGCATTGGTTTCAAAGGAGAGTCAGGTGTCCAGATGCTTTGGTGAGGGGGTCTGGCCTCAACTCCTTGTACAGGCACTTTTAGTTGCAGTTTTTGCTGCTTATTTTGCCTGATACTAGTTTGAACAGGCAGCTTGTAGATGTATTTCGACAGTTTTGGCAGTCTGCCCTTAAGGCTGGTGTGCTTTTTTCATATCCCAGGAGAAAGGGCCATGGATGTCTAGAGCTCAGCAGTAAAGGGCAGCCCCCACTGGATGTCTAATCAGGGAACAGAATGGGCTGGAGAGACTGGAAAGTGAAGTAGATTTAGCCGAAATAACAAAGTGATGTGCAGCATTTCTGATGAGTCAGAGACATTGTCTGAAATAACTTTCAAGTGAAATCAAGCCCTAAATGCACTCCACTTGGGAATTACAGGAGGCAAAGCAGAAAAGAAACATATAAGTAATTGTCAGTGTTACAAATGAGTGACTTCTGAGACTGGATTTCTGATTGAGCCACTGGTTTAGCAACTTATTTTACTGTCCAACGCATTCCTTTCTCCTTTGATAAGTGACTGATGATGTATCTTATAGAAAGGTAGTGGAGCAGTTCTCTTAAGTTGTAAAGCTATGAGATTTTGGAATCAGGACTGAGACAGGTCTGAAGAGCCCAAGGGAGATGTAATATAGAAGGATATTTTGTAATGGCTTGGGAATCTCTGTAATCTCCCAGGATGAGTGCCCAGAGGATGCTGTCCCACTCCTGGGTGGCCCTGCTTGGAGCAGCAGTGAAGATAAACTTTTAGTTATCCAGAGAATGATCTCGTACTGCAACAGCAGGGAGCTCAATCTGGTGGCCCAGGAGCTCTGCTCCAGTCTCTGTTCCTGCACATGAGAGGCTCATCTGCTTTTTGTCTTTCTGTTTAGTAACACTCATCAGGCATCCCCTGGGGGACATGCTCTGAAGCTGAGCAGTAGCAGCAGCACTCCTGGCACCAAGCAGTGGGAGATGGGATCTCATCAGAGCAGCTGGTCAACCTCAGGTGATTCCATCAGTCAAAATGTACTAAACTCCTGTCACATAAATGGTCTTCTGCAGGGTGTTGAGTTCTGCATTGCAAATGGGATATGTCCTTTTAATGACATCCTCTGGTGAGAAGCTTGTGAAAGCCCTCTGAATTTATGGTCCCATGTTCCTAAAATATAAGAACTTGGTCTTTTGAGTCAGAAAAGTGGCTATGAATGTATTTTCATCTGGAAAATTTGAATTGCCTCACTTAAAAATTGAAAAAAAAATCTTTTCTGTTGCACTTAGTGACACAATTGAAAACCAGCAGAGCCAACATTCCAGACATACAGATGTAATTTGATACAGATGTTCACCCATTGGCAAATTCTGCTCTTTGCTCTGCCCACTGATAAGATGATACAGCTGAGCAGTTGATGTACACTAATATTTCTGCACTCTAATAATGTGCTGGCAAAAGTAAGCATAAGTCTCTCTCTGCAGCACATTGTGAAATATTCCTCCAGTATTCTTTTATGTCCAGAAAGATAGTGGAATTGGGGGGAAAAAAAGAGCAAAAGAACTTAAAAGGAAGAGAAAACAGTCTGATTTAGGCAAAGTACAGCTGAGTAAGCTCCTTTGCTGTCACTGGTAGTGGTGTAGGAATGCAGCAGTTTGCTTGTGGTTGTGAAGTCTCTTGCACAGCACAGATTCTGGTTCCTGGGGTTCTGGCAGATGGGGATGTGGAGAAGTGGTCAGCTTTTTTCCTCCCTTGCTCCTCCTGTGGGTGTTTTCTGTGGGTCAGCTGCAGGGCAGTTGTGGTGTAGCCCCTCGCAAAGCTCTGGTGTGTCACAAGGCCTCGCATCCAGGTTGGCCACTAAAGATTGGGAACATGGGGAATCATACATGCCCAAGCTGAAGCAGGGTGGATGCAAAAAATGTTCTGAAACCACCCCTGTGAGCTTATGAGGTCATTTATTTTTATATTGAGGTTTACATTGTTAATTTAAAAGCCCTTGATAAATGAGAACAAATTGCTTATTTATTACACTTACACAATTTGCTTTTACTAGCTGCACAGAATAGGAAGCTTTTCTTCAAGAGAAGTCCAAAGCACACTTTAAATTGCTTGGGTTTTGTTTCTTTTTGCTATTATGTCATTTTGTGTTTGAATAACAAAGTGGAACAACATGCAACAGCCTAGCTCAACTTTGCAAAGTCCATGTGATGTGTAACTCCTGTGCTATTTTGGCATGGGGAAACAAAAATCTCACCAGCAAATGAAAGAATAGAAAACCTCCCTTGTGGCTTAAACTGTCTCCTTGAGTTCTTAAGTGTCATTAAATTACAGCTAGTTCTGGCATATGGCATTTCAGATAGAGTTTTTTGCTTTCCCAAACCCACAGGGATAATGAGTTGGAGGAAAAGACTATAAATACTTTAAAGCTAATACTTCCGCTGAGTTGCTTAGGTGCTTATTGACCAGTAAGGAATTCTGAGTTTTGGAAGCTTTGCAAAATGGATGAAGACACGAAACCATTGTGACAAAACTAAATTACCAAATATGAATCCTAATTTGTGTGAACTTGAATTCTCCCCCTTTAACTTGCAAGGAGTCCTGTTGGTAACAGTGGGGTAGTCATGGGAGAAACTGCTGGAAAAGGCAAGTGGTGAGCTTGGCAGTGTGTCCCAGGGCAGGGCAAGGGTA
>PYHW01010766.1:2468652-2523535 GCA_013186435.1 Turdus rufiventris | reverse complement strand
GATTGTGTGCAGAGCATCCCTTCAAGGCTTCTTTTGCTTTTTCCTCTGCTTGCAGGCAGTGGAGGGCCCACATTTCACAGGTAGATTTGCAGTTTAGTGCAGCTGTTTGCCCTCAGCCCAGTTGGTTTAGATAATCAGACTCATTGGACTGTTTTTGTGTAGCAGTTTTATGAAGACCAAATCCTGGCAGTGCTCTGTTTCCTCCCAGAAGTGAAGGGAGGGGGCTCAAGCTCCTGATGTTTCTTGCCGACCCCCCTGTCTGCATTAGAGGAAATAGCTGCATGGCCCTTTGGTGCTGGGGTATGTCCACAGTTGATGTGATGAGCTGTGTCTCCTCAAGAAGAGGGTCAGAGGAAGGGGTTGGGATGCCCTGATCTTTTCCCATGCTGGCTTTCCATGGAAGTGTGGCTGATGTGCAGTGGGAGTGCATTGCCAAGGGTTTGGTTTGCTTGTCTTACCTTGCAGCATCAAAGTGCACCAGCACCAATTTATGTACTTAATATTGCAGTGTCCAGATCCACTGGGAAACAAGCAATGAGATTTTCCTTTGCAACAGAGAGAAAAATTTGTCAGCAGAGACTACTGGTATCTGCTTTGGGCCATAGCTATGTGTGCTTGTCTTGCTCTGTCACCTGGTGCATGTACACTTAAAAAAAGAAACTTTTGGGTTTTTTTATCCCCAGGGAATCCAGCACTGGCCAAGGCAGAGAATGTTTTGTCCCAGAACCACGTGCTGTTGCATCAGAAGCCTGAAAAAGCTTCTCATCCAGGCCAGATTGCAGTAGGTTCTTTTAAATCCACTGATATTTTTGATTTGTCCATCATTTGTCTGTGCAGACAGCTCTTTTGGTGTGTGAGTTTGCTCTCACTCGTGAGAGAACCTGAGGGGTGTGTGGGGCTGGCTTAAGCTTGCTACTCTGAGTCCAGATCTGACTTGTGTCCAGCTCAGGTCCTCAGCAGAGTGTTTTGGCTCAAATCACTTTTCTGTGTGATACTCACCTGTGATGGACCAACAGAAGCATCAGCAATCTAGAAAAGCTTTTTTTGGTGTGGAAGTGACCACAACTGTATATGCTGGGCCAGTAAAATATGGCACGTGCTGTTTAAGTATGGGTTTTTCAACTGAGTTTTCTTTGCTCAGAGTCCAGGCTCCTTTGCCAAGGTGAAGGACAGTGCCAACTCCTTGTTAAAAGCAGCAGACTATTCCTCCTCAAGTGATGAAGTCAGCAGCAGCAGCAGCAGTGATGAAGATGATGCAAACCACATGAGGTTGGCTTGATTATTATTTTTAATAATTATTATTTTTAATAATAATAATAATAATAATAATANTAATAATAATAATAATAATAATAATATTTAATTCCAAATATCTGGGAAAAGCTGTCATGCATAAATACTCCCCCTCCTTTGAAGTTCCTATCACTCATTTGTGTCAGTTGTAATTAAGCAATTTAATTGCATTTTAATGAACTCCTGGGGGTAAATGTTTGTTCCATCAGATGTGCACAGCGTAATAAAACGCTTTGATGACTTGCTGCCCTGGGACAATGAGAAAATGTCTTGTTTTAACTGGATATACTGGGTGGTGCTTTTATAGGGGTTACTTCACATCGATCTGCATTTGCATGGAATTTTGAAAGAAAAAAGGAGAGGGAAACAAAACTGTAAAAACTCTATGCCTTTATGACAAATACTGGTTACAGTGGAGAAAACAAGGCAAACATGACCCTTGAGTTCACATAGTCTGTTCATTCTGGGAGAAGTAATTGCCACTGAAAAAGTTGATTCCTGCACCAGGGCCGTTTATAAAAAGGAGGAATAGTTTTGTAAAATGTGTTGATTTTTAATACTGACATTCTGCACAACTGCTGTGGTTTCCAGCTGATGCTTTGGCTTGTCTCACAGCTGTTCCCACCTGAACTGTGTCTTTCTAGCTTTCCAGTTTATCTTGCTGGTTTTGTGACTGACATCTTGTGTTGTTCTACCTGTCATGTAAAATGTGCATTCTACTGAGGGACAGTGGAGCAAGAATAGCATGCTACTCCAAGGGAGTCGGGGGGTACTTGGCCACCATTGCTGTTAGGAAAAGCAAAGAGAAACATTTTTTTAGTATTGTTGAATGAAGCTTCTGCTTTTCTTGCAAAGAAACTTCTGTTCAAGTCCTAGGATTTATTTTGAAGTGCATCCCAGGGCCACAGAGCTCTCTGGGAGGGGCTTTTGCTCTTCTTGCACATGCAGTTTTGTCAGGTGTCAGGCAGAGATGCCCAGATTTGGAGCATTGTTGGCAGGTGTTGGGCTGGTACCAGTCCTTTCTCCTGTGCTACTCTGAAGAGGTAAATTTTTTGTGCCTGCATATGCTTCTCATTTGCATTTCTGAACTTCATTTTCAAAGCTGAGATGAGGAGAAAGAATGTTAAAAATCTTGTAGCTTATTTAGTGCACCTGAAAGAGCTGACTTTTGCTGTAATGCCTTTGTTTTCCTACTGATCTTCTTCTGAACCACCTTATTCTCATCTGTAAAAAGTTTTATTCACTCTAGGTTGTAGAATTCATCCTAGACCTCAGAAAGACTCTACATAAAAATATGGATTTGCTCTGTAGCAATGACTTTGCTGTGTAAGTGTCAGATTGCTGTGATCCTTGCACGCTGTAATGATTTGAAGGAGTGGCATCACTGCCTTTGGAACTCTGCATTTGTTCTTTGCATCTCCTCTGTGTCTGAGATCCACCCATACTCTGGAGAGGTGCAATTAGCAGGATGCTCCCTGTCACATTTACATTGTTGTGCACACAGCCACTGCGAGAGCCCCTGTAGAATCATAGGTATAATCTTGATATTAACAAAGTCCCTTCACCTTGGCTGAACATCATTTGTATTAAAAGATATTTCAGGAAGTATATCCTGATTGCTGCCAAGTAAATAGCAAAAAGGATAGTGATCTGACTGAAAGGAGCAGCCAGTGCTGGAACTGCATATTCTGGATGAAGTGAAGGGTTTGGGAGTATTTTGCTCTTTAAGGCATGTGACTATAGGATCTGAAGCCCCTTGAACTCTGGAGTGTTTTTGTGGGGCTCTGGCTGAAGCACCTTAGGCCAAGTTCTAGTGGGTTACTGAAACCAGCCTGTGTTTTCCTGTTCTTGCCTGGGCTGTGGAGCAGCACCTGATGCCCACACTGCAGCTTTCCTGGAGGTGCTCAGTAGGACCACACTTGGAATATATGCAGGAGAAGGAGCTTCCCATGTTCTTGGATGAATCCTGGTAACCACCCTTGGAAGGCTCATTTCTGAGGATGCTGGACTAAGGGCTGCTGTGTTTCACCAGTAAAGCAGCTTCTGGTCTTGCTTTTCTTTACAGTGAGATGAGCCAGAATTCTTCCTCGCACATTCCAATTTTTTGTTTTAAGGAGAGTGTCAGTGTGTATGATCCAGTGTCTTACCTCCTTGTTTAGCACATCTATTCCATTGATGCTAATTTCTAATACTTTATGGAGAGTGCTCCCTCCTCCAGTGCCTGTAGTATGCCCCTAAAACAGAGTGTCCTGGGACTCATTTGGGTAGTTCAGTTTCCTCTCTTTGCTCTTTAATTGCTGTTTCCTACCAGAATTTGGAGGAGGCGGATGCAGGTGTGTGCTTGGCTAGGAATTGCTTTCTCCCTTTCCTTAGCTGGAGGTTGACATTATTTAAGATCAGCTGCTGTTTGCTTCTCTCTTAGGAGCAGGTCCTGGCATTCACCATTGATCCTAATCCACATCTTGTCATTCCTTCTAAGTCTAGTATTCAAATATTGAGCCACTCACATATAAAGGGGAGACAATCCAAAACCAAAAATAAACAACCAAAAGTGCCACAAAAACTTCTACTCCTACACATCCATCTTCAATCAGCAGGTCTCTCACCAAACCTTCTTTGTTATCATATGGAGCATCATTTAAAACTAAAAAAAATACACTACAGTCTGCTATCAGTTGGCACATAGCTGAATCCAGTCAGTTTTATAATTACTGGAAAGGAGGCAAAAATGTAATAGTCTTAAATGGATTGCAGTAAAAAAGATATGAGTATAAATAAGTAAATGGGATAAATAAATCATTTGAGGTGGAAGTGTGCAGAAATGGGGCCAAGACATGTTTGAAGCAGTTCCACTTGGGTGAAAAAGTTTAAAATGCAAAGATACCTCAGGCAGTGCAGGAAGCAGTGATGTACTGGGAATTCACAACAGACACTTGCCTTGTTCTCACTCTTGCTTTTGCTATCAGCTTTTAATCATTGTTGAGGACAGGATGCTGGGCTAGGGGCTCTCTTGGCCCCAGCCAGTCCAGCAGTTCCTGCTTTCTTCTGTCTCTCTGTGCAATGAGCAATGGTTTCTGTGTTTCTTTTTAAGGTGAGGCTGTCCATATTTCAGGGACTGATTCACAGGATGAAATTCCAGCGAAGCCCATCCCAGTAGGCACTGGCAGAGAGGTCCCTGACAGCAGCACATGGCAGAGCAGCTGCTGCTCTCTCTGGAGTGCAGGGTGGCTCACAATGACACCCCACAGGGGAGAATGTGTGATGGGAGACAGAAGTTTTGAAGCAGGCACTTCTCAAATGAGAGCTTGAGGGACTTGCCTGAGCTCTTCAGTGTCTGATGGATGAAATGCAGGGAGCTGAAGGGATGTTCTCTGTCAAGGTGGGGAGAACTTCCTGCTGTGTGTGAGTGGTCCTCAGGCACGAGTCCATTCAGTCAGATCCACAGACTAATCAGCTTGCTTTGAACAAGAACCTTTGTGTGTAACTATTGAATGTTAATTATGTTCACTTTTGAACATGGTTATGTGTAGTTTTTTCCTTTTTTTTTTTTTTTCCCTGAAGTAGTTCTGTTCATTAATTGGAGTTTGTTACCAGGCAACTGCTAAGCGGCAGAATTGCAGATTTCTCAAGGACAAGGGTACCAGATGGAATTGAACTGAAACCCCAGAGCCCCGTGGCAGAACAGAAGGTAATTTGGCCGTTTGTGAGGGGGTGGTACCGAGAGGGGGAGTCAGGTCGTTAGCGTGCATGATAAACACCATGTCCATTACTGCTTGGGAGCACTCTCACTCTGAAGTTCTGCTCTGCCATTGCAAATTACAGCTCTAAACCTTGAAAAACAGAGTGTAGTTTCAGGTTTTGTGCTTTCTGCAGAAATGCTAACTTTGAGGTACAAAATTACAGTTTTTTATTTGTCCTTCTTATTGACCTGTAGTAGTTTCTGATGTCAAGGTATTTTGGGAAGGTGCTGGACTAAAAGCACTGTTGATTATTATTAGTGTGCATTCTTGTTATTTTTGAGAATCTTGACTTCCTTTTATTCCAGTTTAAAGTGAACTACCTCCTACTGCTTAAAATATTACCAGAACAGGGGAAAACCACTTCATCACTCCCTACTGGCTTAGCGAAAATTCTTATCTTCTCATATGTCATGTTGTGGTTTCTTCCAGCTGTAGTTTCTAGCAGAGGCTTCCAGTCATGTGGATTTTCCCCTGTGATAAATATTAGCACAGAAAAGATGAAGAGAGACAAAGCAGAACAATGTGCTTTATGGTTGAAAACAAGAAAAAAATTACAGTAATAAGACTTGTACTTGGTGTCAGGGCCCTTTTCAGATATTACTGAGTGTATTCTTGTTTCACAGATAGGGAAAATAAATCACTGTGAAACTTGTGTTTTCTCCAGAGCTGTGGCAGGGTGGAAAGAAAAAGGAGTTTTCTTTACTTCTGTTATCTCTAAACTTCAGACCAGAGTGGTGACCCTCCTGCCTGGGGAGGGAGTTCCACTTGGCCCTCATTCCACTGTCCTGGAGAAGAGATTCTGCTTTGCAGAAAGAACTATAAACCAGTATTTCTCTGGCTGGCATAAACCAGCCCAGTGTTTCCCCTTTCCCTTGATGTCCAGGTATTGGAAATTGGCTGCTTGAGGGAAGGGAGAATGTTGGGGTCTTTGAGGCCCACTCTGAGGATGAGGGAGGATGATAAAATAAAAGAGTTGAGGTTATGTGTTTTGGTGGGTTTGGAGGAAAGAGTGTGGGAAGGAGAACAGGCAGATGGCTGACACATCTCATAAATATCTCTGCTGCCTTCTAGTCTTCTCATGGAGCTTCCCATCCCTTCCTCAGCACCCTTTTCACCCAGCAGCCACTGCCACCATGAGTCTCCACATCATCTCCAATATCTCTTTCCTTGTCCCATCAGCATGACCTGCTTTGAAGTGGCCTGAGTGATTCAAATGGGGATTTAGTTTGTTATGTTCAGTTGAATGTGACTGAAAACTGAACTAAAAAGCCCCACACTGGCTTGGTTCCCCAATCTCGAATACTGACTTGTATATTTTGAGTTCAGTTTTTCCATCTAAATTAAAACATAAAATGTACTCCCAGAAATCAACCTCTGACTCCATAGACAGTGCTGTCAGGGAAGGAGTTTGTGTGGTTCACAAGTATTTCCCTGGGATGCTGTAAGGAGCTCTGCAGAACCAAACATCACTGTACTGGAAATGCTGATGCTGGCTCCTACTAAATGTCTTCTTTCTGGAGTAAGGTTTCCTAATTTAGTAAATGGAAAGTAGCAATGAAATGAATGGTGAAGGGCTTCAAACTAAATGCAGGTACAGAACCAAGCCTTCTTCTGTCTGCAGAGCACAAAAGTCAGGTCTGAAACTTGTTAGCAAATCATTTGACTTGGTATCTGTGAGGCTGAAGTTCCTTCTTTTTCCGTGGTTGAGGTAATACAGATGGAGAATATTTGTGACACACTTCAGGAGTAAACTCTGGATTTGTTATCTTGGACGTTTGTCATACACTTTGGTATTTAATGTTTGGGTTTTACCTTGCTGTAGGGTTTGTTTTCAAATGATGCATCAGGGAGTGCACTCCTCCCCATGCACTCGTTTTTTATCATCCTAATTAATTGGAGTTGCAGAGTGCACTGGAAATAATCTAAATGTGGTGTTTAATTGTATGTTCTCATGCAGGATCAGATTTTAGGGAAGCAAATTCTGAACACCCAAGAAGGCCTTTGGAGCATAAACAGCCAGAACTATCTCCTACCAGATCTCCTCCAGCAAAGCCAAATTACAGACTCCTCTGTGAACCCGCCACAAGTGCCACTGACTTGCCAGGAACCTCAGAACAAACCTCTGAGTAAGGTAGGAGATAAATTACAGATTGACTAGATTGAACTCCAGCCTTTTTAAGTTCCTCTATCCTGTCTCTTTTTACAATGAGTTTTTCACTACATCCCTTCTTTCTTTTAAAAGTTTTATCTAGGGGAAAGATAAGAAATCTTTAGTTGCCTAACAGATTTCATTGTTCCACTGATTTTCCTTCTTTTCTCCTTCTCTGCTTTCTTTCTTCTCCTTTGGCACTAGCTAGAGAACTCACTCCCTCTGCTCCTTGCCATGGCAGCATTCTGGTGCACCTCTGCTCATTGTCCCTGGCTTTCTCCCACACAAACATCATGTGAGGGAGCCCCAGAGGGCTCTGACACTGCTGTGAGCACGGCCCTGTGGGCAGAGGTGTCACTAGAGGCAGATATCAGCTCTGTCAGGGCACCACAGGGTGTGTGCCCCCAGCACTGCCTGCTGAGCAGCTCTTGCTTCTCATTGCAGAGCCCATGTGCTGAAAGCCCACCTGCCAAGAGCAGCACATCCTCCACAACATCCTTCACATCATTCATAGATCCAAGACTTCTGCCAATCACCCCTCCCACCAGTCCAGTCGGACCTTCCTGTAGTTCTCGTGAGTATGCTTTGCCTCTGCATTAAAGTGTTTTTCTTTTGTTTTTCTTTTTTTTTTTTTTTTTTTTGTTAGGTTTGAATTGGTTTGGTTTGGGTTTTTTTTGGCTGGTGTGGAGAGGGCTTATTTCTTGGAAATGAAAACTCTGAGTAAAATATCCTGAAACTGGAACTTCACAATACTGTGAATTTTCATTGTACTGCTTCTGCCCTTCTTGCAGATGTGGTTTGCTCTACTCTGCTGCTGTGTTACCACCATGCTTTCTCAGGAATGCCTGAAGAAATTTCCAGATTTTTTTTTTTTTTTGCTATACAAAGCTCTCATGGTGTTTTCTCACCCCTCTGGGTTTTTTTTCATTCTACCATGAACAAGGTGGTTCAAATAGGAGCTGTAGCCAAACCCTCATATTTTCCACAATTGCTGTGTCTTTCATTCCAGCATCCAGTGCCAAACCTGAGCCTGTCAGGAGGGAAAATGCAAGGAAGGGCTCCGTTGTCAATGTCAATCCAACCAATATCCGCCCACAAAGTGACAGCCCAGAAATCCGTAAATACAAGAAGAAATTCAACTCTGAGGTCCTGTGTGCTGCTCTGTGGGGTAAGCTGGGAGTCCTCGGGCAGGTGTGTGGAGGGAAGGCACAGCAGGAGAAGCTGGCAGTGTCTGCTAGGCAGATTTCACAGTTGTATTGCTGCTCTCCTGGCAGAGAGGGCCGGAGTGGATCCCTGAGCTGATACCTGTGTCATCTACATGGCCCTGCCTTCCCAGGGACGAGCTGGCAAACACATGAGTTACAGCTGCAGAGGACTTTGTGCATGAGAATGAGAAAATGTTTTGATCAAGCACCAAGTTGAAACCATGTTCATTGGGAGAGTCCAAATTTGAAAATATTTCAGCAGCTTTTGTGGCTCATGAGACTCAGCTGCACACAGGTACAGGGGATCACAGAGCCCTGACCAGTGGAAGGAATCCAAACACAAACCCTTTTGCTCTCATGTGTGTTAGGTGTTCCAAGGATCCAGAGCAGGGCAGGTCTTTCCAAAAGCTTGTCTTGCTTAGTTCCTGCTGTCACTGCTTATTCTGAACATCACTGAACCATTGTTTAAATTTACATGCTTTATGCAGGGTCAGCTTCATGTGTAAAACCAAGTTACAGCAGTCAGACCACTCTCAAGAGCTGTAGACCTTGTCCCAGTTGCACGTTAGCTAAATTCTTAAGTTATTTCAACCATCTTTCTGCTTCATAAGATCAGATGTACTCTATGGGACTTACCCAGCCTCTTACTCCTCCCTTTTTGAGCCTGGAATGAAGTGAACGAAGTAGATGGAACATGTAGATTCCAAAGCAAAAGTAGATTTCCAGTTTACAGCTTCACAGATTTTTGAATTAAGAACAGATCTGTGTGGCAAGGTGTGTAATTAAATGTGCATTGAGGTTGAAGAACACCAGGTACTTGTCAGAGCATTGCCAGTAGAGGAGGGTGCTTGTTACAGCAGGATACCTTATGTGTGTCTTTAGAATCTGCTGGTGAGAAACACAGATGCCATTCCAGCCAAACACAATTTCTGACATTCTCTGGTGTCAGCAACCCAATGGAGCCTTCTCTTCCTTAGCAGCAGTTGAATTTCAGATAGATTCCCTCCTTAATTTGGCATTTAAGGAATTTTCCAAACCAGAGACTGTCCTCAAACAAACCCGGCACATCCTTGTAACACAGTGCTTGCTCCCACAGGTTTCATGTGCCCATGATTTCAATGTTGTGTTTGGAAAAGGAGAGTCTGGTGGGTCTTTCTGGGTTATTTCTTTTCATTTTCATATTTGATAGGGACCCTTGGAACACTTAGTTGAGTCTCCTGTGTCACTAATGGTGCTGGACTGGGACTTTAGCACTGGTCACAGGTACTTTCCAAGGTCACCTAAGAAATTCAGATTCACAGAATATTTTCCTTTTTGTTTAAATCAACACTGACTTCAGCAAAACTACTCATCCTTCAAGTTCCATAGGTATACAGGTGTTCTGCTGAGTAAAAATTCTAATGGTTAGATCTTTAATTTTCTGGGAAGTCATCCATAGAGCAACAGAGAAATTATCGAGTACCATTAAGTGAGATTAAATAAAAATTGGTTCTTAAAACAATGAACACTTGGTGACCTCTGAATCATTAGGTGATTTATGCAGTATTTTTTTCATGTATTGACAGGAGTAAATTTATTGGTGGGAACAGAGAATGGATTGTGGCTGCTGGACAGAAGTGGGCAAGGAAGAGTTTATACGCTAATTACAAGGAGACGGTTCCAGCAAATGGATGTTCTGGAAGGACTCAATGTCCTAATTACTATATCAGGTTGGTTCAGTGGCTAAAAGTATCTGACCCACGTTGGGGTTGGAGGCAATTAAAAAGAAGAATTAGGTTATAAACTAGGTTGAGGAATTTCCTCTTTCAGAAAATCACAGGACAGTTATTCTTGTTAACAGGAAAACTCTCCTGAATTTTTAACATTTACACTCCCATTCCAGAGTGGCTTTGAGAGAATTCTTTGCCTGGTTAACATGTAAAGCAGTTTGTGGGAAGTACAGAGTGTTTCATATCCTAAGATGGACTGATTCTCTGCAAGCTATAGTGTGTCACTTTTCTTGTTTCTGTGATGGGTGAGCATCTATCTAAGTGCAGTTCTATTAATGTATCATGATACAACCTCATCCTGTGTTCAGCAAGAGGTATGAGTAGTAACACAAGAGTGATCTGTATTGTGAAAGCATCAATAACGTTGAGCAGAGGTCTTCAACCTCTGCTGGGAAACAGTTTGGACTCTGGCCTTATTCCCCATGGCTGAGAGTGGCCTCAAAGGATGCACAGTAAATACCAAGGTCAGAGATGTGGGTCCCACAAGGAATAGCAGCTCATCTCCAGTTCAGTGGCAACAGCTGTTTGACCCATACTGCCAAGTCCACTTGTTGCTGGGACATGACAAAGTCCTTCTCTTCAGAGTCATCTTCACAGCGTTGTTGACCACAGGTGCTTATGAACTAATGCAGCAAAGAGTGGTTGAGATGAAGGATGACAAAATAATTCTCACCTGGAAAGGCATCCAAAAGAAAAATAACTACTTTGAATGAAAATTGACAGTTAATTTTGAATTAACCAAATGAATAGTTTATTCAAAGTTGCCATTGTAGGATGTGCCTGTGTTCCAGGATAAACAGTTAGTGTGATGGTTTCTGATCATACCTGTGTCTATAGAAACCTATTATTTGGCCTGAGGGAAGAATTTTAGTGAGGTGTGAAAATCTAGCATGAAGTTTGAGTCACAAGGTAAGTGCACATGCGCCCAGTGCCATAGGATTGCTCCTGTGCCAGTCCCTGTGTACCCACACACTCCTCTCATGCCCTTGCTATGTTCTCTCGCCCTGGCAAGGCACCAGGACCCGCTGTACTCAAGGTCACAAAACTCTGGCTTTTTGTAAGTGGGGGAGAGTTTGTAGTAAAGGGAATTAAAGTCTCTTTTTCAAATCCCAGGGAAGAAGAATAAGTTGAGGGTGTACTACTTGTCATGGTTGAGAAATAAAATTTTGCGCAATGATCCAGAGGTGGAGAAGCGGCAAGGCTGGGTGTCTGTGGGTGACCTGGAAGGCTGTGTGCACTACAAAGTCGGTAAGGATTTCCTGTTTTTCCTTAGAGAAATGCTTAATCATCCTCCTTTTGTATCTTTTGACAGCAGCATTCTTCAGCTTTGTTTCAGGATTATACTGGGTGAATATCTCATGAGTTCTTTCAAGACTCGCTGTTTTACATGGCAGATGCCGTGCTCGCTGCCATTTCAGGCTGCATTTCTTCTTGCAGCAATTACCAGATGATGTTATGGCTGTTCCCTGTAATGGCTGGAAGGAGAGAGTGCCAGCCACGGTCTGTGCTCAGTCAGTTGTTCAGTTTTTCTGTAGTTACTTGAGGTTTTAATTCAACTGATGTTTTTCACCTCCTCAGCTTCCCTCTTGGCCCTAGGTAACTGCTAAGAAATTGGACCTAGTTCAAGTCCTAGTGAATCATATTTGTAGGATGCCCTTAGGTAGATCAGCTCATCCCTCTCTCTCTCAGGAAAAACCCAAATATCCCTTTGTTTAAACACCCTGGAGATGGTATCATCTGGCTTTTCTTTGGCTCTCAGGCAGCTCATTCTTGAAGGTGAATGTGGGGATTGTGCTAATCTCTGTCATTTAACTGTGGGGGTGGATGTGAGGCATAAGTTGTGCTTTGGTGAAAAGTGGCACTTTGTTCAAAGCCAAACAAAGCCATGATACAGAGGAGTGCAGGAAATGTGAGGTGGCTGCTTCTCATTAATACCTTGCTTGAAGGTTTTGCCTTTTGGCTTTAGAAGTGGCAGGGGTTAAACTCAAGAAAGAATGTGAAACAGATGTGTGTTGTTACTTCAACTGTGATTACAGCTAAGCACCCACATATTCCACTTCAGTTGCTCATCCTTGGGTTTGGTGCATTAAAAAAAAAAACAACAAACCGATGACAAAATAATTATCCTAAAATTAGGCAAACATTTGCTCATGTTTTTCTGTGTTTACATGAGACAAGCCATTCCTGCATTTTTGACAGCACAGCTGCTGCTGTTTTTCTCTAGGTGAATCTTCTTGTGTCTTGACCTTTGGTTGTACAGCTGTTTTTCCAGGTAGAAAAGGAAAATTATGTACTGTTCTGCATTTTGGTGGAGTTTGCTGTGTTTTCTTGTTCTCTGCCTATATGAGATATCATCCTGTTTCCAAAAGATTGTCTCCGGTGGAATGGAAACACAATGCACAAAGAAATCTTAATTTTCAACGCATGATTCTTCATTTATTCTCAATGGACCCAGCATGACCTTAATTGTCTTGGAGAAATTGCTCATCTCTTAAATGCTTACTCATGTCAGAAAGATGGGAGTCCTTCACCCACACAGCACCTGGGGATTTAACCCACAGATGAGCAGTGAAATGAAAATTCATCCTGCCTAGTCTGACAGAATTGTTCAGCCAACAGTCACCGGTTCTCCAACAGTAGCATATTCATAACCAGTAGCAGTGGGGTATGTTCATACTTTAAAAATCAAGTAGGTTGGTTTAGCTGCAGGGTTAAGACATTTTTTCTGAAGTAGTGAGATTTTTTTTTCATCACTACATGAAAAGGAATATATAAATATTGGTAACAGTCATTTGGCTTTATGGAAAATAAATGAATTGTAGGTTTCCAGTCAAGGCGCTGTCACTGGTAGTATTAAACATTGATGTCCAGAATGCATTGGTCTCCCTTGCTGGGTAATGTGTACCTCTACAAGTAATCCATTGAAATTATTTCAAGTGATAAGATGGTCTTTGATTTTAGCATCAGTCTGGTATCTAAGGAATTGTTCTTCTTGTTTTACAGTAAAATATGAGAGAATCAAATTCCTTGTAATCGCTTTGAAAAACTCAGTGGAGGTTTATGCTTGGGCTCCAAAGCCTTATCACAAATTCATGGCTTTTAAGGTAAGTGAAACATCACTTTTGTTCAGATGTGTCACTGTCTCTCACTGTTTTTCATCTACTCTCTGCTTTTGCTTTTGTTGTTTTGTATAACATTTATTCTAGCCAAAGATAAACTGAGTATTCTTTAAAAGAAAACGTAGCACATTTGATGTACTTTGGAGATGGCAAGGATGAAACTGTCACAGTTATGAGTGTTAGATGTGAATAACTTGTTTCTCTATACCCCAGCCAAACCCAGCAGGTGCTATGCCAAAATGTGCATTTGAATTGACAAAGTTGATGTTGATTTCCCTCAAAAGGGGAGGAAATTAAACACAGTGGTAGTCAGCCTACTTTTTGCCTATTCCATTTCTAGAATCTTGATTTCTTTTTCAAACCACAAATGAATTATCCAACTGTCCTTGCAACTCAGTGGATGATGGATATTTAGCTCCTTAAATGTAACCTACTATTCAACAAAAATAGCGGTCTAACTTTTGAGAATTCCTAGGATCCTAAATGTAGTTCTGCAAACCAACAATTTTACTGTGTTACAATACTGCATTTTTCTTTTTCCCAGTCCTTTACCTCTCTTCATCACAAACCACTGTCAGTTGACCTGACTGTTGAAAATGGGCAAAGACTAAAGGTCATATATGGCTCAGTAGTGGGATTTCATGCCATTGATGTGGACTCTGGATCTGTGTATGACTTGTACCTTCCAACACACGTAAGAGAATCCAAAAATATGTATTAATGCCTTTGTTCTTTGGGTTGTGTATTGATGATGATCAGGTTAAGAGTTGTACTATTTTTCAAAAGAATGATCAGTGGCAACTAATACAAACCACTTTTCATGTAGTTTTATAACACTGAAGTCCTGTTTAAATGCTTTTACTACATTTAGATTATCAATTTCAGTGGTTTAGTCAGAAAGCCTGTTGTATGCCCAGTACTATTTTTAATTGATTTATCCTGGAAATTTAGGATTTAAACAGTCAAAGACACAATAATATCTACATGAATTTATGTGACTTTTACAATCTGCCACTGTGCAGAAACCAATTTCAGACTAAATAAATTTGCTGATCTTCTTGCCATTCAGTTGTGCATGAAACCACTCTGTAAATTCAGAAGAAGCTTTAAATTTTCCTTGGGACTTTCTCATTAGATTGTCAGTAAGTTTAGCATGAAGTGTTGATTTCAGGAGTATGTATATATCCTGCATTGTGTCTCTGAGGTGATGGTGATCACTAAATTCCTGCTTAAGATAACAGCAAATTGCCCTGCAGAAGTGAATGGCTGGCATGGGGCTGTCCAGTAAGAAGTCTGTGCTGTGATGTTAATATTTTAGGATTTCTGTTTGTTTGCTTATTTTTAGCTATTGTAGATAGTTCTTTTCAAAGCTGTGTGTCCCAAAAGACAGACAATCTTGGGGGCTTAGGTTCAGCAAACTGTCAGGCTCCAGACTGGCTCCAGTCTCATGGGAGGCTGCTGGCAGAGAAACTTCTGTGCACACTTGAACCCTCCCTGAAGTCAACAGTGCTCCACAGGGGCTGAGGTGCCATGGGCCTCCTTGCATCCCCAGACCATGTGTCCCAAAGTTATGCTTGGGAGGTCTGAAGAAATCTCATCCCAGATCTGCATGTTGCAGCCTGTGCCATGAATCCATTTATTTTTTAACTTTTCTCCACTCTCAGCCCCTTGTTTTCGATCCAAATGAAAACCCACTCCTCCTGTGCAAGCCACTTGATCACTCTGCTGCGCCTGCAAGCCACAGCCTCCATGTTCTGTCAGACCTGTGTTCCTGATGGACACGGAGTATAAGAGTGGCTGTTAGATTTATGGACTTCTCTTAACTGAAAAATGGCTCTTCTAGCTGTTCTAACTGTTGAATCACCTGCTAAAGGCTTGTATGGTTTATTTCTGTGTTGCTTTCTTTTAAAGGTATTTAGTATTTGTCTTGTTAGAGGGTTTATTTAATCTGACAGTGGCTTTGTTAACTATGCAGCCAGGATGAATTCACATCAGTTTGTAAATTGAAGTGTGGTACCCACGTGCCTTTCTGGAATTGGGTTGCTGAGCAAGGTGAACAGTGACTTGTCAAAAGGATCATTAGCATAATTGCCCAGGAGAAGAAAGGCAAAGAACAAAAGTGAACTTTCTTAGAGGCTTTGCTTTTTCAACAGGCTGCAAATACAATTAGGTACCTGATGAGAGAGATTTCCCAGATGACTGCCCTGAATATGTGGGGCACCTGAGACTGGCTGTGTTTGTGTGAGCTCTTCAGCCACAAGTTAGCACAGACTAAAAATATATTTTCTCTTCAGAGTCTTAGACCTGAAATAAATCCGCTGCTACAGCAGCTGTATGTTTTTGGATATTCTATTATCTAAAAAGAGCTAGAACTGGATAATTATCTCAAGGAGCTTTGTGGTGGCTGTAGCCAGACTATAACAGTCTGACTTGAGATACTCTTGCTTTCTGGTAGCCTCTTTTCCTGGTTCCCCACCTCTTTCTTCATCTCTTACCTGCTCCGGTCGCTCATGCGAGTACCAAGGCAACGCATTAAAATTGCTCTGCGGCTCTGGATCCCCGTTCTAGTGTTACGGATAGTTGTTGCGGAGGCACGGAGTCAAGTGGGTGGCCTGAGTGTATTCAGTTTGGCAAGTACAGCTTCAGTGCTTCTTTTACTGTTCATTAATGTCTGTGCTTAAGGAAGAAAAAGACCTGTGTGTGGCTGGCTTGTGAGAATGATGTAAAGCTCCAGTCATATGCTTCCTATAAAAATATTAATTGTGGTGGTTTAATTTACAGTTTAACATCCTGTTTTGAGTAGTGCTTTAAACAAGGAAATGCTTTGTTACTGTTTTTTTAAGGCTGTCCTCTTTTTCTTTCAGAAATGCTCTCATAAAACCCCACCTTCATGGTTGTATAGTTCATCTTTGGTTTTGTTTTTTTTTTTGCTTGGGATATGTTGGCTTCTGGGAGAGATTCGTGTGAGTGAAATGCACTGTTCCTGTGGCATGCAGAGGTGTGCCCAAAAGCAGGCAAATGGGCAGCTATTTCTAGTGAAAGATATGGGAAGGGAAGGACAGTGAAAAGGTCCAGGGAACCTTTTACAGCACGATAAATATTATTAAATTTACAGGTTCTTAACTTGCCAGTGAGGATAGGGAAATATCATGGAAAGTGAAAGCGCTGATCTCCTGCAATGTGGAAGTTTCTGTCCTTCCTCCATTTTCTGAAAAAAAATGTGACTTCAAATTTATTTCACATTTCTCCTGTTTATATAATGCAAGTATTTTGTGAGTGACTAAGTAAATATTATTGTGTCTCAATGGCTCCATGGCTTCTTGAAACCAATGAACAATGGTGAATTTAAAGTGAACTATTGAACATTGATTTATTTGCAAACCTACTGTCATATTCAAAGCGGGGAGAAGGGGAGAAAGTCTGTTTCTGAGGCTTACTACAGACTATACAGCCTCTGAGAACAGGCATTTCTTTCACTTTCCATGAGCCATGAGCTAGTTCTTTTTATTGCGCTGCCAGGCTAGTTAGATCGATGTAATCGCTGAAATTGCAGTCCATGTTCTGATATAAATCTTAGCAAAATACGATTCTAGATCCAGGGGACAATTCGTCCACATGCCATTATCATCCTCCCAAACACCAGTGGCATGGAGCTCCTGCTCACCTATGAAGATGAAGGCATCTACATTGATATATATGGGCATTTCACAAAGGAGACTGTTCTACAGTGGGGAGAAATGCCAGCATCTGTAGGTATGTATGAAAAATCACTCTGTATTAAATATAAGATTCTGCTGCATGAAGCCTGACTTCTTTATGAGGTTTGTATCTTTGTGGAAATGGTTGTATGGCACATAAAGCAGCTTCTGAGCAAACCAGATGTGTAGAAGAGTAAACAGATTTATGGGTGTTTGTGTTAACACAGCCAATGATTGCAGTAGGGGCTTCCCATTTGGACCACATTCTGTATTCTTGTCACACTGTTTATTGCATCACACATTGCCTATACAGACAGACTTCACTGAGGATGCAGCTTACCAACAGTTTCCACAGGGAGAATTATGTGAATTACAGAGGGAGGAAAGAGTTTTTGTTGTTCATAGCTCACAGCGTTTTATGTAGAAATTCACAGCTACTCAGGGGTCAGTTACTGAAGAGATCTGTAACTGCTGTCAAATGGCCCCTTCATTTTATCACTTTAAATTCACAGGGCTGCTGCCCAGGGTATTTGTGATAGATTCTTAATCTCCCTGTGCTTGCAGTTGGCTGTTAGGAGGAGATTCTGGTTGTACTGGAGCCAGGACAGCTGTTTGTTTCACCTTTCCCATAGGGCTTCAGGCTAACAGTAGGGGGAAAATGAAAAACAACACAGGCAGATTTTTAGGTTTATTGCTTGTTACTTTTAATTTCTGTCTCACTCCTGTTCTTTATTTTAAAACAAACATACCAACAAAACAAGCTGCAGATAATTAGACTGTACAGAAGCCTGTTACTAGCTTGGAGGAAACTGGATATCACAGTGAAAAATCAAGGATGTTCACCTTTTTCCTTTCACTTCTACCTGAGTGGTTTTAGGAAAAGCCCATCTTTGGGATGTGCTACAAACCAAATTTGACTTCTGACTGAAATCACATTTCCACTAAAAATTAACCTAACCTATAAACACACAACTCAAACCTCACATAAGTGCCTCTGTTAACTGTTATTTTAATAATTTTACCACTAACTCCTATTACTTTTCTTAATCCTTTGATATCCTTGGCTGCAGACAAAAACATTATGAGAGAAGTGTGAATAACTGTTATTTGAATGGCCCTGCTTAGGGGCAACTTGACAGTTTCTTAAAATATTCTGTATTCTTGGGATTTCTATACCCATTTCAAACCCCCTGAAGTCTGTATGAGTGTATCTCAATTTTCAATCTGTTGCAGAGATGGAAGGGTCTTGTGTTACCCTCAGGGTGCTCTCTAGTCATCCTTTGCTCATTTCTTGATTTCTTTAAACAAGTATTTTAAAAGAAAAGTTTGTATTTGATGACAGTATTCTGATACAAAAAATATAAAATAATTTGTATTATAATCAATGGATTTAGGGCAGGGAATCTAAATATATCTTATTCATAGTCTTAAATTGGAACCTCTGTGACCAATCTGTTAATAAGAAATCAGAGAGAGGAAGCTCAAATCCCATGGGAAATTAAACTGTAGAAGTATTCTATGTTTAATCTGAAAGATGTACACATATGTAGGGCTAAATATAAATATAGCTGTAATATTTTCTATAAAACATGTTTTAAAAAGGCATTAAGAAACATCAAGTTAATAAGATTTCAGAGCACTCGTGCCCTTTTGTGTGAGTAATGAATTATCTGCGTTATGTAGCCATAGAGGGTTGACACAAATCTGGATATTCCCAGAGGAACTAGTAAAAGTCTTTATTTCCTTTTCCCTGTACATTTCAGAAGCAACAAGACTATTCTGTAGAGAAACAGACAGTGTTACCAAAAGGCGGTTAAATTACTGCCTCAGTGCTCCACAACATACCAGCTGGAAGCACAGGATATTTTTATCTAAAGTTGCAGTGGAAAGTGGACTTAAAGTAACTATTCCCAAGGTGCTCGTAGTATAGGAGCTGTTGTTCCAAAATAAGACAACTTTATTCTGAATATCTGCTCTCAGTTCATCTCACTTGAAACACCTCTAAGAGCTCCCACGTGGGAAGATTATCATGACTCAGTACTGACCTTTGAATTCATAGCCTGCTATCCTTCAAATTAATCTCCATGTACAGATAAGTCCTTATTACTGGACAACTGTGCAAATGGTGTAATGAGGCTATTTTGTTTGCATACTGTTTCACAGATGAAATTTGGGAAAGAATTTTTAAATTCTGCTACAAAAGTGAGATTTTATGCTACTTGTACTTAAACCTGCCATTGTCACTTGACAAGTTCTTGGTATATTGGCCAGACAGCAGAGCATCAGAGCTTAACTTGGCATATCTGGTTTATTCTGTTCCTATTTTGATTACTGCCTGGAGGCCAGATCTCTTCAGAATACAGCAGAAGTGGTCCAGCAGATGACCTAGAGGTTGCAGCAGAGACTAATGACACTTTCCACACAGCCTGCAGCAATGGTGCCCTGTTGTTTAGATTTTAAAATACATTCATTTCATGTGGTTGAGTTTTAGAAAATATTCCTCCTTTTTGCTACTCATCCTCAGTTGCTCACTGCTGCTTTGCTTTTTAAACAGGTTCATTTCTTCCTCTTTCCTCATGACTGGGGCACTGGGAAAGAATTATCTTGCTCTCAGCATTAGTGGCAGGGAAGCCTTCAGTGTGCACAAAGAGTAACTGAAAGTCTTCTGAACAGATTTAGGGGAAATTGATAGTCTCTGAGGAAAGTAAAATCACAACACTGTAACCAAACCATATGTGTTTCCAAGGAGGTATGATTTTCATACATTTGTTCTAACAATAATTATAAAACAAGGATTCTAAGCCAATATTAAGTCAACCCTGCTATAAATATACACAGTCATGTGGGCATATTGCCTTTATTTTCTGTTCTCCTTCTCAAGCAGGATTGCAAGCTGTTGCTTCTGGTATCAGTCTGTACTGAAATTTCAATTTTTAGGCAAAAACCTAAATCGACACGGAAGGTTTTAAGAAGCAGACCTTGCTCACACTAATAATGTAGGGCAGACATTCACTGTCCAATGAAACTAAACCCAGTCCAGTGCCCACATTCTCTCTACATCATTTTAAAGCACCAGAATTCTCAGACTGGTGAAATAACAGTTGATAGTTGAGCAAGAAGAACAATTTCTGAGCATTGACTACCAATAGAGCATAACTAACGTGATTTTACCTTGGAAGCCCATACAAGTACCAATCGGAGGGCTTGCACTGAAACTGTGCCTAATTTGAGATCTGTGATGTTAACTCCTTCATCACTATTCCAATTTCTTACTGCCAGATTTAAAGGGAGTTTTGTAGTAAGCTTCCACAGTGCTAGAATATCTTCTTTTGGTTTTGGAAATATTACACATAATCAGTGATGGGAAGACATCAAATCAGTCATGCCACAGTCTCAGATTCTGAAGTATTTAGGTTTCAGCTGAAACTGAATTAAGCTGAACCCCATAGTAAATACAAACCCAGCTTCCTAATAGGAGTAGAGTACAGTGGGTACAGAGAACACAGTCAACACTTCTCTTGAATAGGAACAGTTAAAGGATGAAAGGCAAAGATGGGCACAAGTTGCACCAAGATATTAGGAAAAAATATTTAGCCTTGAAAGTAGTGATGCATTGCAGCAGGGTCTTGAAAAGGTTGTGAAATATCCATCAAATATATCTGTATAAGGTCCTGAGTAACCCTGTCTGTTTTGGCCCCACTTTGGGGCCAGTGGTTAAACAAGGTGCCCTTCAGAGGTTTCCTCCAAGCTTTTGTGAGTCTAAGATAGTAGTAGTTAAGATTTATGTCTAGAGTTCAAAATAATTTTGAGAGAACTAACTGAAATTTAGTTACTATTCCTAAGGCTTTTTGTGCAAACTTAAAATATAAATAATTCAAAATATATTGTTTTCAAATGGAAATACATCAGATCCATAGTTAACATAAACGAGGCAAGAATCAGTCTTTCAGCTATTAAATAGTACCTTTTTTTTTCTCTCCTTTTTTTCCTTTTAGCTTACCTACAGTCCAATCAGGTCATGGGCTGGGGAGAAAAAGCAATTGAACTACGCTCTGTGGAAACAGGAAATCTGGAAGGAGTATTCATGCACAAGAAAGCACAGAAGCTAAAATTTCTATGTGAAAGAAATGACAAGGTACAGAGATGACTACGGTTTGGTGACTTAGCAAAAATTAGTAATAGCTATGACAGACCAGTTCATTTTGGTAACTTTTTTATTGGTTATTTCCTACCTTGGTATAACTTCAGTGTAGTCACTGATCCCACAAAGCACCCATTATGGATGTTCATTATGGATGTTGCACACATGCCCACCAGTTAGAACTCTCTCTTTCACCCAGCCTTCACTGCTATCAGTGATAACAAATGCAGGCATTGTGAACTGCACAGCACCACAGGGGTGATGGGGAGGGTTAGTGAGTGAACCCCAAATATTCCCAGCTACAGGACTGCCTCTCCTGGGCTACTGAAATTACAGAGCCCTCATCATGGGGAAAAAAAACAAAACCCAACACTCTTAATTGCAGACATAAAGTATGAATAATCAGGTATGATTTCTTGCATATAGCAATTTTGGTAAATATTCTCTGAAATCTGTTTAGTCCCGCTATTTCATATTTAGAAAACTGAAGCCCTAAAACCTTAGATTAATTACTTTTAAATGTTCTCCTCTGTCTTTTCAAATAGGGAAATAAATACATTGAAAAAATACAGTTGCACCAAAAGTACAGTTTCACTTTAAAAGTTTCTCGTGGGATTAAAATTCAATTGTGATATATGTTTATCCTTGTATTTGGGACTGTGGCATTCTATCACCTTTCCTATACAAGTAAAAATATTTTCATAAATATAAACTGACAGGAGAATCTTCTTTTTCTTCTTCTTTTTTTTCCCTTTCAAGGTGTTCTTTGCATCTGTGCAGTCAGGAGGCAGCAGTCAAATATACTTTATGACTCTTGGTCAAAATGTACTATTCAACTGGTAAAGTACATCAAAATGAAGAAAATGAAAAATTCCCTGTAGGTAGCAGTGTAAAATTCTCAGAGGTAATACATACAAATTTGCACTTCTTGCCTACAAAAATGTTGTCATTATTGACTTATCAAAATTCATATTCTTTCAGTCTGGAAAGAATTCCGCTTTCCTGTTGAAGTATTGCAAACATGTTTAGTTTGTCTTTCAAAGTATGTTGCAAAGATTGTATTAGGAGACTTTAGTGAAGAATGTAGCCAATGTAAGAAGCTCCTGTACTCTGAAAAATGGACAGTTTCACTTTCACAGGTGATGTAATGTTGGTATCTTGAACTGAAGTTACTTTTTATGGACAGTGACAGCTGTAGGTAGATACAAAAACACAGTTGGAATCTATTTTGAATTGGGTTGGGGCTCGTTTTGCATTGCAGTTTAAGCAAGCTGTTACTGTGTCACTGTGTCAAGATGAACTTGAATGACTTGTGCAAGTCTTACAAGAGCGAAAGAGTCAGGGTTTGTGGTGGGTCCCAGCACAGACCAGAAGGCTTGAGGGATCCTCCCTCCTTGGGCTGGGTGGACAAGTGTGTTTCAGTACAGAGTTGTAAAAATGTTCATTCTGATCGTGTGCCCCATCTGGGAGATTTTTACAAATGCAGGGGGAGACAGACTGTTTCTCTCAGGGCTGGATGCCTGAGCCCATAGACACAGTTACTGTAGGATGTATTTGTAAAAACAGTTTAAATAGTCTGTCAAAATTACAGATGCATAAAACATTATAAAACAGAACCTGTAACTTTCATTGACACCTGGGACCCACACTCATATAAATTGATTTAAAGGCACTACCCATGTATATAAATAAGGGCACAAGAGCAGGCACTTTCTTTTCTTCCTTCTTGCTCTTTTACATCAAGCCTTTATGTATTTGTATGTAAATATAATCTTTCCACAACGGATGTTAAGATTAACAAATGTATTCTTAATATAGTTCTGAAAATATCCAAAGAGTTAATCTATTATAAATAGAAAATATAAATAATTCCAGGTGCTTTCTATGCTAATTATATCTAAATAAAGCTGTGTCTTTTAGTGTTATTGGTGCCAGTGTTTCTGCATAAACTCTGTTCTCAGGGGCTTATAAATTGGCCATAAAACTATAGAGATATAATATATATATATATATATACACACACACAATATATATAATCATATACTATGATTCAGTTGTAGGGTTTAATGTAATCCTCATGAAGCTGATTTTAGGATGTACTTTGAAAATGTAAAGCATCAAATGTAATACAAAAGAGCTCATTCCAGACATGATACAGTAGGGATAATGCTGTGGGCACAAGTGAAATCACTAGTTCCAGTGCTTGAAAATAAGTATTTTTTACTTGAAATATTTGATACTTAAAGGTGCAGGGAAAGTGTGTTGGAAAATCTGATCATCTACCTCAAGGATGATGATTCTGTGTTGACTAGGAGGGCAGAAACAGAGTTGCTGGAACCGGTAGCTGTGCTGTCCCATCCATCAGTTCAGGTGCTGGCAGTGATGCTGTGACTGACAGCTGCTCAGAACTGCTCTCCCTGGGTCTGTCAGCAGGGAATCAAACTGGGAGCTAATCACCCTTCCCTCTGTTCCCTGTGCTGGCACCTCACTGCTGCAGGCAGGTCAGAGGTGTGATGTTTTTGGCCATATGGAGGACTGCACTTTCCAAAGTTTCTAACCTAGCACTTTTCACAGGCACTAGCTTATCTCAAAATGTATAGTGTTTTTTAATGAAGCATTTTCCTTTTAAATGTTTAACTAACAGAAAATTAAGCCTAAAGCCATACTAAAAAAAATGTAATTAAATACTCAAAGTGGTTCTTAATGTATGTGAGTAATTAGCTGGTGTGCAGACTTGAAACCTGAATGGAAACTGCTTGGGCAGAGCTGTGTGACAACAAGAACCCTGGTCATAGTAATGTTCCTGCCTGTTGCCAGGGCCAGGGCTGGGGCAAATGAGCAGAGCCTGGCTTGGCTCCCTGTGCTGCTGAACACTTGGGCTGGTTGCATTCAACTCACAGAACAACAACACCACCAAACAAACAACAGGAAAAAAAAAAAACAAACCAACAACAAAACCAAACAGGCCCAAATCTGTAACAGAACCAGAGGTCAAAGTTATAATTACTGGCAAAAAGTAAGCTGCAGACAATCAATCAATTTATAAGCAACTTTCTTGCTTTTGACTTAAAAGTCTAAGAGACTGTGAAGGAAGAAGAGCTTTCATTTTGCACACAGTAGGTGCAAAGCTGCTTGTGCTGTAACTAAGCAGTGATCCAGGCTTCCCTGTAATATTTTGAAAGTGTGCTTATCTCAGCAGCCTCTGCATTACAGAGGATGCATGTGATTTTTCTCCCTCCCCTGTTCTGGTGTCAACAGGTAGGATACAGATATTTTCCTGATGCTAGGGACTAGTTAAAAAGAGTTGAGCAAAGAACAGTGGGAATTTATAACAACAACTCATATCAACATATTAAACAAGCAAATGTGATAAAACTTATGTAAATTTACGTAGCAGAAAATTGTGACAAAAAGTTGACACACTGTGAAGAAGTTTTAAGTCCATGCTAAAAGGGAAAAAGACCAAACAACCCCAAGTTCAAGAGAGGCAATATGCACTGTCACATTGAGACTGTAGTTATTCATTCTGTTTCCCTCTATTAGCTCGCATTTCTAGCGACAATTCAAGGCAGTGAGTTGGATTTTCATCTTCTATTCTCTATGGAAAAACATTAAAAACTTTCCATGTGCAATTATGGAAAGCATGAGGCACCTAGAGGTGAATGCTTTTGAAGGATTTAGAAGTGGTATTGCAAATAGCAACTGGATGCAACAAGTAGAAACCTGTGGCATTGGCTCTCTATCAAGAGATAGTAAGGTTGAACATGAGAAAGAGCCCAGAGATGTTGAGAAGAGTAAGAGAACAAAGGGGAAGTGACTGAAGAGGAGGGAAAAGCTGAAGAAAATAAACAGGAGTAGCCAAACGGGAAGGAGTGGATGTTAGGCACAGCATATTGCTGTAGAAGGAACACAAAAGGTTAAAAGATGTTAAGAAAGCAGCCAAAGAAATAGAAAGGTGTCTGAAGTGACTGGGGGGCACTGAATGAGGGAGTGTTCTGAATAACTGTTCAGTTCAAAAGTACAAAGACCAGAAGAAAAAAAATCTAGTAACCAAGGTTATCCAGATATAATTTTAACTATGCAAAATGTATATCAGATTTGTAATTTCCTTTTGTGAGGTGTTTCACTAGCTGTACCCTTTCACTAACTTTTAAAACCAAGAAGTGAACTGCTTGATGTGTTTTTCTAGTGTTGACACTTTGACATGAGAAAATGCTACAGGGGCAGAATGTTAAGGATCCGTGTCATTAACCCTTTGGTACATGCAGTCTCCTAATGGCAGGTGGTGCTCATAATGTTGCGTTTGCCACACAAGATTGCGCTAATGCTGCAGCAATGTAGAACTGTGTCTATGTGCCTGCTTTCATTTTAGGCATGGTGAACTCTCTTTTGCAGCCTGAACCTTGGCACATGACTTTAAAACCTGGGAACCATGCAAGTTATGTACTGTACACTATGTATTTTCCTCTAATGTTGAAATTGTACAATTGAAACAGTAATAAAAATACTCTGAAAAAAAGTAGTATCATGCTTGTAATGATTCTGTTATATTGACTTTGGCTGTTGTAAAAATCATAGAAACCTTTGTTACTGTTTTCCGAATGCAGCCACTGTCCTTAGGAGAATATCCATATCTGGCTGTAGGGACAAAACAAATATATATCCTTGTATGGAAAAAGATGTCCAAGTGACTGTGAGAGTTCAGACTGGACAGAGTGCTCCTGAGGGTGACAGCCAGTGCTGTGCTGTGTGTGCAACTAATGAGCCTCATGGAATTTCTGTGTGTCTGCCCTTCTCTTTACACAAACTCCCAGTGGGATGAGGGTAGTGGAACTACAGCAAACTGAGAGCTTGAAGTCATTGATGCTACAAGAACTGGCTTTTGTGCACATTAGCCTGAGTGCCAGGTAAGCCCAAGTCACTTTTTCTCAGGTAAGCTCATGCAGTCTTTATTGCCACTGTAATTATTTTTCCAAAGGCCATCATAAAAGCTGCCTTACAAGTTCAGTTCTGTGTTTAAACAGCTGTGTTTAAGTTAAATGAAGCATAAGCAAATCTGCAGTCTATAGATAAAACTTATATAGATTTTAAAACCTGTGCAGTAAATCAAAGTTACACACACCCAAAGTGTAAGAAATTATCCTGCTGATAACTCACCACTTTCTTAATCTGCCTTTCAAAGTGCAGAGACCTGATTAAAGGGCAAGGGGATGTCAGCTGGGTAATCCTCCAAAATGTTATTTTAGCATTACTTAACTGTAGATGATACACTTAACCACTTCTGTTATTTTCTAAGATTTAACAAAAGCACCTAGGAAATAATGGTGAAATGAATCAGAAAAACTTTTCTATTTTTGTCCTCAAAACACTTTGTGGTCAACTTTTACAGTAAGCTTTATGATCTTGCATACCATCTAATTTTCTTTAATCTAGAGCATTACCTTTTATTCTTTCATGTCTTTTACTTCTCCAACATATTTTAAATGCAATATTTCACAGAATGTAATAACATCCTCCTATTCAGCATAGCTCATTCCTCACTGTCACTGCTATAAAGCCTAACTACTCTTTTCTTAAGGTGTGTTGTATGTAAAAACCAAGCTATTTGACTGCTAATTATCTCTGAGAATTTGAGGCTATTGATTGACCAGGGATGAACACAAGTATTGTTTAGCACACTTGGTTGTAGGCATATAAAAATTATATTGTCTTCAACGAGCTGCTTATGCAGCCTGCTGAAGCAGGCTGGGCATGAGATAAAGCCCTCAGTTCTTGTGATGTGATACAGCCATCTGCTGATGGCTCCCATCCAGTCATTACTGATTCTCTGAGTGTTTCTCAACTTCCAGTTTCTAATACAATCACACCGGTCCCACTGCTCAGGTATGGTAGGGAAGTCACATCTAGATGTACTCACAGACATAATCAGTCTTAAATACATGCTGTTGACACGCTGGCAGCAAGAGATTTATCCTTGTTCCAGTTTTGAAATTGGTGTTAGCTGGACCTCTGCTGGTAAGAAAGAAGGCAGCAGGAGCAAGTTCCTGAGAGAAGGCACTCTCGTGTATCTGATCCTGCAATGCATACAGATTTAGCCAGTATAAAGTTATTAACTCTGCTATCAGCCCACATCAGTCCATTACCACTCCACAAAAGCTTCAGCTTCAATGAATGAAACCACAGTGACTCACAATAACAAAATCTGGCAACAAATGCACATATAACAATAACTTGTATATAAATAAGTTTCTTCTGCAAATCACATCATGAGCACAGACAAAAGAGGAGATAAACTGGGAGCAGTCCACAGATTTCCTCATTGTGCCCACAGATTATTTAATAACTAAAATTACTGTACACAATAGTTCTTTAGGTAAGGTTTGTATGTGATGTGAAATCACATCCTGTGCAAGCTCATTGAAAAGGTATTTGGGCCATGTTCATTTTTTTAAACTGTAAATGCCATTTTATCAATTCAAACAACAAGTCATGTTTACTGGGGAAGAAAGACACCATGTAGAAGTTTTACCCAATACTTGGTTTCAAGATAACATAAATTACTGATCTGTTTTGAATTTTGTCACTAAGGAATGCACTCTGACATAAAATACATAATCTCATATCATTCCTAGAGAATTCTAAATACCAGTAAAACCTTGCGCTTTGTAGCCCTTTGTCTAGTTTTTTCAGTCTGTTTTAAATGGCACAAGTAACAGGTTTTCCAATTTCCCCATGGCAAATGGTCCACAGTAACAAAGAGCAAGAATAAAACTGTGCTCGAGCTGAAGAACTGCTCTGCCCTAGCTCCTGAGCCAGCTCTGCCTAAGCTGCAACCACACTTCTGGATTTCCAGACTATCTGGACCAATGACGCAATAAAGACTGAAAACTACTACTCCTCTTAGCATTTTTTACCACTCCTCACTCTTTCCTGCTGGAGTGGCTGGGGTGAGTGGGGATGTCTGAGAAACATCTAGTCCTACCCCCCTGCTAAAGGGTCACACAGAGCAGGTTGCACAGGATGTCATCCAGACAGCTTTTGAGTAGCTCCAGAGATGGAGACCACAACCTCTCTGGGGAGCCTGTTCCATTGCTCTTCTGCCCTCAAAGAAAATTTTCCTCCTATTCAGAGGAACTCGTGCATCAGTTTGTGCCTGTTGCCTCTTGTCCTGTCATTGGGCACCACTTGTTCCCATTCTGTTCTTCAGATATTTGTGGGCATTGATAAAATCCCCTCTCAGTCCTGTCTTCTCTGGTTTCAACAGGCCCAACTCCCTCCACCTTTATTTATAAGAGGTGTTTCCTCCAGTAGAAAAAAATTCAGACGCTAATAAAATATCAAATACAAAGTTCTTGATCTCCATAAGCTTTCACAGGACTACTTACTATATCAATGAAAGTATCCCATGGCAGGGGGTTTGGAACAAGATGTCTTTAAGGTCCCTTCCAACCCAAACCATTCTTTGATTCTATGGTATGATAAAGAAGTTGATAGTTGCTGTGAGAGTGAGAAGCTCACTCTTTTAAAATTTAAGAGTTCAATAAATTATAATGAGAGATAAACATAAAGCAAGTGTTACAACGTTTGCTGGGTGCGTGGTAAAGCTAGTGGCACACCCACTTCTTCAGCCTGCAATCCTTTATACTGTTACAGTTGTGTTGCTTTCTCAGATGATTTTGCAGATTTATTTTGGGCTCATTGATTATAATCTTGCTTTAGATTTCTGCAGCGTTTGCACAGTTTAATGGTGGCAGATGCCGCCGGTCGCGGGTGGTCTTCTGATGCCACTTTTAGCTCGGTGTTCTTCCTCTTACAGTCTTCTGCTCTCTGCTTATGTCATCTCAAATATGCATTTTGCGAGAGCAAGCATATCTTAAAATACATCTTTTGCAAGCCCACTTACGTCTTGCTTTCCCTTTTACACTGCCTATAAATGATCACAAATTTTATTATACTTAAAAAGTAGTTTAAAACTCACAATAATTATTCCCAAATAATTCTAGCATTATAATTAAAGCAAATAAATTGTAGCGAGAGCCAAACACTACATAGCTATTTATAACAGTTGCAGTGGGACAAGAATCAATAATAATAGAAATGTCACACGCTTAGGAACGACTAGTAAGAATTTCTTCTGAAGGTGGGAGCAAGAAACAAGATTCAGTTTCAATTAGACTTGTTTCAGTGGCAAAATGATGACGATTATCCGCACGCTGCAACTATGTAGAAAGCAAATGCAGTAACAGAAGCGGGCACAAGACTCTCTCAGCCAGGAAGAGTAAGGAAGAAGCGATGACAGCGTTGTGCATCCGCTTAGATGGAGCCAGGAACAGGTGCAGCAGAACCAAGGCGCTGCTCGAGGCTGGGGTGACCTGAGCCCCCGAGCTCCGGGCACCGCCCGGCGGGCACGGGAGCGGCCGCGGCCCCGGCCTAGCGCAGGAGCACCGGGACCGCCGCCGCCGCTACAGGCCGCTTATCGTCCGCGACCCCGCGGCCGCCGCTCCCACCGCTCCCCGGGCCTCAGCTTCGTCCATGCTGCCGACAGCAGCAGCTCTCCTCCCGCCGCTTTCCCGTCCCGGTGTCCCCGTCCCGGTGTCCCCGTCCCCATGTCGCTGTCGCTGTCCCCGCCCCCGCCCGGCCGTTGACGATTTGAACGGCGCGCGCGCACCCGCCCCGCCCCTCGCGCGCGCGCCATGGGGGCGGTGCCGCTGCTCGGCCATGACAGCGGGACCCCGCGCCCGCCGCCGCCGGCCGCGGCAGCGCCCCGGGCCGCGCCTCTCGCCCGGGACGGGCGGCCAGGACGCTGTCATGCAGGACCCTACCCCGGAACGCGCCGAGGAGAGCCGGGCGGCGGCCTCGGCGGAGGACGACGGGGCCTTCTGTCTGCAGAGGGTGTTTGAGGAGGTGCAGGGCTCCTCGCAGCTGAGCGCGGCGCCGGCGGAGCCGCCGGCGGTGACGGTGGTGGCGGTGGAGCGGTACCTGGCGCAGGCGCCGCCCGCCGCCCCCCCGCAGTACTGGTACGACGTGACGCTGGCGGACGGCGCGCGCCGGCACCGCTGCCACCTCGCGCCGCGCCTCAACGGGCTGGTGCAGCGCGCGCGGCTGCGGGCGGGCACGCGCCTCCGCCTCACGCGCTGCTCGTACCGCTACGACGAGAAGCGCCTGAACCGCGGCTTCTTCTGCCTGGAGGGGCTGGAGCGGGCGGCCGGCACCGCCACCGCCGCCTCGGGCATCCCGCCCGACGGGCACCGCCCGCTCCAGCCCCTCCGCGGGGACAATAGGCACTACCTGCCGCTCTGGAACAACGAGGATCCCTATGGAGACGTGTGGGTGCCGGACAGGCCCCCGGTGCGGGTGGATGTGGACGGTAAGCCCGAGGAGGCGGCTGTGGGGTGCGGGAGGGACGCCCTGAGCGGCCCGGAGGGAGGGGCGGTGCTGCTGTTCGCCGTTTGTTGGAGCTGGGGAAGGGTCGGGAGCGCGCGGGCTCTGAGGGGCGGCTGAGGGAGCCGGGGGCTCTGCCTGCAGAACCGGAGACTCGGGGAGCACCTTGGCATTCTGCAGTCACTGACGGGATCCAGTGCAAGGGCACATAGTCTTAAGTGGAGGTTTAGCTTACACATTAGGAAGAATTCCTTCACAGAAAATTATGAGACGGGCTGCCCAGGGAGGTGATGGAGTTACCGGCCCTAGAGGTGTTGAAGGCAAAACTGGGGGTGGCACTTGGTGCCATGGCCTGGCTGACAGGATGGTGTTTGGTCAAAGGTTGGACTCGATGATTTTAGGGGGCTTTTCCAACCGAATTGATTCTGTGGTTGCTTGTGCAGCTGGGTGGAGTTCCCTGGTGTTCTCCAGCTGTGTTTGGCCCTGCTGGGAGTGTGCCACCTGTGTCACAGCTCACCTGCTCCTGTGGGGAAAAGCCTCTTCCCTGGGAGGATGTGAGGCATTGACAGCAGGTTTCCTAGAGCTGCCAACTTGTGGATGCTCCATCCCTGGAAGACTGGCTTAGCTGGGGCTCTGACCGCCTGTTCTGGTGCAGCATGTCCCTCCCACGGCAGAGTGTTGGAATGAGGGGACCCCTTTGAACCCAGCCCCTTCTGTGATTCTCTGTTGCTTTGTGAGTTTTTTAAACTCTGCAAGCGCTGACTGAAAATAGGCGGCTGTGGTGCTTGTGCCCAGCCTTCCGAGCTGTGAAAAACACTGGGTGCAGTAGTAGTTGTCAGGTGTCTGGTCTGTGAGGCAGGATGATCACACTGAAAAGCTGCCACCCAAAATGTGGTGCAGTGTTGAGGGGCTCATGAAGCCTGGTGAGGAGAGAGGTATAACAGGACTTCTGCAGGACTGTGGTGCCTTTGTAGGCTGACACCTGTGCTTTTTGTAATAGCCCTTCTGCTCATCTGGCAACACTTCTGTGTCATTTAAAATATGTCATCACTCTCAATTAAAAAAAAAAAAAGGCAAAACTATGCTGTGTGCAGATAATTCATAACAGAATTTATTGGTGAATTATATCAGTGGATGAGCCTTTTTAAATGTTAGGAACATAAAATATACGTGTCATGCTGGTATTTTGCTCCTGAAAACATGTTCAAACATGTATCCTCTTTCGGTCTTTTCCCCTCCCCTTAATCTTAGTCTCCAAACTGACTAATCTTGGTCATCTGGAAATGACGTGGAGAAGCAGAGTGCATTTCCATCCACTTCTTGTGAGAATCCTGCACAAGTCTAGACTAAACTACTATGGAAAACCAGAGAAAAAAATGGATATGCCTTATCAGGTAAAGAGGGATAAATGCATAGGTTAACACTCAAATTGCTGTAGGATATTTGAAAATAATTTTTCCCATATAGTAAGCACATGAAGTTATGTTATAGCTATTTGATATGAAAAATGCTGCCTTTACAGAAATGCTGAGCACTCTAGAGCAGGAAATGCTGAATTTTGTGATCATAGGTGTACCAACTTTAGTGAATGCGTTTCAGTTACTATAGTTCATTTGAGCTTTTTGTGAAGAAAATGATACTTTGAGATGTTAGCAGTTTAACAGCCTAAACATTTCTAGTCTCTATGCTTTGAAAATTGGAGTTAGTGTGTCTGGTCAAGAAAAAAAAAGGCAATATATTTAAATTATTTCTAGGCCCTGATTCTCTCATCTGGTGACTTTCAGATATGTTATTTAACTGTAAAATTCTTAATGATTTTTCCATCATATTTAACTTGTGATATTTTTGTGTTGAACTTCTTGGAAAAGGTGACTGGAGGTGTGGTGGATTATTTTAAAAATCTGGTTTTACTGCTCAGTGATCTGCTCAGTTACAGATTCAGCATTTGCCCAGTTTAAAAATTGGGAATTTTTTCCACTCTAGTATTCAGTACGAGTTTTCTGGATCATCCTTTATATCCATTTGTAATAGAGATTTTTTTTATGAGTCAAGCACCTGGTGCATTATCCAAAATAAATACATACCAGAATGATAATAAATGAAAGATGACTGTATATTGTCTCTTTTTTTCTTCAGGCTTATTTTGAAGTTGCTGATGGCTCGGGCATGATGTCAATGGTTTTGTGGAACTCTCTGTGCCCTGAATGGTATCACAGTATGAAGGTTGGCACAGTGCTCCTCCTTGCCAAGTACGCCATCAAAACCAGCTACCCGTTCAAAACACAGGCCACCCCAGGGGATTCACAGATGAAGAGATTTGCTACAATTGGTTAAGTATTGCAGAAACCTATTTTGAATCAATGAAATACAGCTGCGTAGTTCTCATTAGAAATAAAATACAAAGTGATCCGTTGCTGAGACTAGTTGATAAGATATAAATCCTTAATTAGTACCTCTGGAAAGTGTTTGAGCACCCAGGTTCTTGCTGTTTATATTGAATCATGTCTGTGAAGTCCACTGCCAAAATTAGTTAAAACCTTTATTTAAATAATAAAGAAATAAATTTTTTTTAATCACTGATATCAGAAACGGGGATTATAAAGCTAGCCCTCTGGTAATGAATTTTAATCTGATTCTACTTCCTTAATAATACACATATCACTTGTACACTGCTCACACATTTTTCCAGGTCATGGAAGGGCATTATCACCTCATCTGGCTTTAGATTTTAGTGTGTACTGTCAAGGCCCAGAGTATCCACACAGCTCTGCAGAATAAAAGGTTGCACTGATGACTTCTGTGTGCTGTAAGAGCATCACCATGGGAGTGTGTGTATGAAGAATATTCCTTGGCTATGAAAAAGCATTTTCTTACTTGCCAGTTGTTTAATGTGGCAGATACTCAAAGGAGCTATACCACAAAAACACAAGTCCTGCAGCACAACAGTAATGGCCTTTTCAAACTGGATTTGATCAATCTTGGGATTGCTTTCTCTCCTACTCCACTCTACATGAACTCTTTCCAACGTTGTACTTTTATACTCAGAACAAAATTACATTCAGAAAATTCAAATAACTTGTTGACACAAAATGTTTGTTGGTGAAGGGTGATGTACATGTAACTTACTGACATTGCCCTAATGGAGTTGCTACAAAAATAAGGAATGTTTTTACTGCCAGAAGCAATATATTCCCTGACTGATAAATATTTGCATTAAAACCAGTTCTCAGTGTCTATATTTGTGATGACTTTGCAGGAGATAGAACTGTTTACCCAGGAATGGAAGTTCGTGAGGGAAGGTGATGACAATTATAAGCCAACCCTGAAAACAAATATAATATCCACAAAAACCTTTCTATGCAGAGAAGACAGAATAAAATATGAGGTGACTTTTGCTATGGGAAAATATCTCTGCATTTTTATGGCCTTATTCATTCTGCACTTGTGATTTCTTACAAGCATTATTGGGTAGAAGTGGGAACAAAGAGATCAAAATGGCCAACTCACCTGCTGAGCTGTAAAGGTTTATAGCTGTGTCATGGAAGAACTAGAAGTCACGCCATAGGAAAGTGTCATAATGCACAGATAAACTGCAAATCTTTGCTTCATACAAAAGTATGTACAGAATCTCAGTTCTTTGCACAAAGCTGAAAATTTTATACTAATATGAACTCACATAATCACATGATGCGTGGATGACCATATATCCTCTAAGAAGAGAGTTACAATAGAACAGAATATTAAAAAAATCTAGAGCATTTGTAATATGGGTTTTGTGCAACTTCCATTGCATGAGGGGTTGTTTGTTTTTTTTTTTTTTTTTGTTCGGATAAAGTGACGTTTATTACCTTTATTACTTTACTAAGTACCTCTTTATATGGCCAGTGTGGGGCAATAGTTTATGTTTCAATTACACTGATTTGCTTAAGTAACAATTACTTTTTTCTTCATTTATTTTCAATTTGTAATTCCATCAAATCCCAGCTTCCCAGTGTGTCCTTGGAAGCACTCACCTGCACATACTGTTTAGTATATCTAGAGATTTCTCAAGTCCCCGGTATTAAAGGGTTTCCAAACTGAGAGTCTTGCAAGGCACTATGCTTCACACAGACTTCTGTGGAGTGAGCTCTGCATTGCTGGCCCCTGTTTGCAGCTGCAGCATTGTGGCACTTGCTGAGAGGTGCTGTTTCACAACCTAAAGCCTTTGGAACTTAGTACCAATGCCTTGAATTCCACTACCAGGCAGTGTGCACATTTCAGTTTCATACATCACTGAATTTGTGTGGCACTGATGACAGTCTGGACTGACCTTAGCTCCTGACTCATCCCAGGGTATAATCCTGACCTGAATGTGAGACTTTCATCTAATCTCAAAATAATGAAACAGTTTTGATGCATGGGAGAGTTTTGTTTCAGGAATTGTCTCAGCAACACTGTCCTAAATGACCATATGCAGAACCACAATTGTCCTCCAAATACATTTCTAGAAAGCAGAAGCCTAGAGAACACTCCTATGTAGAGGGTCTGACTTGAAGCAGAGCATCTTCCTCAATGTTGCACTGCCAGGGTGAGGCAACAGATACAATTATGTGAACAGATGTATGCATTATTTGTGTCCACTTAATTACTTTTCTGGGTGCATTTGAATAATCACTTACTCAAACCCAAGAGACTTCATCAGAATCTGTCTTTTATATACCAGCAAGATTTGTCCTGTTATGTACTGCCTTTTGTATTCTGGAAGCTGAAGCCATTCTTCCTGTATTTTTTAATCTATTTGAAGAGCACCTTGCTTGCCCCAGCGCTCCACCATGTTTGTCATTCAGCGTCTAAACAGTCTGATTAATAAATTAAAATTTTCAGGTGCTATAGAATAGGCATGAGAATACCTTTCATTTTCCTCCATGGCCATGTTGTATTTCTGTCCTATTAATAATTACCTGAACTGGCATTAAATATGGAAAATCTTACGTGCTTGTTCTGTTTTGCTTTGTTGTCTGCACTTCAGTTTCAGACCTGACTGACATTTGACAACAAAGCGGGTGTAAAAAGTATTTTGTATCTAATCAGTATGGTTGGATTAGTTTCTGTTAAAACGCTGTCTGGATTGGACTAGTGGCTCATGAAGGCAGTTGAAAAGTTTAACATTACTCAGATGATAAAATCGCTTTGTTGTACCTGAATTCCTTACTTTATTTTGATGAAACCTGAACTCAGAAAAATTGATTAATCATTTCACAAAGCTAGAATATTTAAGAAACTTTACCCTGGTCTGGTTTCTTTATGGGTTGTTGTTACTTTTGTTATATGTTATTCTAATGATGATGATGATCTTGATGATGCTAATTTGTATTCATACCATAAATATTACCTTTTTATCTTTATCAGAAATTAACCTTAATGTTCGAGATCCTCCTTCTGAAATAAGTATTATTCCAGAAGAAATGGTTAAGCCAGAGTGGGGATTACCTGAAGTTAAATATAGGTTTATCACAAGGTAAAATAGAATTTTGTTGGTTATCAAGCTGGAATTTAAATTACACTACCTTACAGTGGGTGTTAATTGGAAATGTTTTTTGCAAAGTTTCTAAGCTTACCCAGCTTTCTTGTGTTTTGCTTTTAGGTCAGAACTGGATGACTTACCACACAATCATTCCTGTGATGTTATTGGTCTTGTGACATTTGTAGGAAGGACTGAGCGAGCCAGAAAAAGAGGTTTTTACAACTTACAGAATTCATCAAATAGTTTCTAAATTTCTAAGTAAATGCTTATACATTTTTCGTAATATTTGTTTCTATAGAGCACAATGAAGACTTCTGGCTGTATCGTTGGGCACATGCCATTGATGGGACCTCAGACCAGCCCTTCATACTGGAATTGTTTGCAACTTCTCAGCCAGATGTGTTTGAGCGTATTCATCCAAGTATTCATCTCTTTATAATACTTATTAATAATTATTTATAATGTTTTTCTAATTAATTCCAAATTTGTAATTCTAAGATTAGTTGCCACTGAATTAAAAAAAAATACCATTATTTATCTCCTTAAGCAGAAAGTAATTGATCAGAAATTAAAAATTAAGAGTAAAAAATAGTTTAAATATTTGAAACTCTTGCAAATTGCACTGTCAGTTAGTGTAAACAATTAGATGGACAGCTGGGCCTGGGGCTCCTCTGATCTCCTTCATTTCAGACATTTCTGTTGAGAAGTACGTGGGCAACATCTCTTGCATCAGAGGCAATTAAAGACAGCAGCTGGTCAAATCTCCTGACCTGTAGATGCCATAATTTCTCATGATTTTATGCTTTTTATCCCTTAGAAATGCAGCCATCTAATACCAATATTTGTACTATTTGTTTCAATGATATCCTGATGAAGTATCTCATGTTTTAGTTGTAATATCTGTGCTGAAATTATATTGAAGATTTAATTGCATGTCCATATGGTAATTTATAATGGAGACTCAAAACATACGTGAAACATTTGTAGGGTCAAGAACTAAATTGTCTTGTTTAGAGGACTTAATAAAATTAATGCAGTGTGTGTCAGTCTTGCCATTCTAAAATCAGTGAACTGTCAGGAAAAAAAAAATGAAGTTTTTTTTTCTCCAGTGACATACTTGGTGTGTACACAGATGAGAGTGATGCAGGGCCTCACTGAGAATCCTTCCAGGACAGTTTACCTTACGACTTCAAATGAAAGTCAAATATTCATCACAGGTAATTTACACTAGTTCTAGTTTTATGTAGTTCTCATGTTATTTCTTTGGAAAGGGTATTTTCATTTTACAACAAAAAAATCAGTGCAGACTTTGAGGTAATAATGAAACATTGCAGAAAAGAAAAAGGCAAATAACATTATTGTGAAGCATTAAAATGGGTTTATCTTACGAAAAGTATTTGTAGGTTAAGACATACGTTTACTGATTCTTTCAGGCTGATCTTTTGATAGAGTAGTATGGCAATTACCACTTACTTAAACATTAAAAAACATTTCCAGCTTTCCTTTTCTAGGAGCTTTTTTGCTTTTTTGGTTTTTCTGTTATTTAACATTTGTCTGATTTTCAGTATCAAATGCAAGTGTAGTCAAGGAATTCAGAGTATTTATTTTGTAAAATACTCTTGACAAAAGACATCTTTTGTACTCTCTAGTCAAGACTTTCTTGATTTGTTTTTTCTAGGTAGTGTTCAGGGGAGTTTCAAAATGAGAACAAATTTCAACAACCTGCTTTACTTTTGATGCCTGATTATTTTTGTTTTAAAAGGGTGGCACAAGGGCCAGCCATACACCAAGGATGCCAAAGTGAAAAACTTCATTCAGTGGATGAAATCACAAAGTGAAGCTGATCAGATAAAGAAAACTGTCATCGGTGGCTATTACCCTTTTCCACGACCTCCTGATAGCTTTTTGAAATATTGTAAAAATAATGAAGGTATCATGCATCAAATATCTGTATGATTTGTGGCCTTTTAAAGTCAGTCTTATTCCAAGATAAACTCCCTTTCATGACTAAATGTTTCATAGGCTAAAATACTGCACCATTAACTGCAGAAGAATTGTAGAAGGTCACATGAGCTACGCATATACCCAGAAGTTTTACTCTGAATATTCTGCTAAATCAAAATTTAAAATAGTTATTCTGAAGGATACATTGAACTGGAGGTTTTCTGAAACAGAAATTGTGGTGTCTGATAATGCATACTAATGGATGCTTATGAGCTAAAAAGGCTTATTGTTTTAATTTTGTTCCATGTGATGTGGATAAAAAAAAAGTTTTAGAATTATTTAAAAGCATAAGTTTAAATCAAAGTATTACTTAGTAAAAAAAAATCTTCTTTTGAGTCTTGTGTTCAGAGATTTTTGTATTATATTGCTCTAAAACTTGATTCTGGAAATTTCTTTTTTGCAGTTGAATCAGTTTTGAAATCCATAGATGAAATAGGGAAAGAGATTGACGACCTGCACTACAGAGAGCACAAAAGAATTGCTATTCAGGGAATAATTAGTGCCATAAGATGTGTCAGCTTTAGTGATGCAGCTGAAGAAGCCCCAGAAGAGGAACTTGCCCAGGTACTGTGTGTGAGAGTTAATGTCAGAGCAGCTAGGATTGTCATTAGAATGAAAAATTTTGCATTTGAGTTCAGAACCCAATTAAATTGTCTCTTAATCTGATTTTTGAGAGCAAAATTTTAAAAAGCAATGGTTCAGTGATTCTATGGAAGTGTTTTGGCAGTCCTCTGTAAAACTTGTTTAAAAGTTGCTACTTTGACTGATAACCTGATGTAAATTGGAGTGTGGGAGAGGCAACTGTTGCAACATGCTCACTTGTCGCTTTCTAGACAGAATTTATCTTGTTTATACATTAGAAGATAATTTCTGCTAGATGTAAGGTGACTGTCAGAAATTTGCAGGTTTTTGAATTGGAAGAAATAGCTCCAAGTGCATTGAAAGTCTTAAACAATTAACTGTTGTTGCAGAAAGATACTTCTCAGTCTTTTGGAAGTTCTTCTGTGTCCAAAGAAGACTGTGTTGACAAGGGAAAAACTGAAGAAGTTAAGTCATTTCTGGGGCCAGCCTGCGCTCCTGGGGAACATCAGCACCAAGCTCTGCTGTCAAAGGAGAGTTCAGTCAAGAGACGGACAAGATACAGATTCAGAAGAAATGCAGAACAGTAAGCTCTCTTCATAAATATGCGGTGAATCTTCTAAAAGGTGTTTTCAGAAATTAGGCTGGAGGCCAGGCTGTACAAAATATGTAAGAAAGCTTTAAAAGCATATATAGTTGAATCTTTAAAATGTAATTATGTGTTTTTCCTAGCATCAGGTGATGACATTTACACTGTTCATGCTAATGGAGGATTAACTAATTAAAGTGCTCTCTTCTGAGTAATATTTATACTACTTTGTTCTTAAGCTCACAGATTTGAAATAAAAGTAGTTAATAATTGAACCAGATGTAGTTTAATGACATAGCTGTGGAACAAACAACAGTTGCAGTGGTGCAAGGAAATCCTATCTTGACTGAAAATGCAGAATCAACTTTACCTGTTCCTTAATTTCAAGTACACCTTATTTTTTATTTCTGTGTGATTGGATGTACTGCATGTAGCTGCAACTTGCTGTCAGAAAGGAAGTTGGATGGTGGTCATGTGCTAACCTAAGGGCTCCTAAGTACTTGTAGTTTGTCTGATACAACTGTGTATTCAGGAGTAAAGTAGCTGCTTGGCCTTCATTGCAACACTTGTGTAAAATCTAGTACACTCACTCACTATTGAGAGCCTGGTGTATACATGACAGATGGAAAGTTTGAAAAGTTAGGCCAGTCACATCTGGGTTTTTTGCAGTGGATTTCTCATCCTATAAAGGGTATGTTTTTCTTCTTTACTTTTCATAATGTGTAAAAAGAGTGGATATTTAGAATATTTTGAGGGGAAATTAAATAAAATATAATTAGGATTGAATGAAAATTTAGTGTTAAGAAAACCTTGGTCAATGGAAGTTCTGTCTTGGCAGTGTTACAGCAAACATAATGGATTCTATTCCATATGGAAACTTCCAACGTTTGAGTGTCTTAGTTTAGCTCTGCCTGAAAGAAAAGCATCAAAGTCCCTTGCTTTGTGAATTTCCCTTTAAATAGATACTGAAAAATAATGGTGAATTTCCTACTTTAAGGGGAGGTACATCTGTTAGTCCTGTATCATCTTACCCCTATTTTACGCGGACTGTAAGAAGAAAACTTGGGTAAGTCATGTGAAATTCAATGTGTTGAATAATTGCAACAATCCAACAAAAATACTCCGAGTAAAATTTTACAGATTGGGAATCTCTAGGGAAGTAAAATGAAAGAACTGATCAGGGTGGAGTTCAATGTTTTCTACTCACTCATCTGCACCAACTCTAAATATATCTGAAACATAGTTTTGAGGGTGTTATTAAACATCTTATATTGTTACTACTACTAAGGGAATATGTAATAACAGAGGTTCATCATAGTAATTAATGGATTTTCTGGTGGTGGCTGAGCTGTATGTTTTTCTTGATGCTACAGAGGTGTAAGTATAGTTGTCCCTAGGAAGTCACTCCCCTGGCTCCTTTCACTCCCCAGCACTCAGTTGTTACATGACAGTTTGAATCCAGAGAAGGTGGAGTGTTTTTGAAGTCCAGATAGGAATTTCAAATCCAGAGCCCTATCAAGTCTGGAACTTACTGAAATAACTAAATTATTCACTGAAATAAGTGAAATTATTAAGAAAACCGAATGAGTTTAGCTAAGGGCTACAAGCTACTTTCCTTAGTGCATTTTGTTTAAGGGCCATAAATTCTTGTCACTTGTTCCAGAACATGAGGCAACTTGAATGTTTGAACTCCTTGGTGTCAGTAATTCAGGATGTTTGTGTATTTTGGCAGTGATCTGGATTTGTGTCATGACTACATATACAGCTCAGTTGCCTTTTTGATTTGCTTTTAGCATCTCCTTTTTTTCCCCCCAAACACAAGAATCATGGTGCTAGGGATATGTCAAGAGTGGTAATGAGGGAGCTGATCAAAGTTGTTGATCATTCTGCCAGTATTGCTCCCCTACAAGTATGCCTATTTTCTTGAAACACATTTATTGGAAGCTAATTTGCAGCAGCTTTTTCTGTGGGATAAATGAGGCTCTTTTGAACCCATGTGTCTGTTGTTTCCTAATCCTTTTGGTAGAAACTGCATTTTCTAGGAGAAATGGTTACTTGACTTTGCAGCTGGTTTGTTAAAAACATCACCTGGCTCTAAGGTCACAGTTCTGCAGTGTTGAAGGAGTTTGCAGGGGCTTGTGGTACAAACCTGTAAAAAAATCAGGAGGTTTTCCTTGACTGCAAGGAATCCTGTTCTCTTTTATTTGCTAAGAAATGTTCAGTTTTTTTCCAGGGTTGGGGGGAGGATGGGAAGGATGTCTTCTCCCCATTTCTTATAGGTGAAGCCAGAAGTTAAGGCATGTTTACTTTGTTCTCTGCTTTTCTCAATCTGCTACTCTCCTCGCTACCTGTGTGTCCACTCTATGCCATTAGTGCTAGAACCCCAGCTAAAGGAGGAGAAAGTCTGTGTTGGATTATGGAAAGCTGTTTCACTCTGTATAATTCAAAGGTAACTCGTGTATTTCTGTAACTAACTATAGAATTGTGCTGAATTCTCCAAAGTGCCAAAGAAAAATAGAAAGTTAGCTGGCATATTTTAAAATTGCATTGTTTTCTGTTCCTTAGATGTAGCAGAATGTCAGCTCTCACTGAAATATGTTATTATATTGATGAAATAACAGCATTAGTTTTAACAAACTTTTTAACGAACTTTAACAAACATTTTTCACAGAATATTCTGAGTTGAAAGGGGCCTACAAGGATTGTTAAATCCTACAGTAGAGATATGTTTTAAAGTACATATTTTAAACTATTCTGCATCGAGTTTTTTGTATGCTATTTTCAGCATGTGGTTGCATTTTTGAGTTTTTAAAGCAATAAATCTTATTTTGAGACTTTGTATTGACAGCCAGTTCCTGCATTTCTGAGGTAGCTTACCTGATTATTAAGGGTTTCAGAAAGAACAAGAAAACTGGGTAATTTAGTATTATTGTTGATATTTATATACTTGCTAGTAAAAATCTTTCGTGTAATGGTACTTTTTAAACATTTAATACACTCTGAAGTAATTTAATTTATAGAGAATGAAGTGATTGTGAATGGGGAAAGATAGAAATTTCAGAAAGAGAAAGGGTTATTTTTACTTGGAAGTGAAAAAAAGCACAGTAGTTTTTATGGAATTATAATCTTTGTAAATTTAGCACGTTTCCATGGAATTGCTGCTTCACTGCATACTCCCACTGCTTGAAATGAACTTGTTTGCATGCTTCTATCCTTGCAGTTTCACTTCTGTATTTTTTTGTCACGTAGACCCTTTTGTCCTTTTTCTTTCCTTGGATGTGACACTCTATGATAGAGGGAAATTTATCTTGAGGTGTGTGTGTGACTGAAAGTTTCACAGAATGTGATGTTTCCTTTACAACCCTTTTTCACATAAATCAGAATTTGTTGGGGAGAAATTAGTAGATACCAAAAATCAATTTGTGTAGACTTGTGAAGGTATCATAAAAGGCTGTTTGGTCTCTCTGTTACTTGCTGTGGTAGATGTGTTTACCACAGTGGTGTCAACACAGTTCATTTCAAACCATTCTGTAAAATTAGTTTTACCAATTTTATCAGTGAGTGGGATGTTTTGTTGTGTTGTTTTGAGGCACTTTACTTCCTTGTATTACGTGGGCGGAGCTGCAAGTTGTAACTATTTTCTTTCTTAATTTCACTTATCACATTTAGTCCCAGTGCTTAGGAAATAGGTGTGAAGTATGAGATATGCTTATTTTCCCAACAGTTCCTAAAAATACTGATTCTGCCATGTATTTTGATTGATGTTATTTTCAATGACAATACTTTAAAGTAAAATGACTGAGAAGTTTAATAGCAGTGTGTCTGAAAATAGTGAATAAAGGCTTTTTTGCAAGTGAGCATCTGTGTAAAGGGAGAGCCTGCAGAGTGCAGGCTGGAAACAGCACATCTCTCAGGGCACAAGTTCTCTTAAAGCTGGTGTGGGTAAAATAGGCTGTGGGTGTTTTGGTGTACAACAGCAGGAGCACACTGCAGTGAGTGGAAGGATTTGGGTGGCCTCAGGTGCATTGCAGACACAGTGGAAGCGCCTGGACTGTGTGTGGACACAAGCAGTTTCCCTTAGGAGCCTTGCTCAGGTCAGGCTGTCCACACATCCCCCACAAAGCAGGCCTGTGTTGGGCAGGTAAAAATTATCCCAGCTACAGATCCGTTAAAGAAGTGGAGGAAAATAGTGACGAGGTTTTTTTTTCATATTTTCCTGAGGCTCTACTTGCTTTAAATCAGAGCCTATTCACTCCCAAGTCTAGACAATTTTAAAAGAAAAGAAACCATGATATCCACTTTCCAAGATACCCACTTGTCAGCAGTATGACTTGGTTTGATCCTCTGCCCTAAGGAGAAGCTGGTGTGTATCTAACTTGACACATCGGTTTTTGAGCAAGCCTTTCTTAGCACTATGATGGGGTTTCTTATTATGTTTGACAGTTCCAAATCTTGAAGGTGAAAATTAATTTTGTGGGCAGTAATTACACAGGTTGTACTGCTTAAGTGAAGTTTCTTTTGTGCCTAGATTTGGACATGACAAAGAGGTCACTTCAGTGATGATACATCCATCATGGGACTGCATTTCTTAAAATATACTCTCATAGTCAAAACCCACAGTGCATTTCCTTTTATATTTTCACTAGATACTATTTTAGATATTTCCCATTTGTTACAAAATGTTGATACTAAATTTTCAAGATATACCGCAGTATGAAATAAGAAAAAAGTTTTTTAAAACCTGCAAATCCTTATGAAATACAATATGATCCACTAGACAGCATGTTCATCTTTGATTCCTTTTTTACTGTCTGTGTCTTGTAGTTATTATTAACTACTTTGATGCTTTAGAATTTTAATGGTACCTTAACAAAGTCTTATCTGTTGCAGTTTTTTGTGATGCAAGGTAATCAAGATAGTCCTTTCCCTAAGTTTATTCAGACATTATGATGAGTTCTATTCTGATGAGAGCAATGTATCAAAGAAGAAAGGAATAAATGAGCCTAAGGGCTTGTTTTACTGTGTTTGCTTGCAGAGTGCCTCTTATGTTTTTCTCCTGCAAAATATCCTAGGTAATTTATTAGAGATTGATAAAGAAGAGTTTCTTACCATTAATTCAAAACTTCATGGTTAAAAAAAGGAAGTCTAACAAATACCTAGTTTGCTTCATTGAACTGATCATTACAGCAGGACAGCATGTCCACAGGAAAATACAGATTTGGCATTTCTGTCATTTCGGATTCCGGAGTGGTGACATGGCTGCATTCACGCTGTGTTTCTGAGCGCTGAAGGGGGTGATAGGACAGTGCAGCCGCATGCTGAGCACCAGGTTTTTGCGATCGAGTCACCTGTTGGTCACCTGTGATGTTCGGCCGTGTCACACGTGGTATTTCTGTCAGGTGCCGGTAGAGGGCAGCAGACACCGGGCTGTGAGTGCAAAACCTTCCCCATCCGTTCCCCAGAGCCAGGAATCAGGCCGGGCTCGTCCTGAGCTCTGCTGGGCTGATTTACTGAGCACAGGGTCTCCTTGAGTCAAGCCGCTGTATGCAACTCTCACGATAAGGAATCTGCTCATTCCCTCGAGCTCATATAATTTATCACCAGAAATCTGTCTTTTGCTGCATAGAGTTTGAGGTTAATTAGGTTTAATTAGGTTAAATAAATGTATGTATGCACACTATAACTTTCTTTTTCTAGCTTAGATGAATACCAACATGGACATTCTGAGCAAGATAAAAAGGGACAGGCTGTGTCAGACAGTTTGCACCACTGCACAGGTACGTTGGGAATAGTTGTTACATTAACCTTAGGAGGCTTAAGACTAGTTCTTTTCTTCAGGTCCAAACCAGGCAACAAAGATATCCTTGTAACCTTTGTTAAGACAGTTCCTCTGTACATCTGGCTGCATCAGCCTCTGGGGAACCACTGTAGCAATGTATCATCCATGCTCAATGTTCCCTGCTGTATTCTAAGGGACGGCTGAAAGGACAGCACCACATTGTTTCCCATTATGGGCAATAAATTCTCAATGTATCCTTATACAAGTTTTAAGTTAGTTTAGTATTGCTTTATCGAATAAGACCTCACATTTTCTCTTGGCCCTTTTAATTTCTGCCTTGTCTTCATAATTGAAATGTTCTAATGAAAATTATTTCTTATTTAACAGAGGAGTGATACAATTATGTAAGCATATAAGCAACTAAATGTTTTCTGCTTATAACAGATCAAGAAGGAGTGAGCAGTATACTTGAAACAGAAGAGACTGGAAGGACTGGTGATTCCTGGCAAAGTGACCTGTGGGCACAAGTGAAAGACAAGTTAATAAATTATTTTCATCACAGCAAAGTTTTCCCAGAAAGTATCCCCTGTAAATTTGATTATATGCACAAAGACTTACTTATGCAACAGTACAACCTTCATGCAGCAGTGCACCAGCCAATAGAAGCCAGCACAGATAAAAACATCAGTGAGCTTAAAAGTGCTAATGGCCTTGGGTATTACGAAGTGACAGTTCTGGGTAAGTAGCTTGCCTTGTAAAAAAGCTTAAGCAAGAGCAGTGTAAGTTCATCAGAAATGAATGGAATTCTCTAACGAAATCAGTTGATTCTGAGTATTTCCTGAGGTTTGAAAAATTATTGACATTTTAGATTATTGTTAGAGTCCTCATTTAGGGTAATTTTTGTTCTCATTAAACATACCTTCAATGAAATGCCTGAATATATTGTTTCTAGTATCATTTTTCATATCATTTCAGTTTTTGGTATAGTCTTTCAAGTGTTATTTGAAGAATTTGTATAGTCCTTAAACTGTTCATTACTTCAATTGGAAGTAGGTCCTGTTCACTATTCCAACCTAATGTAATCAGGCAAATTATTCAATTACACTTGTCAGCTGACTTTCTGCTGGAGAGGTGTTTATCAGAAACAAGCTAGTGTTCTTAAAAGGAAAAAGACAACTCCAAATGCTTCTTTTCAGCATTATTCTCATTGAATTGCTTTTTTCATACTGTTGCTCCTAAAGTGCCTTTTTTCCATGGCAGAAAATGAAAGGATGTACTTTTGCCATACTCATTAGCTGCTCCATGCTGCTTCTGGTTAACATGAAGTGTCCATTGATTGATTTTTATTTATTAAAATATAAATATGCAACTTGATATGTATCAGTTTGCTAGCTTTTTTGAGGGTTATTAAGTTTGGTTTTGTTTTCTCATTAAAAGAAGACAAAAATTACCTTGCTTAATAATGCTCATGTGAAGTTCCCATAATTTAAAAGTTTTCATTATTCGCTAAGGGAAATCGGCAGAGAAGTTGTTTGGATGTTTGAAGTCAGAATCCTGGGAATGACAATACAATATTGAAGATGAAAGCAGCACTGCATTGCACAGTTTGCTGGTTGTAAAGTTAATTTCTCTGCCTTTGCAGATAATGTTAAAAGGAGGATGGAATGGCTTCCAAGGTTTAATGTTTTCTGAACTATCAGCATTGGTAGCCTTGAACCATAGTGTTTCATAGCATCGTATCAATTTGAATGTGCTTGTGTATAATCCTATATAGAAATGTATTTTTAGACATTAGTTATTAACTAATGGACAAAGAATGTGTAAATAAAATTCAGTGCAATTGTTTGTTTAAAAAAAAGAGAAGCGATGCACAAAGTTGCTGATAGACTAAATATAAACTTTTCTGCTAACATAAAATATTTTTCTTCGACAGGTATAAACCATGACATAGCAATAGATGTTGCTTTTCTTCCACTATTTTGCCCTGACAATCCCCACTTATTTCAACTAGAAGACATTCAGAATGATACATTATTGTCTTGTATGAGTAGTATCTCTGCAAGCCAGCAGAAGGCCACCAGCAGTGGGAGGCTTTGTGACACATTTGCTCTTTCAGGTGAGACTGCCTTTCACTGACATTACTCATTTATCATTTCTTGGTTTATCTTTCAGTGCCAGAATTAATCCTCTGTAGAAATCTCTGGTGTAGGTCAGACATTGTTCACCTCTTCAGTGAAAGAGATGTGAATTCTATTTCACCACATTTAGTAAATTGCTGTAGTACTGCACTTAGAAGGCAGTTTTTGCTGGAGCTGTTCTCATCCTCTGGAGAAGTATTTTAATACCCAAACTACAAACTCCTATCTTATTCTGATGCTCTCATTACTAGTAATGGAATTTACAAGTAAAATTTTTTTGCTGAAAGAAGGTTGGACATACACACATTACTGTATGAAAACATCATCAATTCTGTACACCTCTTTATTGTGTACAGAGTGTACAGCAAATACCTTTTAAAACCACCTTTCCTTAACTTCTAGATGAAATTGTAAAAGCAGCGAAGGAGCTCGATGGCAAACATGTTATCTGCATCTTGGACATCTGTCATTTGGGTGATGATAAGGTGGAAGTCTTTCTCAGCAAAATCTACAAGACAGTGGAACCAGGTGTGCTGGGCCCAGTGTAATTTAATAACTTATTTTTCAAATGTATATTGGTCAAAAGGAGGGAAATAAAATTGCTGTAACTTGAATACCCCCTCTACACACTGCACTTTTCCAGAACTAGCAGACACAAATACCAAATCAGGATTCTTAGGGCAGTTGTAATGGTCATCCATGTAACTGAGAAGAACAATTGTTGCCTTTATTTTTCAGTCTTGAAACAGGTTAGACATGCTGATGTTCAAGAAGGATGAATAGGCAGTACAGTGAGCTGATTATTTGGCAGGATACCAAGAAGTAAAAATGGCTATCAGCTGTCTTTCTTTACCTGTGCACAGACATACACAGGAAATGTATATATCTGGGTTTGCAAAAGAATGAATGGGCTGTGATAAAAAATTAGGCTGGAAATTAGAATAATTTTGAGGATTAGAATTTTGATGTTCTGTAGTAATCTTTTTTAGTGAAAGCTACTGGAGGCAGCCTAACTCCTCTTTAGGCTTGAAGCTTACTGTGAAAGGGATTCAATACCATGGTGCCTTTAGTACTATGATTCAGGAACCCACTTTCAGTTCCTTTCACCTGAGCAAGGTCAGGTGCTATTTTTTATGTCTGCTTTTGTACCTAGAGTGTAAGGTAGTGAATATAGCATCCAAACATTTTTAACATATTTTATTCATTAATAAGAGTAATGAAATATTTTTTTAAATAAATTTTTTATTGGAACTTGCATCTAGCTTTGGAAGAGAAAAACTGTCTTCAAGAAGTGCTGATTATGTCAGGATATACCGTTTGCCACATCATTTTTAGGTGTTTTCTGAGTTCATGAAGGAGTTCAGCAGCCATGAAAAGCTGCTACTTCCACAAGAGCAAAGGACTGGAAAATTCTGCCAGCTTTTTGCTTATATGAAGGAGCAACTGGCTCCTGCTGGTCCAGAATCAAGAAGCACATTTTTCTCCCATGTTAAACTGCCTCAAATCACTTAAAGAACTGGATTCTTACAAAATTATTTTCAAGTAGGAGCTAATTGCAATTTGCTTACCTGTCTGTTTGAAATGCTGCTCTCAATTCAATTCTTTGGGAAGAAAGAATTATGGAGACTTGCCAGGTAAATTGTACCATTATTGAGTAAAGCCCACAGAGTTAATTCATAGGAACAGATATAATCTTAGGCACATTTAACAGCTTGTTGGTCATTGGAGATTACCTCTTTCCACTAGTAGCTCACTTGTCTGCCCTGGGGGCAGTGGACTTTGTCCTCAAATATTTAAAGTCTGTGCCCTATTTTCAGCTAATGGTAATTTGACAGAGAAATGTGATTGGTTTTGTTACATAGAAGTTCACAGGCAACTTCAGATAAAAAGTAATGAAAATTAATAAAATTATTGTGTCTTTCTAGTGTAGTTTACAAATTAAAAATATATTAAGAAGTAGAGTTTTACTTAAATTGCACTGGGACTGAAAGTCAATGAAATGTGACTGTATTGTGTGTCTATTTGATATAAATCAGAAGTATTATCCAGTAGTTCTGGAGCAATGTTTGTCAACTCATGCCTTTCAGAGTACCCACAGAAGGCAAAATGCAAAGATGCCAACCCAAGAAGAGTAGGGTGTTTCTTGCAGTGTTATTTGTGTCATTTTGCTGTTTATGGGTATGTGAAGGTGAGAGGCCATTGCTCTGGAGCGAGTCACACAGCACTTCATGCTCCAAACTGAGCCATGCTGACTGTGTCAGCCAATGTTTTTTATTTACATGTGCTTCAGATAGAAGTCTAATTTTAATGAAACTGCTCTTTCTTAAGGCAATTTTTAAAGGAATTCTCTTTGTACAAAAGGACTGCTGTGGATGACATTGTCACAGAACCACATTGGTGAGATGGTCCAGCCACCTCCTTCCATCCCATGCCATGGAAGTGCAGCCAAAGGCTGTGGCATTAAACTACTTAGTACACTTTAAACATAAAGCATTAATAATTTTCCTATATTTTGTGACTTCCCAACTCTAAAAGAAATATCAGATTTATGTAGAATATAGAGATATTGTATATCTTTAAAATGTTAAAGGATATAATTTGTTTTTACTCAAGTGTTTGAAACTTTTCATGGCAGAAGCTGGGAAGGAGAGATATGTACTTTTGCAGAATGGTGTGCCAGTGTTGGAAGCACAGCTGTGTGCAGCTGGTGAATATCCAATGCCTGTAGTAGCCTTGGAGTTTTACTTCTTTGGATCAATCTGTTGAGTCACCGTCCTGCTAAATAACACTGAACTTCATATGTGGAGTTCAGTGGCTGCAGTGTAAATGTGATTGTACCACTCTGCCTGTCTTCCTCCTCCCTGCCAATCCAGCACTGTCAGACTGGAGCAAAGGTCCTCTGCAAAACCACTTGCCATTTTACTTCATTTGGTGTTTATTTACACAAGTGTAAAAAACACGTTAGTTTTGCTGTGTTAATCTAAGCTGAAGAGTCATTACTTCTGCAAAATGTCATAGGGAGCGCATTTTTGCTGCTGTGTATTGCTAGTGCTGAAGGTAAAATACACATTTCTTTACTGTAGAAGGTGTACCTGACCAAAGAAGTATACTTCTGTTTCTTGTGTTTTCAGCATTAATTTCAAAGAAGGAGGGAAGATAGAGCATATATAGTTAGTGGTACTTTTGAGTGTATAGAAGTTGTGCTATGATTGTAAAGATAATATTCATTTTGAATTAATGTGATGTAGAAGTTGTGCAACACTGAAAAGATAATATAAATAAATGAATTAATATATGTAAACATCTTGGATTGTTTCTTTCCATTTCTTTCCTTTTTACTTCTTGTAAGTTGTTTCGATTTTTCAAGAATCTTCTCCCCAGTTGTGTTTACTCTTTTCAAGAAACTTTAAAGGAGAGCTAGGCCAGGCTTCTGTCAACATTCTTTTGGCTTTCAACACAGTGTGCAGCATGAATTTTGTAGAAAAAGAAGAAAAAGGGGGTATGTTTGTCCCCTCTACCCCAGTGTGCTCCAGGCTGGACAGAGTGGGATAGGAGGCAATTCCTTGGCTGCTTGTTTAGCTGAATGGGCTGGGAATGCCACAGCTCTGTGTGCTCTGGACACACTGGCATCACAGCCCTTCCTGGGCTGTCTCTTTGAACCTGCAGGAAGGGAAAGAGCTTGGAGGAGCACTAGTGACATTCAGTTACTTCCCCACCCTAGGCTGGGTTTACATTTCCTCAAGAAGAAGGAACTCTGTACGGCTGAATCAGCTCTGGGCTCTGCACACTACACCTCTGACAGCCAAGGAGAGACATCTGCTAAAGCCAGTGTTACTGACATCCTCACATCCTCACCGACTGCCCAGCTGCTATGTCTTTCACAGCTCTGCAAGTTGGGTGAATTAAAATGAACACTGCAAAACTCATCAAGGGGCGTTGCTATACAGCTTTGGTACTTGTGTGAGCACAACAGCATCCTGAACCCTCTGGCAGGTGAACTATTTTTAGAAGTGACTGAGCCACCTTGAGAGCAGTCTGGGCAGGGAAAGCTGCATATTGGAAAAGGGTTAAGGATCAGCCAGCAGGGCTCTGCCTCCCTGCAGTCCTACCAGGCACCTGAACTGTGTTAGGTAGAGAAATGAGGCCAAAGAAGGCTGGCTTAGCAGGCAGTTAACAGTGAAGGCTGTTTTATCTGTGCTGTAATCTGTGGCCACTATCTGGGTGAGTACTGATGACTTACATGCCCTTTCTCTGCCCTCCAGCCCTCACCCTACTGGGAATGGGGCCCTGAACTGCGGTTTCTGACAGGGCTGAGGGCCAGAAAACAACAGGCTCCACCAAGTCCTGATTGTCAGGGGCCAAAACACTCTGGAAGGGGGTCTGACAACACTGCAGGCTAAAGGAAGATGAACTGCAGGCTCAAGACCAGAAGGGAAAGGTCAGAATGTGCTGGTGTGAAGTTTGGTGTAGTCAGTATTTTTTGAAAAGACTAAAACAAAACAAAAATTATCTCTAAGCAGAGCAAATTAACAAGCAAATACATTTAGACAAACAGTCTGGAGAACAATCAGATGAAGTGGATGTCTTCAGATGGGCAGGGCTTTATTAATCTTGGAACATGGAATAATCTGAACACTGATATGACCTGGCAGTAGAAAACATGTCTAACATCTGAAGGAAAAATACTATATAAATATTATATTGTCTTCAGAAAGGAAGCATTGAAGAAATCACTGATCAATTTGTCCAGCTTTTATCCCTAAAGTGACTCTGGAACAATATTTTTTTAATCCCTTCTTGGCATTTTTACTATCATCAAGGACAGTTGTGCCAAAATAGTGCTAATTGTGCCAGAATAGTCTAATTTCCCTTTTTGATAGGCCTAACATGAGGCAACATCCTTCTAATCAGCTTGAGGAAATATGAGTTAAGCATGGATATAGATATGCAACTACCAAAAAAAAAAAAAAAAAAACAAAACCAAAAAAACAAACCAGAAAAAACCTCCTTAACAGCAGCAGATGCAGCTGCTTTGCAGGTAGCCGCTTTATTCAGCATTTGAAGCCATTTAACCATCTGGAAGATGACCCTCTGTGGATTGTACCCAAGGAGGAATAGTTAGAAGGTTGTTCAGGGACACGATTATGAGTATAAAAAAATTGCAACAGTTTTCCAAAGCAGCACAAGTGACAAATATGTGGTCCAATAAAATCAAAAGCATTCCCCCTTATCAGGAGAAAGTGATTTTGCAGTGAGGAGGGGCTGACAGGGCAGTAGTGTTACTGAGAAGACCAGAAATCATAGAAAACCACAGAGATGCAGCTCCACAGCAAGCTGTTCCCACAGAAACGAGCAGCTATGATTTCTGGATAAAGATGAGGAAAGAGAGGACTGGCAGCCAAAAGATGTAAATGTTCTGGTTGTTTAGGGATGATGCAGTCTGGCTTTGAGGACAACATTTCAGAGAAGACCAATGGAAAAATAAATTATTTAGAAAACACAAGACTTAAAGATTCAGGATTTTTGGGGTTTTTTTCTCAAAGCAGAAAAGAGCAGGGACAGAACTTGGCAGCATGATCAGAGTGCAAACAAGATTCTGGTGAGAGGAGAGCAGAGGAAAAGGCAATTTAATTTGCAACAGAAATCAACAGGTCAGTTGTGGGGGGGTTTTTTGAATTAAGGAGGAAACAGCAGTGAGACAAAATACTTGGGAGATTCTAGTAGAGTCTTTTTGCAAGTTTGACAAATCACCAAAAACACTCTGTCTTGGCACCTCTCAGCAGAAGAAAACATGGCAGGGGATGCGCTGACAACCCCTCCAGCCCTACCCAAACTTTAATAAATGGATGATCAATATGATTTTTCATATAGCCCATAAACAAAAGAATTACTGTTACACACCTAATAAAATGGCCCAGTTTCCCCAAGGATTTAGAAACAGGGTTTTTATTCCAAACCAAGCTCAAAAGCAGTCCTTTGAAATCCCACATACAGAAAGGCAAATGCCATTTTCTCTCTGCCTGGTATGTTGCTAGCATTTCCACTTTTCATGCCTCCTAGTTAAACAAATCACAAAGTGGTGTATGCAAGAAAAGTGCTATGAGAGTCAGCTGTGGAAAAATGTCAACTAATGGCTCCCTGCCAATGGGGGCAAGGTTGTCTACAGCTGAATATTCTAGAACATGGCAAGGTGTGATATTAAAACCAAGTAGCCATACCCTGAATAGTTTTCCCTGTAGCTGATTTTGACATTTGAAGGACAAAGTAGTTTCACACCTTTCACGAGTACCTTGCTGACATTTTAGAAGTTTCCACGCTGACATTTTGTGCAAAGAAAAGAAACTTGTGAGGCAAAAAGGCTTTGAAGTACAGGAGGGAGAAAGGCTCCAACAGGCAAACCAAGCTAATTCTGGTGCTCTCTGCCATTTAAAAAAAGAAAAAGAAATCAGCTCTATTGCTACAACTAAGCAGGAAAAGAAGTGGCAATGATGTAGCTAGGTGTGTTAAATAGAGCTCAGTTCTGGTGTTTCAGAGCAGAGAACTTTGAGACAGAAATTGCTGATAACAATTTCAGTAGATCACCAGGACACCATCCCATTGCACTACCTAATCTTTCCCACCACAGATTTAGTTGGGTTTGGGTTTTTTCTTTCAGCACAGGAGATGTTGGGGCAGCTCTACTTTTAAAGCATTAGCTTAACTCCTAGTACAAACTGCCCCTAACATTTGATCTAGCTTTGCAAATTTTGCCTGAGATTCCAAAAAGTGCCGGTGCCTGAGCTTAACAAAACACCTCTCTCATTAAAGCTTTTAGTCTCATCATGCACTTACCAAAATAAACTGCTGTTTAATTTAGCTATTTGACCCAAATTAAATAGAGGGAAACTGATACAACAAGCTAAGAGCATGGTAACTGAAAATCCTGTTTAACTGCTAAGTTTTCTTTTTGTAGCTGCTTTGTGCAAGAGTCATCAAAATAATTGCAGTATTTTAGAAAAGTCAAACAAGGAGCACAGACTATTACTAGAATACACTGGCTGGTTTTCATCCCTCTGGTGACAGCAACAATTGTCTTTCCCCACTGAATTATTGCCTTCAGAAAACTAGTTTGCAATAATCAGAGATTGGGATGCTTCAGTGATAAACACCACAAGGTTTACAAACAAAGAGAAAGGATTTCATTAACTTAACCAGCGTATTGGAAAAACAGATTGAAAAAACCGAAACCAAAAAACCCCTGTAAGTCATCAACAAGGCTCTTGTTACAAACCTGAGACAGAGTTTCCGGACCTGAAAGAAAGTTTCTCTTCCCTGTGCCACCCACCCAAACCCACATTGCTTTGCTGTGGTAAGTGCTGGATTTAATTACATCATGATCTGAGCCTCCTGCCAGCACCCTGATTCAACATCTATCAGGAAGTTCATCCAAATAGAGAGATTTTAATCTATTTTTTTTCATTTGGACTTTCAGTATTACCTAGAAGCTGCATTTCTACAGCTGGCAATGCCACCCGTGGGGCTTGCTCCCTTAAAAGAGATTTTGCAAATATTGTTTAAAACCAAGTATTTGGGGATCATCATGAAGAGCCTTCAGTAACCCAGCAGAACTGCTCCCACCTTGCCTGTTCCTGGCCCTCAGGAACAGATCTCAGCTGCTGCCCAACCGTGGCACTTGGCTGAGAAGGAGGTAGGGAAGTTTCTGCAAGATCCTGACCGTAATCCAGACTTCCATCCCCCTACTCACCTACATCCTGCTCTTGCTTGAGTGAGTGGAAAACCTTCAAAACCAAAAAATT
>PYHW01010766.1:2442851-2468602 GCA_013186435.1 Turdus rufiventris | reverse complement strand
TTTTTTTTTTTTTTTTTTTTAATAACAACAAAACCCCATTTCCTTTCCAAAGGAAATTGTGAGTATTTTAAGTTCCAGCTCAGAAAGAAGTCTATTGAGTACTTTCCAGTAAATGGAAATACCCAACCTGTGAGTAGTTCTACCCTACTTTCAACATTAAGCACTGAAACACTATGGCTTACACTTCAGTGTGTTCCTCTAGAACTTCTTTCTTTCAACTGCGTCATGTCATTCCTAAAAAAAAAAAAAACCAAAAAGAAGGAGAAATTAATTGTTCAATTTCTCAATTATGCCAAGTACAGAAAGCTTAGATTATTTGACAGAATGTATTAAAATAGGAAAAGGTCACTTATGGTAACAATGGTAACTAATTGTTAGTCATTATTACCACAAAATTTAGAATTGTGAAAGAGAAATACAAAAGTCTTGGGTTTTGATGTAATGGTTTATATCTTACTTTTGAATGATCTGCTCACTTAACTGAACTAAGAACTCTCTCTCTTCTCTCTCTCTGAATCTTTCCAAGAAGCCATTAGTAATATGTTTATTTGGCACTTGAATATATTTGGATATAAGTGACAAGTTGATGGTTTCCATCAGTTCAGCAACCCAGCATTTTCAGTAATTCAGCAGCTAACAAAGATGTCAAATATTAAAGTTACCTTGGGGAAGGCTGCAGCAATTTCAGTCAAATTCCAGTTTGATGGTTTATGAAGTCTCCATAGCATTAAAATAACACGCCAATGGCAGAAAGTCGAATGGCCTTGAGTACAGAGAGGGTGAGAGCCCAAGCCTTGTGCTCAGCTCCATCTCTGTCCTCTACCCCAGCCAAAACCATGGCTATACAGTCCATCCACAATGAGTGTGCAGGTTGAGTTCACTCTTGAAATGGGAAGAGGGCAAAGCAACTCAGCTTCTCCTCTCTAGGTTCTGCCTGCTTCAAACATGGTTTCTCATTAAAAATCCATTTCCTTGGCCTCAGTTTAATCTCCTCAACCCAAGAACAAAATGCCATGCCATTGCACTCAAAAGCATTCAATCATATTTATTCACTCTTTGAACAAATTTACAGATCAAGTAGCTGCAATGGAAAAAATAAAAACAAGTGATAGCAAAATTTAGATAATTTCAAGCTAAAAAACCTCCTACCTTTAAAAGAGCATGTTAAAGGTGAAAGTAGATTCAGATACTTGCTTTACATGCTGAAACACAGGCTCAAGAAATGAATCCGTGATGAAGTGTCAACTAGTGTTATATTCAAAACCTTTCTATATAGTGACCTAAACCATCCTTTGCATTTAAATCTTCCTTTTGGCCTAACACTTTCCATGCTTTTTTTTCCCTCCAGTCCTATGGTTTTACAAATTTGTTTGGGGTTTATGGTGGGTTTGTTTTTTTAAAAAGCAAATAAATTTTGGTTTTGTCATAGACGCCAGCATAAAAGTAAAAAGAATTTAGGGATTAGTACTTTTTTCCTAGATTGCTACAGTGAAAGCCACAAAACTTTTTATTACACTGTTATGCTTACTAATCTTGAAATTATACATTTCTGGTTGTCTAGTGGTCTGAGTTGAGCAACATTCCAGATGAGGTAGACTGAAGGAATATTTAGCATTAAAATGACATAAATGTTGCAGAGGGAATTAATTTGGCAAGGAATGTAATTACTCTTTCCCTCATACTATTCCTTAATCTCTGTAATTTCAGAAAGTGCTACTAGCTGACTTTGTATAACCTGAGTTTTATCTCACTGAAATCCCTGAGGTTTTATTTTTATTGTGTTTCATTTATTAATTTTTATAATGCTGGGGTTTTTTTAGCCTGATTGGAGGTAAAAGGAATATGCTAATAGGGGGTCTGCTAATTCTGCTACATTTCTACTCCCCTTTCTATCACTAACAAAAGGAAAACGAGACATGGAAAAACTGTATTTGAAAGGCTCAGTGGACAATGGGGAAAGAATTTTGATTTATTGATAAGGAGGGAAAACTGCATAAAAGATGCATATTTGTAGCTAAAAAGCGTGTGGCACTCATTCTACTTCTCACAGAACAATATGTTCTAAAAATATAGCATTTAGTTTCACTTTTTTGACTGAATGGAGCTTGAGCTTGAAGACAGGGATGAACTTTAAAAGGTTAGTAGCTGTAAAGTTTGCTCCTACAAAGCTTATCAGGAGATCTCTTCCCAGTCTGCTAAGACTGCCTATGTCCATGAATCACATGTCTACAGTTATCTGGAAGGAGCAAGATATCCCTGAGCATTGACCATAAATTGCTTCCATGGATCTTTTTGTCTCCATTCCATTATCTTTTTCAAAGTATCACTGTAACCACCCCTGCAGCACAGGACAGAAACTAATGCTGAGAATGCTGAGCAGAAAAATGTCACATTTGTGCCAGAAAACACCTGCTGAGCTTTGCTGGGTAGAGAACCCTCAAAACAAAACCATCAAAGAACGAACAAAACAACAACAAAAACACCTGTCAAAGTGTTGCAGTAAAATACAGAAAGAAAGTTTTTCAAAAAGTCAAATCAGCACCTGGTTTTATATTGCTAAGTCCTAGAGGGGAAGCTCAAAACAGTCTCATGACTATAGAAAGAATAAAATTCATCCCTTAGAAAACAGTCCAAGGTTGTCATCTGCTCTTCCCCAAATCCATCAGTTTGGCAGTGAAGATGGGTCTTGAAGCCTTTGAATTAGTTGGGTTTCAGTGGTTTGACCACAGCTTCTTACACTCCTGCATCCATCCTGGTATTTTTGCAGGACAGACTCAGGATGACTTAGCAGCTACAAATCAGGTGCCTTCAGGCCAATATGGCCAAAGTAGAATCACAGTCTGGTGAGACTCAATACAGTTATCTGCTGCTGCACAGAACAAATTAAAAAAATATTCTGTTTCTCATTTTAAACAAAGTATAATTAATCCAAGAAGTCCATGAAGGCGAGGCATCTGAGGACAGGCAATTGGCAGGGTAACAAAACTAAGCCTGTTCTATGGATATTCTGAACACCAGCTGGAAAGCAGAGAGGTTTTTCATACACATTTTCAAATTAAAAAATACCCTCTTTGGTGGGATTTGACCAAGCCCCAGCTGATGGGCAGAAGAACAAGAAACCCAGCAAGTGCCCTCCAGAGAGTGCCTAGCTCAGGCATACACACAAAGGGTTATTCACAAACACTCCATGATCTGCTATCCCACCTGGCAGCAGGTCCATGTGGCAGCACTAATGCCCCACCCACTGCAAACCAGCCTCATCCCACCTCCTGCAAATAGAGCCAAATACTTCAGAAAAGTCACAGTGCTTGCTCAAAAAAAAAAAAAAAAACCAAAAAACAAACCCCTGACAGTCTGGTGTGAGGCAAACACAAGTGCAAGTGATGAGTAACAGGGCAGAGCTGGCTGAAGCCAGGGAATCCACAATGCAGTCACATGGAATTACACGTGCAGTCACACATGCTCATCTTGACTGAATTCTGGTGAGTATTTTTGGCAGATATGGAAGAACAGCCACTTAGTGATGCATCTTCTGTGCACCTCAGAAAGCCAGTGGGGTCAGAGCTGGCCAATGTCTCACAGCCTCTTCACATCTACAGTCACCTGAGGTAGGGGAGCAGGAATCAGCTTCCTCCTCTTTCACTGATAAAGTAGAGTCTACCTGCTTTCTTCTTCTGAATTAGTGCTCTCTGAAGTTTCTGTTAAAATTAAAGAATTAATTTCTTCTTCCATAATTAACCTGTCAAAAGCATTCATGGGATCGTCCTTTGCAGAGCTCTGAAAGAGAGGAAAAACATTTTTATCAGTATTTCCCCCTGGTGAATGATGCTTTTTCAAACCAGTAAGACAGACCCCTGTTCCACAACATATACCCTGTATTATGGTGAAAAGCCAAGGCAGCTGGGCAACAAACTGTGCTTTTCAGAGCCATGGCTTAGCCTGGCTGACAGAAGAGATGTCCTCTGGAGATGAGGAACTGAAGGTTGGTCCCCACCTTAAGGGTGCTTCCAGCTATAGCCAACAGGGGAAGCTCAGGCAGGAGGATGGAGAATTGAGCATGTACACTTTGTAGAGTTTTCACTGAGCACACAGAGAAAATTACATGGGGCAGTAACAAAACACTTTTGAAAGCACAACAAAGCACAGTTTGCAAGCACAGTTACAGCCCTCGTGGCCAAGAGTCCCATCTGGGAGAACAACATTCACCACCTCTCGTTCAAAGTTTGAATTAGGGCTTGTCAGTGTGCTTCTCTTAAGATTTTTACAAAGGGCTACTGCGAAAGATTTATTTGGAAATAAGTTTACTTAATGGGTATTATGTTTATTTTCCCTGACATAAGGCACCACTCCAAGCCTTTCATCAACCAACGCCTGAAACAGCTATAGCTGGTTTTGTTCTTTTGCCGACAAGAAGCTATATGTCTGGTTTACTTCTCAGCTAACTGACTATGATAAATGTGAGAGTGCTAGAAATGTTCCTTTCTGGAAGTCAAACGCAAATAGCTTCATTCAGCATCATAAACATGATTAAGCCGCAGAAAAAGACATGAATGTTCAGTAGAAGTCACTTAATGGAGTTGCAAAAACAAAAAATCCTCAAACCAAAACCCACACAGCCACCCAAAAAACCCCAACCTGAAACAAATTTAAGGAACTAAGACTGGAGTAACAGAATAATGCAATTCCACTAATCTAGCTGGAAAAGTACATACAGTTTGGTGGGGGGCAGAGAGGGGAAAATCAAAGTTTTGGGTAATTGCTTCTGAACAATTCTTAGTATTGTAAATACTTAATCTTCATACAATATATTTATACACAGTTAGTGATAAGACAGACATGGGGGGAAAAAAATACCTACAAGCCTAGAGATCTCAGTTCAGTAGATTTGTTGGTCCAACAGCTTCTTACTAACCTGGGAATCCTCGTTCTGCTCTCCAAACATGCGCTTAAGAATTTCTCTAGGGTCCGGAATTGGTGGAAGAATTAATATCTTCAGCCTTAATGAAGTTAAAAAAAATATTTAGATGAAAGATATATTAATTTAAAATTCACAAAATAATTTTAAAATGTCAAAATTATATTTGAGTACAGTCAAGAAAATTTGTGGAGTCAGCTTTGTCATCACTGGCCAGCCTTCATTCTCTGTGCAACTGCACCCGTTTCTTACTTTCACTCCCCAAAACAAAAGGAAAGGAGAACATTGACACAGACAGATTGTAAATAATTTTTGCTCTTGACAAAGACAGCAGCAAATGTAGAGAGATCACTATTTACCTTTTCAGATAAACTAGCAGGATTACTGTAGATACTGCTACGATTAATGGAATGGTAATTATTAGAACAAAGTAGGTTGTAGAATCCCTCTTCTCACCTGGAAAACAGAAATTGTAGAAACTTAGAGATGTTTTGAAATGTTTTTTAGGAAGAATGACAGCAAAATAGTTAATTCTCCAATTTGTTCATAGATGCATGGCTTTTGCAAGTACACTTTTGTAGGCAAGGACAGGCTCGTTTTTCAAAGATGGGATTATAACGTAGGTGTGTTTAGCAAGGAAATGCAAATGAGCAAGACTCAGGCTGAAAAATTGGCTACACTGGACATGGCACAGCTACACAAATGGCACCACTATCAACATACACAGCAGCACAGGCTGAGACTGGTGCTGCTGCTGAAGGACTGGAGCTCTTCTGCTCTCTTTTCAGTCAAAATTAAACAGATACATAGGAAGATGATCTTTGGCCCCCATTTATTTAGCAGACAAAAAGGTATTAAATGCCTCACAGATGAAGAGTAAAGTGCAACACAAGGCAGGGACAAGTGCTCTCACCAATGCTCTTTTCTTCACTCCAGTCACTATGGAGATCAGTGTTGTAACACACACTCTTTAGTTTTGCTCTCACTTTGAAGGTGTACTTGCTATTAGGATCAATGCCAGGAATTGACACGGAATTCGTTTCAGACTAAGGGAAAAAAAAAAAAAAGGATAATTTGCTTTGTTCAATTATCAACATATTCTCAGACACTTCCAAGCCTATTTACATTGTGCAGCTAATGTATTCTGAATGTTTTGATGGAAGACCTTTTTATGACAATGAAACCTCATTAAAAATAGGGCATAGTGGCATTCAACAAGCACAGAGTGCCTAAATGCACATTCCAAAGCTAAGATTTAATCTCATTCACTGCTACATCTATCATGCAGCATTTGACATCAATGATTAAGCTAAGACTTAGAATTTGGAACACTGCCTTTTTAACTTTTTTTTTTCCTTCTGAGAAACATCTGTGATTTACCCTGCCTTCCCTTCTTGTCAGGGCAGCATAACTGTGATCATACCAAAGTGTTTTGGGACACCTCTACAGAGAGGAACACACACTAGACAGGATTTAGCTGCACTTATTTTATATCTAAAATGCCAGCTTCCTGGGAAATGTTGCTAGCATTCAAGTTTGGGGTAGCATAAACAATTAAACACCTTCCACAGGAGAAGGTAGCCACTCAGTTTGAAATTTTTCAAGCTGTTTTTACCATTCTGATCAAACAGTACATCCAGTTTGGCTCTGGACATACTAGACACTGGACCTATCTAGACACTGAACTCAATGCTTTTTATATGTACAATAAAATCAGTGTATCTGAGAGTGCACATCTCTTTCTTCCCCTCCATGCTCAGTCTTTATCCCCCCTTGCTTTTCTGTATGAGATTCTCTGCTCTTGTGTGCACCAGCAGTTCATTTTTCTTTAGGGCAATCAGGTCACAGTACTCAAGACCAAGAGCAGGAAAACCTAACACCAAGACACCAAAGCCTGAGAAGTTTACAGCCACCATTTCCTAACAGGAAATCCTTCTGTGCTCCCACACTAACAAATTGCCCTAACAAATTATGGAAAGGATTCATAAGACTTGCACGAATTTTGATGCACTTTTTTTATGTACTTTTGTAGCTTTTACTAACATAAACCTACAGTAGGAGAGAAAAACCCAACATTCACAGAGCACTTCCAGCTCTGGAACCCAACCCATTCACACGCAACACATGCAACTGCTCATTTTCAACCACAAATATTATAAAAGACTCACAGAAAAAAAAAAAATTAGTAAGGAACACTTACTTCAATGACCGGAATTTCCAAATCACCATGGTAAGGTTGAACTTCATAGTGTAAACAATTTTTTGGAAAAGTTTCTGATTCACTCCATTTTACATCAATTGTATCATCAGTCTTTGACACTGTCAATTGTCTTGGTGTGGCAGGTTTTACTGAAATGCAAAATGGAATAATTAGTTCAAAAGTATATTTCACTGCTTACAAAAATGGTTCAGTCCTATATTGCAGGATATTACACTTACACCAGATTAAGCAGAGAAAGAGGAAAAAGTTAGCACTAGTAAATTAAAAAAAAAAAAAAAAAAAAAAGAGTGAATCCAACTAAAGAATAAAAGTAGAAGTTAATAGAAAATTATCCCTGACCCCCTCCAAATACCCACCCCACAGAAAACAAACTTTTGCCTGCATAATTTCAAATCAAAGGTCAGTTAAAGAAGGGAGCATCTAATCTCATTCTTTCATCCATACTTTGTGAGGTGAAAGTTTCTCAAACACAACAATATACTACCAAACTTCTTATTTTAATTATATTTTTATGATGTGGTGTTAAGCTTACCAAGGGTGGTAGGATTTTTACTTGCACACACAGGCCTAATTTCTTCAGAATCATCTCTGATCAAAATACTTATAGCAGGGTAATTTATGGTGACTTTTGGGAAGGTGAGATTGAAAATGCATTCAAAGATTCCTTGGTCTACAGAGGAGTTGCTACACTTCTTAGGGTTTTCCAAGCCATCAAACCTAGAGGAATAAATTATTCTTGTAAACTTCAGAAGAAAAAGACAGCAAGGGGAAGGCTTGTGTGGTACAAATTCTGAAGACTGATATTGCATTAAAGCTATGCTATAGCACATAAAAAGTAAAGCTAAGCAAAGTAAGTAGCCTGCAATTTATCTCAAGATTTAGAAAAAGTATTGTTTTTGTGAAGACTGCCAAGGAGCAGAAAGAGAGGCAGGCTTGCTTTATATCAAAGAGAACAACTGCTGTCAACTTTGGTTCACATTTTCCACATGGGAGAACAATTCCAAGGAGTAAAGAATACTTAGAACACAAATTAATTTGGACCACTTCTTGTCAATGGAATTTCACCTCTGTGATAAAATGAGCTGATCAACCTCCTTTAGCTCTGCTTCAAGTATTGCAGCTCTCGAGACAGTTGAGTTTCACCTGTTTACCTGATTTGCTTTTCAAAATGTCAGTATCCCCTTCCAATTATAGAGAAGTTAGGAAGACAAACTTCTTCCTTGCTTCTCTTTGCTGGCCAAGCCTCATTGAAAATACACCAGTAACCTTTCCTCCCAAGAAAAACAAAACCAAAAAACCCACCTCACTGGCATTGTGGAAAATGTATCTTTCAGTCTAAAACTTAAGTGTCTCCTTAGAAGTTTTTGGCTTTAAAATCTAAAAATTATTATCCTTTCAAAGCAGCATGAATTAAAACACTTTGAAGTCACTACATCTACATCTTCCATTAAAATTGAGGGCAGGATGACAATACATAGCTGAAATCTGAAGCATTATTCCAGTAAGTATCCCTATACCCAGAAATTCACATCTTCAACCATGCAATGGTCCTATTCTTGTAACAAAGAAAAAGGTTGAGTAGCAGTCTAGACAGGGAACAAACAGTCCCCCCATGTTTAATAAAAGAAGCAAGCTTTCTGCTGTTTGCTGTCCAAATGCCCTGAATTGAACAGCTGACCTGTGAGACTGCCACTGAAGAAGAAGAGCAAAAAGTTTATGTAGGTATCTCAAATAAGACAAAAAGCTGACTTAAAACTAGGACATGGGGCTTTCAAAAAAGAAACTCCACTATTTCTACAGAAGCTAATGCAATCTGGCATTTCACAAGCCCCATCAAGGTGCAGAAGTATGCATAGATTAGCATGTACAGCTATCAATGCCAAGAGCTGGCTCACACAAGTCTGTTCCTTTGGAACAAGGCACCATTTATGGCTGTCCACTGGCCAGCAGGGATGATGATGATGATAAAAAGATGTTCTTCATAGCTTAAAAGGTGAATCAGTTATTTACAACATTGAAAATGCCAACAGAAGTACTACTAAGAGTTATTAATGCTTTGGTACCATTTCCCAATGGTTCATGAACTGACACATACACTGTGAGTGATCCTAACTTAAACAGCCCATTTTGTCGGACTGCAAAGAAAGCAATACATTGGTCTAGCTTAGATCTTAATTACTCCCTCTTTGAATCAAGTGCCCAATTAGAAAAATATAGAAAGCAACAGCAGCTATGTTAATATGGGCTACTGAAGCAGACAAAATAAAACAGCTTCCTGAAAAGTCTTGGCCATAGCAGCTTCAGTGGTGAAGTTTTCTGTTGGATGGGACTGAGCAGTAACTTGGACACAATGACCTGGGAACTTTCAAAGCAAGAGGAAGCAGACAAGTGGAATGTGTCATGTAAAACTAAGGATTGTTCCTGGAGCACTTCAGAGCTGGGAACACAAATCTCCTACGAACCAGTAGAACAAAGTGTAGTTGGTGTCGTTGCTTGCGTTCTCCCCAGGACGCCAGGTACAAGCCATGTACTCCAAATTGTGCCAAACACAGCTCAAGTCAACAGCAGCAGTACCCAGAATACCTGCAAGGCAAGTTGGAAATGTTCTCTAAGATTTATTTTGTCCAAGTTTTCTGTGCTTTTTTCAGAGGTAAAACATTTCATTTTACATAACTGAAACTGGAAGGCAGAAATGGGTTGGTTGCCTCTCAGGCTACATTGCCTGTTCAGCGCAACAAATTATGAATTCCAGCTTTTATAAGCTTGAAATGGCTGAAATCTCAGCAGAGTAAATTCTAGAGGCAAAGCAATCACAACAGCAAATCCCAGTGTTCACCATGACTGAATTGCTATTTAGGGTTACCAGATGCTAAGGTCAAGGTATTGAGTCAGGAAAATATTTATTTCTATTAATCTACAGGTACATTAAAAATAATTAAAAGTAGCTGGTAATTACAGGGAAAACTATAACAAAGCTAAATACTATTACAGCCATCAATGTCAACCATAATTGAAGGCTGACTATTTTTATCTTCTCCAGATACTGTATAAGTTGCTTGGCATTCTGAATAAGGAAACACCTCTGAGTCTTAAATATTGACAAAAGCAACACTAGGTAAGTTGACTTTTTAATTGAGATCCATATACCTTTAGACACTACAATTTAACATTTGGAAATTCAAGTCACATCAATACAAATGAGTAGTTAACAATTGTGAATAGTCAATGGATTGCCCAGGCAGAGCAATTATTCGATAAAGTCTTTCATATTCAGTCTTGCATTTCTGTTTGAGTTCTTTATTATCATACTACATTGTACTGGATACTTTTTCCTTGTAACAAGTAGCAATAGCCCCCATTAACTAACAACTAAACTCATGTTAAACTACTTTGAAAAGTCCGAGCTTGCATTGTCCCTGAAGCACCAGGGAAATGACACAGGTTTTCCTATTCCAAGAAGTACATAAAAATATTTCATCTGCAAACAGACTATTAAAAGCCCCATCCTGTTTAGTACATGCATCCCTGATTTTCCAGAACCCTTCTGGCAGACACACACACAGGCTTGATAAAAAGTCTCTGATTCTCCCAACCACATGTGGTTTTCATCTACATCAGGTCATGCTCCTGGGCTAAGACAGGCTTTTAGGCAAGAGGCTTATTTTCTTGCTGTACATCCTAACTTCAAGCATTCAGCAAAATACATTACTCCTCAAAGTCTTCTTCCTAACAATTTTGCTGTGGATGCCAAGAAATAAAAAGTGCTTTTTCTCTATTCATTTTGCTATGCTTTGTAGACCCGACTCATCTCTTTTGAAAAAAGACAGAATCCTATCACAATTATTTAAGCAATTTAATCAAGTTGTTAAATTTGCTACATTCCTCCCTCTACATGGACAGTTGTAGGGTTTTTTTATGGACTTCTGTTTATACAGAAAAATCATACAAAATAAACTGACTTAGATGCCAGTCATGAAGGCAGCAGGCTTAATGGAGTCTAAGCTCTCTCTTATGCCACAACCACCAAAACCAAAATTGCTCTTACTCAATTCCTGCATTTAGATGGGGGGGAATAAAACCAAAACATTTGTCCTGCCCCCTCAGACACACAGGAATTTCTGCCAGTGTAAGGATATTTTGCAGCTCCTCAGAAAGACTAGAGCTCAAAGCAGGCAGAAGAGAAATGACAGGAACCACATCGTTGTTTTGGAAGAGCACTTCAATTTTACAAGCTTGCCCAGAAGACTTTTAGCATCAGAGGACCCCAGTTGCGTTTAAAGCTGATGTAACCATTCTGTTTAAGCTCTGTCAATAAAACCAGCCCTTTTGTCTGGTATTTCTCTATGATATATTTGATGATTCTTGTTAAAAGAGCAGAGAAAAAGCCATGTATCCTCAGGACAAGAGGGGTATGGCCACTGCTGGCATTACCTTTAGGCAGAAGGGAGGTCTCCACCCAGGGACTGGGCTCAGTGATGTTGTCATTCCTGCATTCACTTCTCACTCTGAGGCGCATTTCCTCATTCAAGTGCGCGTCTGTCACACGGAATCGGTTCTTACTCCTTGCCTGGGTTTAGATGGGGCGTAAGAAAACTAAAACATTTGTCATACCACCTCAGACAGAGAGAAATTCCTGCCAGTGTAAGGACATATTACAGCCCTTCAGAAAGACTACAGCTCAAAGCCAAAGGAAACCAGTGTCTGACTATGTGCAAGACTCAGCATCACTTGCTTTGCTTTTTCTTTCTCAGGCACAGTCAGAACTCACAAAGAAAAAGTACTCCTACCCCTGTGAGCTACAGTCATAAGCAAAGGCTGAACAGAGATAAAAAAATAAGTATAGCATAGGGGAAAATTATCCTAGAGTGTCTTCGTGGATTATGCAAAATAAGTATGTTTACACTACAGCTGTATAAACAGGCGCTTACAGATCTGACCTTCACCTTTCTGTGTGCGAGGGCATGACCAACAGAATGAAAAACATTTGAGGACACAACCAAAAAGGAGTAAGATGATTTGGACGATTTAAGGAGCAAAAGAAAAACCTAGCAAAACAAACCCATAAATGGCTATTAAAAGCAGTAACATCACATTAAGTCCAAGTAGCTCATGCTCTTCCATTTCCAGTATGTTTGTGTGAGAAAAAGGCTCATCCTTTTATCACACACTTTCTTGAGCATCTTTTATTGGGCTAGGATGCCTTTCAGTTAACTGGAAACTGGATGCAAAACAAGTATCTTTGTTATGGCCCTCACCCCCCAGCCAAAATCTCAAAGTATCTCTGCCCTTTCCAAGAGAAAACCCCCAGCTAAGGGGCTACAGCCACTGCACCCCTTCACCCCACCTTGGCCACTTTTGAATCTCTTAAGTACCACCTGTTATCATCTCTTAGCAACAAATGGGAGAAAATTTCCTTAAAAAGATAAAAAGAGAGAGAAAGAAAAAATCCTAATCTCCCAACAGGTTGTCTAAGCAAAAAGATGCAGCAAGATGTACAGTCTGTTTCATCCTGTCCTGTGAAGCTGCTGACCCTCTGCTCTTTCACTGATGATGATGTTAATATCTATTAGACCCTTCCACAAACTCATTCAGCTCTTTAACCAAGGAGACTTTCTATTTGTTGATTTGTTAGTGAATCAATCAAAGTGGGTAAATACGTTTCTGTTGTCTTAGCAGGTTCAACTGGCTCATCTAAAGGTCCAGTGAAGATTATTAGAGACCATTAGTGTCAAAATGAAATGTCACCCTTTTAGCAGTGTCATCAAATCGCTCAGCTGCTCGCAAAACCACAGAATCATAAACGGATTGGGCTGGAACAGAGCTTAAAGATCATCTGGTTCCAACCCCTCACCACGGGTTCCTGCCTTCCACTAGATTAGGTTGCTCAATGCTCCATCCAAACTGGCCAAACCACAACCCTACTCATGTCCAGGATATCCTGGAGCTGTGAGAAAAAATACAGTGGTTAGCATGAAGAGGTCAATATAAGCATCAGGTTGTAAGACTGTAACAGGGCTCAACAACAAAGGACTGCTTCAAGAGGCATCATATCAATTGTAACCATATCTGAAACAGCAGGACTGCCTCCCCGACAGCTGACATCTACCAAAGGCTTCAAATTAAAATTCTTGGAATTACAGACTTATTTTCTTACTGGCAATAAATTGTAAAAATCCTTATTCTAACAGTCCACAGCAATGGGCACCATGGCAATGCCCTGACCAAACAGCAGCTAATCCACAGCAAGGAGAACATCTGGACTGCAAACATCTAACACAGGAAACAAAAGCCTAAAACAAATGAGTTATATGATTTCCACTCCAGGCAACAAACTTGCTCCATATGGTCTTCAAAACACAACTGCCCTATAAATAACTGCAATTGCAGGGAGAGGGTAAATGGGGGAATGGTAATTCTTGGCATCACCTCCAAAAGATGCAATGCTATCAAACCACAGCTAAATCTGCATGTCTCTTTAAATTGAGTTGAAAGCAAAGGAGAACAGCCTTTGCAAATTCCCACTGAATTGTTAAGACTGCCCTTGTATCTATGTTTTCTAGAAAGCTGCATAAACAAAGGCAGATGGAAGACTTTCCCCATTATTATCACAGTACTTCTGTGTTACCATCAGCACTCACTTATCAGAGAGCAACAGACAGATTTTTCTGATCTGAAGATCCCATATGCTGGTATGATTCATTTTTGAGGTTTTGATCCCATGATAAGAATGAAATGCTGTATTAAAATTGTGTTTATACAAGTGTATATGCTCTCCCACGTGGGGTTTTATAACATGAAGACATTTACTGGAACACAGAGTTTAAAGAGGTGATACACTTACGCCTCTGTTCTCAGGAGCCCCATTAATGACGACGTCGATGGAGTACCACAGATCGCAGCTGCTGCTGATGTTCTCTGGGGGATTCCATGTCCAGTTCAGAGTACAGATATGAATAAATGAATAGCTCAAGTTGGATGGAGATGGAAGAATTTTTGCTCCTGGAAGAAAGGAGTTACCAGTGTAACAATCCTGTTGGCCCACACTTTACCATTAGTAACGCTGGCAGACTCTTGACTATGACAGAAAAGTACATAAATAACTTCTTGGTTTTGTCAGCTCATAATTGCTACCAGATAAGGTGACCACTGAAGTGTTTCTATTATTCTTCTTACCTCAAATCATAAACAATTTAAATATGCACAAATTAACTGAAAAGTAATTTTTAAGGAATTGTAGCCTGCAACAACATAGTGGTTGTGGCACTCGAGCTTTTGCACATTGCGGGAAGATGAATCACATGCTGAAACTTCAGTAAAAACGGTATATCATTTTTGTGGAGAAATTAATACTTTGCTCTCCCCAAAAGTTATCCATCAGCACAGTTTTAAAAAGTCAGGTGATTACATCTAGCTGTATGCTAGAAGCACAATTTAAGCAAAGATTGCAAATGCAAGAATGTTAAAAAACAACACTGAATCCACATCACTTTCTCAATTACCTATTAAAAAATACAATAGTATGTTCCAGTGCAGTGAGCAAAACCAGTGTGGGACAAGTAGTAATTTACTGCTGTACTTCAGCGGTACATTTTTTCACCTCTCCAAAAGGCAATGAGAAGCAGAGCAGGGTCACGACTCAGCGACTCAGAGATGGCCGCAGCAATAAATCCATTTGTGCATTGACCCTTCCTTGTCTTGTGCACTGAGGCAATGCCTACTCAGGACCCATCACACAGCTTGAAGGTCATATTAGAAAACAAAGAGGGGAAATGCGAAAGAAAATGGCAAACTTCCAGTAAAAAGTGAAGTATGTGTCAGACGTTGATTCTAAAAGCATCACCAATTGGGAATTCCCTAAGATAGTGAAAGTTTATTTGGCTTTTTTAAGGGGCTACTCTAATATGTACTATCAGAAGATATTGAACCAGAAGCACAACGAAACTGTTTCTCGGGGTATCTTCAGGAATCTCCACTAAGGCACCACCACTTGTTTGTCTATGGACAGTGCACCCTTGTTGCTCAATAGTTTCACAAACACTTCTGATATCAGCTAGTGCTGCAGGTCTTGCTGTCCCAGGGAGCCAAGTTCAACCCATCCTAATATTCAAGAGAGCTCATAGGAAAAGGGCAGAATAAATCCATCAAGATCAGTTTTCCCATCCAGGTCACAGTGCAGTCCCACTTCCCTCTGCTAGCACAAAGAAGAGGGAAGACAGAGAAGGAAAACAGCTTCCTTGAGCAAGAATTCAGCTCAAAGCCTCCATGACACCATTATCTTACATTTTCTGAACATTTCCTGAAAGCCAGAGCAGCCAAATCTTGAAGGGAATTCATCAAATTCTGGAGGTATCTCATAGTTCAAGGACAGGCAATGGTAGAGATCAGGCACCATTACCATTCATGTGTGTGCACAGATAATGAGAATAATTACAAGGATTCACTGATTTAGTCTGAATATGCTTAGTTTGTTTGAATACTTAAAATTTTGGGGATTTTTGTTTGAGAAGAAAAGAGAAATTTTTGTTCTTGCAAAAATACAGTCTCCAGTGAGAAAACCGAATATAGTGAAAACATCTTTGCCCATTACCTCTTCCATTAACAAAAACTTAGGACAGGCTTCAAGAACAGCCTTGGGACATTGTTTGCAAATACTGAGTACTTTCAACATGTTAAAAAAAAAAAAAAAAAAAAAAGTTTTTCAACAAGATTACACAGCTCCAAGCATTAGATCTTATCATGATTGAACTTTAACCTACAATAGCTACAAACCATTAAAAATATTATCCCTGATTGCTATTTGAAGTTTAAAACATTTTCTTCTAATAGGATTAGAAGATTTTAGAAGATTTTCTTCTAATAGGATTAGAAACCATTGTGCTTAAGTTTGCAGATTTCAAGCCACAGAAAGAAGTGCTAATATTCAAAGTTTATAAATTAATCAGTAAATTATATTAACATAAAAAGTTTAAATCTAGTAGGTTTTTGAATAATCTACAGAATTCTGAAGCTTTTGTTTTAATGTTTTTAATTCAGCTTTTATTCATAGGTTAGGCCAATCTCACACTTTCGCCTGTGTAAAATGTAGAGTCTCATGCTCTCATTATTAAAGTTTCTGTACCAATTTTGCAGAACAACTCAATGACCAACCATAAAATGTAGGCAAGCCGTTATTTCACTCTTAAAATGCAAAACCACGGTGGTGCTTCTAAGAAAAGAAGCACAGCAGTAGCCATCAGAGATTAGGTGAGGCATAGAAAATGTATTCTTTCTAAAAGTCCTAACAAGGAAACATCAGTAAATCCTTTGCATCAAGTACCACGGGAGCGTCGCAAAGGAATAAATTTTTATTCTGTCGTCCTGCATTTTCTGAAAGTTGATTTCATAGCGATAAACCGAATTGCAGACAGTTGAAAAATGGCAATTCTTTAATGCCTGCAGTTGGATTTTTGGACAACGTAAGCATTGAATGAAGCTTCAAGCCCGGATCCTTACAGAGTGCTCAAAGACACGCACGCATCCTTTCCTAAAACTAAACATTCGTTCTTCCAAAGTCGGGAATGCGAACCGAAGGGCGAGGAAGGCTCCGCGTGCCCGCACCACACGGGCACCGGGAGGAGAGCGAGCTTCGGCGGCTTCTACGGCAGAGACGGCCCGGGGAACGGAGATGGAGCTTGAAACATTTCTGCCCACCCCGCCAAGAGCTGCCTTACTGAAAGAGGAGAGCAGATTTTCACCACCCTGACTCCCGGTAAGTGGCAGGGCAGGGCTGCCTCGCACACGGCTGACGCTTCGGGCGATTTCTACCACAAAATGAAAGCGCTTCCCGGACATCCATGCCCGTGTGTGCGCGGAGCCACGGCCGAGCCGCGCACGGGAGAGCCCGGAGTGACCGCTCCGGACACGGCCCCGAGCCTGCGGACACGGACACGGACAAGGACACGGACACGGACACGGACACGGAGCGCAACCGGTCCCGAGCCTGCGGACAGGGGACATGGAGCGGAGCTGGCCCCAGCATCGAGCCTGCGGACACGGACACGGAGCGCAACCGGCCCCAGTACCGAGCCTGCGGACACGGACACGGACACGGAGCGCAACCGGCCCCAGTACCGAGCCTGCGGACACGGACACGGAGCGCAGCCGGCCCTGAGCCTGCGGACACGGAGGTCAGCCGGCCCCAGCACCGAGCCTGCGGACACGGACACGGACACGGACACGGAGCGCAGCCGGCCCTGAGCCTGCGGACACGGACACGGACACGGAGCGCAGTCAGCCCTGAGCCTGCGGACACGGAGGTCAGCCGGCCCCAGCACCGAGCCTGCGGACACGGAGAGGAGCCGGCCCCGAGCCTGCGGACACGAAACACGAAGCCCGGAGCGCAGCCCGGCCCCCCTGCCCCCTGCCCGCTCCTACCTGCCGCCGTCCCCGCGGCCAGCACCCAGCTCACGGCGAGCAGGAGCGGGCAGGACAGCGCAGCAGCTGCGAGCGCAGCCATGACTCGGCCGCCCCAGCGCGGCCCCTCGCTCCCACTTCCCGTCGAGGGGCCGGACCAGCCGGGAAAGGCGGCGTGACGGGACGGGACGGGACGGGCTGGCCCGCCCAGGTAACCCGAGCCAGGAGGGAGGAGCGGCCCGGCCCCGTCACCTGGGCAGCACCGCCCCGGGCCGCGGAGCTGGGCAGCGACAGGAGCATCCCACAGGAGCATCCCCCGGGAGCATCCCCCGGGAGCATCCCGCAGGAGCATCCCCAGGGAGCATCCCACAGGAGCATCCCCCGGGAGCATCCCACAGGAGCATCCCCCGGGACCATCCCCCGGGAGCATCCCACAGGAGCATCCCCCGGGACCATCCCCCGGCAGCATCCTACGGCCCCTTCCCACGGCCCCGCCCTGCGCTCCCTCTGTTGTCACCCCTCTCTGGCTCCATGTACCGACTCTGCACTGCCCTCCGCTCCCCGCCGCCCGCACGCTCAGCGCTGAGACACTTCACAGAATAAATTCGATTGAAAAACACCCTGAGATCACTGAGCTCGCTTCCGCTGAAGCCGTCGGTGGCTCCCCGAGGCCGGACTCGGCCGTGCCGCAGTCGCGGAGCCGCAGCGGTGCCCGCACAGCCCCTGCGGGACCGCACCGTGTCCCCTCCGTGTCCCCTCCGTGTCCCCTCCGTGTCCCCTTCCTGTCCCCTCCGTGTCTCCTCACACGACGCTGCAGCGCGGTCACAGCCTCACCAACACCTCATTCTGTGAGTCAAAGTCGTTTTCTTTTTACAGCTTATCTGTTCACACTTATCTGCTACAGCTATTGAACCGTGTCCCAGGCGGGGTATGGTTCATATCCTCTGCCAGGAAAGCAGCTATGTTAGCGCATCCCCGAGAAGTTCTCTTGAGGTCGAAGCAGTTATTCACCCCCTGGCAGAATGCTCTTTTCGAAATTCTTCCTGAAAATTCAGCTGATTTCTACAGTTCTCATCTGTGCTCGAACGCATATATTCCTTTGTTTTCAGATCTGCCTTCCACAAACTTCCCCAAACTCCCTCTGCTTCAGCCCCTTCCAAACAGAGTATTGTCACTTGGAATTTTGCTCTCACAGTTATAGGTGTGATGCAGCAAATTTTCCAAAATTTTCCCAGAATTTGGACTAGGATGTAAGTGCTATTTTGATAAATTTCAGGAGAATAAAATATTTGGGGTAAGCTTTTCCTTCTGAACTAGAATTTTGTGGTAGCTACCAAGCTTGGTCCTAGTTACCACCCAAATGCAGGTATTCTAAAAATAGTAAGAGATCCAGCAGGAAGGAAACTTGGCTGAGTTTCAAGGCAACCCAAAATTTGTTAGTAAAACGAGCTTATTCCTAAGCAAACAATGTTTCTGTATTTACTCAGCTCCTCAAAGAGTTTTGCAAGAGTTCATCTGCATTTCAGACACTCATTCTAGAAAAAGGGAAGTGAACCTTTTTATGACAGGGTGGGGAATATCCTGTGTTAATGTTGGGCCTTTTCTGCTTTTCTGTCTGTTTATTTCTCTGTGAAGAGAGGACTTCAAGTTGCTGTTAGAAAGTGCCCAAGGACCTGTAATCATAATCAAAGAAAAATGTGTTTTAAAGTTTCAGGATGTGGAACATTTAAGCTGTGTGACAGAAATTGGATTGCGCAACTCATTAGAGCAAGCGTGGACTATGCCTGCCAGTGAGGACATTTGTAGAGCTGATCCAAGCAACCCCTCTCTTGCTTTCAGTTTCCTTGCTGATGTTTTCTTTCCTTCCTTCTTTCTGTTTTGTCCACTCCTTCTCCCAGGAGAGCCAATGCCAAGCACAGAGAACATTGCCGTGCAGTCTCTCCCTGCTTTTGGCTGCCTGCCCATCAGTGTCGGCAGCTGAAACATTTTCCCCTCTCTCTTCCTTCTTCCCGAACGAGCAACTTCTTCTCACATTTCCATCCCAGTTCAGGGTAATCACAACTGCTGCCACATCATCTGCTGCCATTTACCAGAGATTTCCTATTTCTCAATCTCATTGAGTCCTGTCCTGCAGCTTTCTGTTGCAAACCTCATGCTCGTTCATGTTCTTGTGAGCCAATACCCCCTGTATCTTTCAAATGATCTGTTGAACAAGTACTTGGGATATGGCTTCATGTTTGGTATAAACTGATTTACAATCATCTTACTGACCTGCCCTTGGCCATGTGCTCCCGCCTTTTCCACCCACACAAACTCATTGATTGCGGGGCCATGCAGTGAGGTTGCAGATTCAATAAAACAAAAATCTAACCATTTTTTTCCTGTGCATGTTCCCTAAATTAGATTTTCAAGTGGTGTCAATGCCTGCTGTGCCTGCACAATTACTAAGCCCAGCAAGAGGTAACAATTATCAGCAGCACAGGGAATGGGGAATCGTCCTTTCCAGGACCAGAAGTTGTTCCACACCAATACTGAGATTCCTCCTCTCTGATTTTGCAGCAGCTTCTGTCAATACTTTAGGTCTCAGCCGACATATTTACAGGCTTTTCAGAAGATGGTTGGAGTCAGTTCAAAACAGGGCTCAAATAGAATACAGCTGAGGCACAAAAATCCAAAACTCTGTTGAAAAAAAACCCAGTCTGACTCATGTGGCTTCTCACTTCTTGACCTTTGTCATGTTCTTTGTTCTGTGTTCTTTGGGGACATCTAGAATTTTGTGATACGTGTTCACAACAGACATGAACTCTGCAAAACTCTGAACTGCTGTCCAAGCCCTGCTGGAAATGAGAAATGTGGAATAAAACCCACTTCATCTGAAGAGCACTTTTGAGTGGGCATGGAACCAAACATGTTTGTGCAAATGTTGTATCCCACCTTGGTAACTTCTATTACAAGCCCATGCATCAACTTTTCTGCTCACTGTTCCCTAAGTATTCAGATCTATTTATGTAATTTACCTATTTATTTGGCAAGGGAGTAACTCTGTTACCCACCAAGGGAGGCAGGGCACAAACCTGGTTTTACAGCTGTTGGGCCAAGGCTTGAAAGAGCCCCGTAGAGAAGCCTCAGAAGACAGAAGTTGAAAAAGCAGTTTGTCCTTTATCCTCTGGTGAGGTAAATAACAATGACGCCTGCCTTGCATTACATCATGTAAGAGCTGGCACAACTCCCTGGGCATAAACATTATTCTAACCACCTTGTCAGTTGAGTTAGTTGAAGAAGAGCAACAATAAATACATCTCCAAAGAGCAAAAGTCTGGGTTTCAAAATTGTAATTCCAGAACAGAGCAAAAACCCAACCATGAACTTGCTAGATATTTTTTAGGAAAGTAGGGTGATCTGCTGGGACATTTCCTTACTTGTGATTCACATCTTGTTTCTATTGACAAATTTCTGTGTATGACTGTTCTTGTTTTTCTGATGAATTATGTTTTCGGGATTTCCCTGAGCTGGATGTGGTGATGCTCATGCTCCTTCAGGATTTTTATGTAAACATCTTCTATTTGTTGCTACATAATTTAGTGTTCACCATTTCATTTGGTGCATTTCCATGTTTGAAGATTTATTTTGGTAATCTTCTGTAGAGTGCATATGGGATAGCTCAGTGCACTAGGGATTAGTCCCATGAATCTTACAGTGGTAGTAGCTTTTGATCACTCACCCTGTTCTGTGAAATGAAGAAAAAATTTTCAAAAAACCCCCAGGCAAAACATGTTTATTGAAACACTTGCTTTTCCCATTTGTGTAGTCTTTTATTTTGACCTGGAATAAACTATGAATTTTACTGCAATGTGATTTTTTCCCTGGCTTCTTGTCAAAATTATCATTATTCAATAAAAAGAAAGTAAAAAGAGCAGTATAGGATGGCTGGTGTCAGGAAGCTCTTGAACAACTGTTCATCGTCTGTGTCCAGTACAGCAGTTAAGAACTGAAGCAAATGGGAGGTGCTGTTCTTTCACACATGGAAGCTTAAACAGGGCTTGTACCACACTCACAGGCACAACATGCAGGATAAAAGCACTCCTGATATGATTATGGAGCAGCAGGTGTTAGATTTACATGAGAAGAGAGTAAATTACATCCAGCTGAAGTATTACTTGTATATCACAACTAGTTCACCACTGCATGGCACAAGTGTATTATCTGAAACTACAGTCTGTGGTTGCATAAGAATTAGCTGTAAACAGTGCTCATCAACACAGTAAGAACCCTTTTTTTAGGTAGACAACTCAGTGAAAATCAGATCAACACATGCTACTCTCCTCAAGTGGGTAAATTGAGTAAGATATAGTTTTATTTCTATTAAATTTTTGAGCCCATAATTTCCACTTATGATCTTCTCCACTTCTTCTGGGCCAGGTTACTCAAATCATAATGTGGAGTCCATGAGATCTGGTCTCTTTAGAAGGGGAAAACAAACATATTTTATCTACTTTGAGACAAAGGTATTATGCTTATGTAAAGTCTTACTCTGTATCAAAATACCATGTTGGGTATGTTTGAAATTCTTCTGGAACAAAACCAAACATGACACACTACAGGTATTCTCTCATCCATGATTTTTCATTTGCTGGCCTATCTCATGAAAAGTCCTGATATCAGAAGTTTGGAACACCAAATAATATGTAAAAATACATCATTTGTTGCAGTAAGTTCTTCATTTTTTTGAGAGGGTAGACATGGAGCTCTGACGATATTTTTCTTAAAATGATACTTTCTAATCCCTCTGCAGAGAAAAAAGCAGTAGGTCCAAGAGAGAAAATGTTTACACTTTGCTTACTCCATAAATCTCTAAAAGCAAGTTCTTGTACATAAAATACTGGCAGACCCTTTGTTGTTTTGTGTGTCCTATCTGCAAACCATCTGGCTTTGACACATCCCATTATCCAAACCAATCCTGACACTGAGAGCAGCCAACTCCTCTTAATCCTCTCAGATATTCATCCCATTTCTTTTCCTTTTATGAAAAATTATCAAGGCATCCATTCTGAAGACTTGAAGTATTACACAGCAATTTTGCAGCAAAATTAGAGGCATGCAAATAAAATTTGCAATGTAGCCCAACTGAGGTATAGAAAGAGTGGGTGCCAGGATGTAATTTGAAATATGTTCCACTAATTTTTCAAGACTAAAAAAATCCTGCCATTCCTAAGGCAAGAAATAAGAAAGTAAGAAAATCAAAGTGTTAACCAACAATAGACATTTCTATTCTTCTCAAACAAGTAGCAAATAGGATGTACCCAATGTGAGTATCAGCTACATAAAACATAAACATTACATTCTACAGCTATATCTGTGAACTAAGCCCTTTCAGCCATGAATAAGAAAAGATCTGGAGGATGTCTCTAAACTGGGGCATTAAATAAGAAAAGGACAGATAGAGAAAATGTGACCATCTTGGCAACACTGTCCAAGAACAGCTGTAAAAATAACAGCCACTCCTCATCTTTTCTAGACTGGTGAATAGATAAAGGAAAAACAAGTTAGTTTGTTATCAGTCTTTTTATAACCTATCTAAAAAGGAGATTTTTTTGTAGAAAAATCCAGAAAAATTATTTAGCAGGACAGAAAGATAATCCCTAGAGCATATCATTTTTGTAATTCATTAAAACCGCAAATAAGTGTATCCTTCTGAAATGCAGTGACTGTATATATTCTAATTGGGCTGGTATTAAACACTTCTTTTTTGGCCAAATTACTGTGACAGCTTTCTGGTATATGACAGTGAAATGATAGGACAACTCCAATATGAATAAAAACTCATACTGGACCATTAAAGACAGCTGAAGATACAAGTAAGAATTTCACTGGAATTCCAGTAAAGATAAAGACTAGAAATGGAAAATTCAGCCAACGATATTATCTCAGAACATCAAAGACATTAAAAAAAGAAAAAGCATAAGGATCTCCCTGCAAATCCAGGAAAACTATTAGGTTACCTGTAGTATTGGAAAGAGCTACAGTGCAAGAAGTTTTGGATGTCAGTATCTCATACATTTGCTGTGGTCAAGATATGCCTTTGCTACTGGTATTTAGAGGTCAATTAGCTCCAAAAGTATCTTGTATTGGATTGACTATTAATGAGCTTCACACCTCTTAGTAATTTGGAAAACTCTCAGTATGTGCTTTTAAGTATTATTTGTTGAAAGATAACAATCAGGAAGGTGCTAACCATATTTACACATACCAGTCTCTCTTCCTCTTACTGAATGTTTGTGCTAAATTTAGAGCCTGTCTGGCACAGAAGCACATGGAAGCAGAAATGTGGTTGGTTTGTTATAGGCACATCTGTATTTTGCTTGAAACAGCAAATGGATCACAACATTACTTTCTCAGAGTACGAATAAGATAGGTATTTAGAATCATGCATAATAAATATTTTGGTCCAGTTAATTTTTGTCACAAAGATTTACAAGCTTAACATTTTACAGACACTACAGCCAAGATAAATACCCAGCTGGAGTCCTTTTATTATGGCATTTTGTTACATATTCTTAAAACTCCCACCCTTCCCTGGAACTACTGGAACCGTATTTACAATTGACAGGATTTTGCAAAACAAAGATATTAAAAATGTCGTTGGATAAAAGAATTACTGAACTGTGTTCTTCTTCCTGAATCTGAAGCATGTTTTTAAAAAAGAGGCAGAGAATGCATGAACGCTCTGGGAAGGGGAAGAACGAATAAAAGAATTCCATAAAATACATTTTCTCCAACCATCTATCAGACAAAAACAATGAGCTTTCAGAGAACAGATCTGCTTAACAGGAGGGAACATGCATGAGACTTTGAGACTTGTGGTGCTAACAAATCCTTCAATTTTGTATAAGTTATTTTGATGTCCTGCAATTTTTTAAACCACATCTCTCTGATTGTTAGAATTTTCTTCGAAAGTTGTTAGAGCACCTTATAAATTCCAACGCAATTTAAGCTGTTCTCAGTTTATATCTGTGTGAGACCATGAGTGGCAAGCAGGAGAAAACTCGTGGGAAATGGCACAACTCTCAGGCTTGCTCTCAGTGAGAACAATCCATCTTCTCCTGCAGCTGTGAAAGGTTACCCAAAATTGGAACCAGCTACAGAAAGCTCAGCTTTCATGGAGATTACTTTAGAAATATCTGCTGTATGTATGATGTATGAAAATTGTAATTTCTGACTTAGGTATTAATTATTCCAGACTAGGGCAAGTTTGCATTGAGTGCAATAGGAGCCTGTGGATCCAGGTCACTTTTTAGAAGAGAAAGGTCTCTTACCAGTAAATACAATTTGTCCTTCATGTCCCCTGTCCAACAAAGCTTTTAGCAGCAATTATGATAAAATGCTAATTTCTATATAGTCTATACTCCTTCTATTTACAAAGTAGTTTTACATTTTATTATATTCCATTGTACAACTTTACATAGTACATCATCGTTTCGATTCAGAGTTCAGCAATTCAACATGTATTTAGATAATTGCCTTTCCATGGCCTGCTATTCATTTAGCTTAAAAAAATAGAAAACAAGCACAGTGGTGCAATGTCCAGGCACTTTCAATGTTGCTCAGCAAAATAAGCAAGCACCCTGTTTGAAAGCATGGCGACTTTTTGTGGGAAAAAAAACCAAACCAAACCAAACCAAACCACCCCACAATTCAATCCTTGCTCATCATGGATGGTTTTAAACATCCTTTGTACAGTTCCAAGAATTCCTGAGAAGGCTCTGTAAAATATGAGTGATATGTTTATGTGTCAGCAGTGGATCTGAGCGAGCAGTAACTTCCATCACCAGAGGTTCCACTGATTGCACAGAAGACGTGAAGAGAGTCCTGCATCCATGGCGAATGCATTGTGTCCTCATGGTAGATCTAAAAAAAGCAGAACAATCACAAATTCAATCCTGATTTAACTTCATTATAATAATCAAGCTCTTTAAAAAGGTATGCAAAAAAGATATCCAACCTTGTCTTCAAAGCTGTTTCACAAAGGCAGCATAACAAAGAAATGAGAAAGAAGAGCAGTTTAGTGATTTGTGTAGCATTAATACACACACCATTCTGTGTATTACTGCATCACTTTCAGTTAGAAACACACACTGTAGCAAAGAAACTCTTCTCTGTAGCACAGTTTTTTATGATGGTTTAGCAGTAACAGAATTCTAACTTTTTTTTTTTTTTTTTTTTTTT
>PYHW01010766.1:2405237-2442801 GCA_013186435.1 Turdus rufiventris | reverse complement strand
TTTTTTTTTTTTTTTTTTTTTTTTGTGAGCATGGGGAGCACATGCAGCCAAATCCCACAGACACTCACTACCTCCATGGCCAGATTTTGTACGCTGTAGCCTGAAGGACACTCTGCCAGCACAGGACCCAGCTGGAATGCCAGAACTGACTGTGTATTTATTTCCACCATGTGGCTCACCAGTCAACTTAGTTACCCTGAAATTGCATTAGTGAAACTGAGATTACTGGTCACCATAAACAGCTTTTGGACATCCAGCTTTCTGCCAGTCTCTGCAATTTCCTGGACCTGTTTGGCTGCAGTTTATCAATTTTTTGTGTTTACCTTTTAGCTCAGAAGATCTGTAATTAGGTCACAGGGTGACCCAGTGATTACTCATGTGCTCTTGCATCTCAAACAAGGCGCTGCTCTAGGATACTGGCAATATTTAGAAAGCCATATGCTATTTGTAGTGAGAACACTAAGTTAATGCACTATACTTTTTACATTTAACTGATATTGCAAAATAAGAAAAATTATTCCATTAGGTTGAATTTGTTAGATATTAGGTCATTTGATGGAAATGCAAAGTTCAAGTCAGCTGTTATACATAATGTTGTGCAACTATGAAGTGTTCATAAACATGGTATTTTAAGATGTCTTTTGAGCTATTACATGAAGAAAGTGAAAAGTATATCCTTCCCAGGGAGCTCTTCACTTGGACATTTCAGTCATATTTTGCCTGTTAAGCAAAGACAATACAGCAGTGGATAAATCTATTGAGGTAACAGGGGGTGTGTTTTAACAATGCTTCTTTGTTCTAAAATAATCTAAACTATTGTACTTTGACAGCGCAGGACTGAGTGATTTGGTTTTGATTTGACTATTGCAAAATTCAAAAGCCACAAAAGTCCCAGCAGCTGCATGCAAATTAGATGCCTTGGCACTGGCAAGCAGCTTAGAGTAAGCAGGTGGCAGCTCTTATGAAGCCTCTCTGAGCAAAGTCCAGCAGTGGAGTATGCAAGTATGCAAGTGGCAATGAAAAAACCGGTGTGGCAAATGCACAGAATCAATAGTTGGCACACTAATAAAAACGGTGGCCACAAGCAGAGTAGAAGAATCTAACAAATGCGACAGGAATGCAGCAGTCACCCTCTGATGGATCCACCCTTACACTCCTACAACAAAATCCATCCCCATCATGAGACTGTTTCCCTGAAATGGCATTGTACCCTTCCATAACAAGACTGATCCCCATAAGCATTATGTTATTGTAAATTAACCTTATTTACAAACAGTAGCCTGGTGCAGTTGTATTATTTTGCCACTTGCAGATTTTTCAATTAGTGTGAACAACTACTCAGCTGGCTGTGGAATTTGCCTATCCATTTTTAGTGAGTCACCATGTTGCAGCTTTAATTTATAGTCACACAGAGACTGCATATTGACTAACTGGGAGATCATGAAAGCATTCCTCTAAATTTCAAGTTCTATGGACCACAATGCAGTCTGTACTATTGATCTATATCCTTGATGCTATAAATCAACAAGCTTTCTTTTGTCATAATGAAGACAAAATTAAAGAGCAGAGGATGGAAATTACTTCAGAAAGCCAGTTCTCATCTAATTTCCCAGCATGACACTAGATAGAAGTACAGCTGCCCTTTGAATCTCTCACCTCTCTGATGCTATTATTCAAATGTGTTTTCCTAGAAAGACCCAAGAAAACATAAACTCATGGATCAGATAAATTAGCACTAATGTGAACAGCGCACATAAAAGGCATGCTGGCATTAGGCAAAAACGATAAGAAAACACATATAAGGAAAAATAACATATTTTGAAAATCCCCATGAGCTGGCTATAACTGAGGAAATGGAAATTCTGCCAGAGAACTTTGACCTGTGACCTCTTTATAATTTCCAGATGTGACAGAACGTAGCATAGTATTTCTGATGACCACAGCAGGCAGTGGTGTGTCACTGAAGACTCCACCCTGCAGCACTCTGAATACCAGCATCAGGCTGAGACTTTCAGTCAAAGAAAGCAGTTTTAGGAATGTACCAAATCTACTGCCCAATTTCCACGTTCACTCACTGGCCTGTTTATGTTTAGCTACAGAACATGAGAAGTGACCACATTTTCAGTTCCCAGCCAGTTTTCAGCTTGGTCAGTTTTCAAGCCCAGAGAGCCACCTCAGTGGGCTCCATGCAGTACGTGCCTGCTCATGGATGATGTCAGAAAGCTCTTTAACCATATCCTGAAAGTTTGATTTTAACCCCTCATGGTATTCCACTTGATCCTCCTTAATGAGACGCTCGTTGAGCTCCAGAGCAATTCCACAGGCTTGGATAAACTTCCTGGGGAGAAAAGAGATGAACTTGGAGCATTACAGTAGTCCAGACCTCTACCAAAGCATGTAACTGAACAGGCAAATCTCACTATTTCCCACCCCTTTTTCTCCAGTGTTTGGGGCAAGACAGGAGTATCCCTGGCACAGTGAATCAGAGGATGAAGAGGGACTGCAACACAGGCACTGAGTTTTCTGCTGGAGCTCCTTTGAGCCTGGATCCTCAGCAGATGGGACAGCCAGTCCTGCAGGGCTGGCCAGAGCTAGGTCAGGCTCCTGACAGCAGAGACACCCTCCAGAAGGCAGCTCACACCATGGGGAGCTGTAATGCTCCTTCTGAGGTCTGTTATTCATTCTTTGCTCCATTTAACACACTTCATTCAATATTTTCCTTTTTTATAAAAATACATTCGCAACTGACACGGAGATTGTGTTTGCACTGCAAGGCTGGGAAGTGAAACCATGCATGGCATGTTTTCAGGGATGCTCCCTGATTGCCAGGTTTTGTGACACACAGAAGGAGAACGGCATGAGCCCAAATGCTGCTTTCTTTGTACAACAAGAGTGGGGAAATGGGTGAAATGGCAGTCATTCCACAGAGCAAACAATGCAGGGGCTGGTGGGCAACTGGTTATACCTGAGAGATCCAGAAAAGAGTGTGGAAAAGACTCATCATCCCAAGATGAAACAAGAGTTGCCTAATCATATCTTGGGAGACACTTTCAAGTGGAAGGTAAAACTTACCCTAAGGGACAGAAATTGGAAAAACACCTGTGCAAGCCACACAGTTTCAAAAATTTGCAACAGAAACAAGAACAGTGTTCTTCCCTAAACGGGGAAAGGATTTGCTTAAAAATATTTCAAGTTCATCATTAGCTAGCAAAAAATCCCCTTGGAGAAACTGGTAAAAAATGCACAATATCAAAGACCCCTGAACAGGACTGTGAGATCTCTGGTTTTCAAACATACTTCATATGATAATCTCAAATACCCACACAAACTGTTGAAGCAAGCATTCAAGCAAATCTCCCCGTGAAGAGCACAGCCCTGGAGTTGGGAACTCTTGATATATAAAATTTCATTGGCTTTTTTCATGTGTGAGCATCCACAAACCCATGAGACCTGGATCTTTATAAGGCATACCTAAGTATCCAGTATCTGCTGAGTTTGGAGACAGACAAAAATATAATCAAAGCAGGTACCACCTTCCAGCCAGCTACTAGTTTTTACTGCATAAGAAAACCTACCTGAACATTTCTTTTAACTCATTCACTTTCTTAGCAGGATATTTGCTGGACTGGCTGTCACTCAGGAAAGCTCTGGCATAGGCCAAAGGCCCAGCATTAACCTAGAATGAAAGAAGAAATAATTTATGCTAGAACTGCTGCTGAGATAAAAAGAGGTACTAAGTTGGTTTCCTCATATTTTCCTGCTATTTCCTTGAGGAAAAGCAGCAGAGTCTGAGTCCTAAGGTCACTTATCCAGCTTGAGAAGCCAGGCTCACAAAATGGCTTTTTGTGCCTGATTCTCACAGTACAATCTTCAAGACTTAAGCATATTTCAGCAATTACTTATGCCTGATTAATGCGCAATTACACTTGGACTTGTCACTGTAAATACTACTGGACAAAATGTTTATTCTCACGAGTCAGCCCTTGTGTAGCACTGAACATGACAGGGAGGCTGTGCTGGAGGTTGCAGCCCTGAAGCCCGAGTAGTTAATGATTTCTGGAAAGAAAACATGTTGTGACAATGCTTCAGCCTCAGCTGTGTATGCAAATGCAACTCTGAACAGACATCAAACAGACTGACCTGCACAGAAACACAGCCCTGCAGTTTGAGCTGCAGCTGGATCATGTCAACATCACCAGCAGAGCTGCAGAGTTTCTGCAGCTCTGCTGTCTTGTCCTTTATTTCATCAGTGGCGACATCAATTGGTTTTAAATTAACCTGATGCTCATAATTGACCGGAATTCTCTTCTTAACATATGGGAAGGAGTTCAAAGCTAGCAGAAACAGAAAAAAATAGACTGAGAAGTTGTGCAGCACAAATGAGTATTCTTCACAGAACATACACAAGCAGATATTTGCCCTTACGGATGTGAAATCCCACAGGGTTGTAATTTACCAGCATCATTTTTTAACCTACAAAAATATGCACATGAAAACACAAAGTAAATTCCCTCTCCCAACCAGAACATTGTCTCACAATTCTGATTAAGCTGAGAGAATTTGTCACACTTCTGGAATATTTTCATGAGCTAGAACAGACTCCTAATAGCTACTGATACTGTCTCATGCTCAGATATTTGTACTTACTAGTTAGAATGGTCCTTTTTTTACATTGTTCTTCCACACTGCCATGTTTTTTTCCAGATAAAGTGTAAGGAGTTTCAAATACAAATCTATTGATATTATGATTTCTTTCAAATTCAGTTTTTCTTTCGGACATTTCTTTGTCTTCAAAGTAGGGCTTCACATAAGTCACTTGAATATGGGCATACTTGGGATCAAGGTCTTTAATGTTGACCTATGAAATAAGACGGTTACTCACAGGAGGAGCAAAGGTTAATAAGTTATAATTGGCTAATCTATTCACTGTGATCTGTTTTAAACTAATGCGACACAAATGCTCATTTTGCCCTCACCTGGGATGTCTAGGACATCCACCAGCAGATAAGACAAGGAGGTGTGGCACAAGAAATACATCACCTGGTGCCAAACAAGCTGCTCCTGCTGCAGGCAGTCACACCCCCTGATCCATCAGTGCAGCAAAGGCCTGAGCTGCTTAGTCCTTCTAATATGACCACAAAGTTTCCAGAGCAGGATCCAGTGCTGGGCCAGGCAAACCTGCAGGCTTGCACTAAACGAGCTTTGGGATCACCAGCATTGTCTTTGGTAACCCAGAGAAATCCCACTGTAGCCTAAGGGTGTGCACAGCTCTTGCAGGGAGCATAAATAAGTATTCCACATGAAAAGAAAGGACTTAAGGCTGCAAGGCCCAAAGAGATTTTCTTTCTGACTTGCAGCATCAAAGCAACAAGAAGTAACTCCACTTCCAGTCACCTGATGCTCTGTGCTGGTTTCTAAAGCCTTCAGCAAGGCTGGGTATGATGGGGATTGCAATTTCCCATCCATAATTCACACCTGGGAGCCACAGCAGCACCAAGCTGTGCTTGGTGTCCACACACAGGAGTGTGAGGATGCCAGGGGCAGCAGCAAGCAAGGTGTTTGTAAGAGGGTGGAGGAGAGAGCTCACTCTTCCCCTGCCACTGGCAGAAGGAAGGGATGCTCTGTCATCTTCCTTCAGCTCCACAGAGCATGCAGTTTAACTCTACCTTATTAGAATCCTGGATGATCTTCACAGTCTCTGACCCAAATTTTTCTCCATAAAGTTTAAGAAGTCTGAAGGAGATCTCTGAGAGGCCTGTCAATTTGGGTTCCTTATAGACATACTCCTTCCCATCTTCTTCCTCAAAGAATGTCTGCCATTAACCACACACACACAAAAAATAAAAAAAGAAAAATAAATAGCTGTGTTTCTTCATTTGGAAAACTTTTATCTTAGATTTGCTGCTTGTGAAGCAAGCTTCTACTAACACTTCAGAAAGCCAAAAAGATTTGGAAGGCTATGGCTCACAAACTCTCACTGAACTTTGCCTGTTTAATAGGTTCCTTAAAAAATGGTCTTTAAAAAAAAAGTCCTTCAACCAACACAAACACAACACATCATTACTTGAGTATGACCAGTGAGAAATCTAAACTATGTGGAAGATGGTTTGGCCAGCATTTGACCTTTTGGAAGGCTGGAAAGAGACAGGCAGGAGAAAAAAACCACAAAACCAAGGTACAGAGAAGGAGCACAAAGATACATAAGTTGAGGAAGCCCTGATAGCAAAGACACAGGAACAATCTGAAAATAAAGAATTTGTGTAAACTGCAAGACACATGAAGCAATAAAAAAAAGAAATGCATTTCCTGTGCTTTAATTCCTCCTGTATTCAGGGAAGTGGGATTTGGTGTATTTACTGTAAAAGGAGATCAAAACACATCAAAGGCTGTGCTTGCATCACCAGCCTTACCCATAATGGAAACAGCATGGGAACTTCATGCTTTGGTGAGTTGTTCCAGTTAGAACTTGTGACACAGAGTTAAGCTATCTGTGTGCAGCTGGAATACAAAGCCAGAAAAGCTTTAAAGTGTGAAACTGGATCAAGTACTGGTTGTTGGGATGCTACACAGCTTGGTTTTAAGGGCTGATCCAGTTATTTCCGGCTTTTGGAAAACTAAGCAGTTGTTTCCTTTTATCTGTTGCTAACTTTACTTTTTACATATCCAGACTTACAGAGAAGGTGAGGGTAAATATAAAATGCATGTTTGCTGCAGCAAAAGTCACTGCTCTGATATGTTGTGACAGTGACATTCAAAGGTACAAACCCATGATGGTTTCAGGGGCATTCATCATCTCCTCTGAAAGAAGGAATAAAGAAAGGCAAGGCTAATAGAATTTACATGGTGTTTTCTAAAGAAGGGTCCTGCACCTCCCCCTTGGTATGAGTCGACAAGCAGAAGCAGGTTGTTCAGAGACAGAAAGGACATGAGGGTATCACACTTTATTAACTGCTCTAGGTGGAGAGAAAAAATAAAACCACAACTGCTTTTAAGCTCAGAAGACTTCATGAGATATGATAAGATCATGCCACTTCCTGGGACTCTGAGCCCCAGATAACATTCTGTTTTCACTGCCTCAGCTAACAAAAGTCCTATCCATCTCTACATGTTTGTAATCAACACTGACAGATATTTTGCCTCCAGCTTCTCTCAAAACCTTTTACTCTGCTAATACCCAGAAGGGAGCAGAATTTTTCTGTAGAAAAAAACGTCTGTTACTACTACTACTGTTTAGATATATGGTTACGGTTATATATTGTTACTAGTTATAGACTAGACGCACTAAATTGTGTCTGTGTAACCTACAATATAATTGCTAAAGAATCCTCAGTGTTTTCTGAACCCATTTCCTAACTGCTCAGTTGTTTTATGAAAAGCCTAACAGCAGAATCATAAACTTTATACTAAATCAAGTGCTCCTGGAGACAGATACAAGCCCTCATCCCCAGTGTGCAGTACCAAAACACTCACACAGACACACTGGTGGCTGCACCAGAGGAGCTCTTCAGCTGCAGGTCTGACAGAGCAGCAGCTTTTGGGGCCAGGATGCCTGGTCAGGGGTAGCTGGCAAGCCAGTGTATATACTTACTTGTCCATAAAAGGCCACTCTGAAAAAGGTTCCAAGAAGCCTCTTCCTTGAGTGCATTACTTCCAGTATCTTAGCATATGCTCCATGGAGTGTTCTGTACAGCTGGGTGAGTTTCTGGAAATCAGATTTTAACATTATGATGAAAGCAGGATGTTCCAAGCAGGACATTTTAGCTAACACCAGAAGCTACTGAGAAACCTGAACACAATCCTCTGGAGAACTGAAACCTTGATTTGTAAAGAGGCTGAACTCAGTCTTGTTTGAAGAACCCAGTTTTAAGTACAATGCTTAGTGTCAGGTCTGCAGGGCACCAGAGGCTGCAGTAACACCACTGCCCCTGGAGAAAGGCTGAGTGCACTGCCTCAGCCTGTACCTGACCGAGCCTTCACACTGAGCTGCTGGTAATACTTCACCCAGAAAGTTTTTTATTATTAAAAATAGCTTTACAATGAAAAAATAGATCGAGGTAAGGCTTCTCCCACCCCCAGCTTTGGTTATATGGCTGGATGTTCTGTCATGGCACAGGGAGTGAAAGGGGACCAGAACTGAGCTGAAGCACAGGTCACAGCACGTGGTAGGAAAGAGCAAGGCTGGGAACAGCTTCCTTCCTTCCTCTCCACTTGCCACTGAATTACCCACAGATCTAGTCCTTTCTTAGAACTGTTCTCATTCTGTTTTTAACCCTTAAAAACCTCAGGTCTCAAAAAGAATCTAGCTTCCATGAGCATATGCAATGACAACAGTTTTTCTTTACAGGAAGGAAGGTGGCAATTATTAACTAAAAAAGTCATCCATGTTGTTAACTTTGATAATTACCTTTCAGATCATTGCTTTCACTAATTCCTTTAATAACCAACAGTGAAGCACAGTGTGTGCTTTACTGACACCAATTCAGTAACTCATAACTTCAAAAATAAAAAAGTCCTCAGGTTTTTTCTTTCTTACCAATCTAGAAAATTACATGCTCTATGCAAACTACTTCAAAATACCCACCTCAAATTCACGCCGCTTTTCATAAATAGGAATGATCAGTTTGGAAACTTCAGAAATTGTTTCATAACGCTCTGCTTTCCACAAGCCATCTATACACTGCTCCAGCAGCTCCACCAGAACCTCCTATGTGAGCAACCAAATGGGTGGTGTTAATAACACTCCACTTTAGGAGATGTAACCATTTTAACTTCAGATACTTTTACCAGATCCCAGAATAAGTAATTGAAATTACGTAAATTTAAACACTGTGCATTCAAATTTAAACACTCTGCATTCCTGGCCTTTCTAAAGGCATTCTATATTTTGGGGAGGGGAAAGGGGAAGAAAAAGGGCAAATTATTTTTCAGAAGTTCATTAGTTCTTCATAGATCATTAGTATAATAGCCAGCAAGTATGTCCTGGTTATTTAGTTACTTCCCTAAGAAAATGCAAAAATTCTGGGAGGGTATGGACCTGACAGCACGGGAGATCAGAGGTGTGACTCAGAAACACGTCCAAGGAACAAGCAGTGGGCTGTGATGCCCTGATCCTCAAGCTTTGATGAATGAGGGCTGCAGGGAGCCCTCACTCAGCTCTGTGGCCAAACCAAGGCAGCTGCACAGGCATGGTGCAGAACTCTGCACCAGGGTGGATCTACCCACTTCCCCAATGTCTTGCTGCAGCTTCTGGATTGTTCAGCTGCCATGGTGTCCTGCAGCACAGCCCTGACTTAGGGGGACCCTAAGATGACCTCTCCCTGGCAGAGCTTGACTTAATTCTGTCCCTCTTTGGAAATACCACACCCAGATGTGCTGCCCTGTGCTGGCAACATCAGCATTTGCATAACACTTACATCAATTTACATCAGTTGTACCTGTCTGAATCATACACAAAAAATTCTTCAGAGCAGATTTCTCTTGGGAAATTGAAGTGGAATAGTCTTGCTTACAGACACCAGTTAGAGCTCGCATGAATGAAGTTTAAACTAAATCCTAATCAGATACCACATATCCTGTATCTGCAGTACAGGACCTCACCTCACTGTAATGTACATCCATCATCCCTCCATCTTCTTTCATTGCACCTTCTTCATCAATGTTAGGAGTGATTTTCCTGAAGGCAGCACATCCACTGGGAAACAGCTCTGCAGCAGACAAAAGCAAATGGATTAGTAGAATTATCTGAAATGTGTCACACAAATCAGTATCACTCAACAACTCTCTCACTGGCCCACTCAGCCCTGGTGAAATGGGGAGAAGAATCAGGGAAAAGAAGTAAAACCCATGAGTTGAGATAAGAACAGTTTAATAAGTGAAACAAAGAAAACTAAAGGAATAAAAATAAGAGATATAAACCTCAAGAGAATCAATTGATGCACAACACAGTTGCTCATCACCTACTGACCAATTCCAAAACCATTCCCAAACCAGCCCCCTTTCCAGGTAACTCCCACAGTTAACACATTGGGCATGACATTCTGAGATGTGAAACATCCCTTTGGCCAGTTCAGGTCAGTTACCCCAGCTATTCTCCTTCCCAGGTTTTTGTGCAGCTCCTCACTGGCACAGCGTGAGATGCTGAAGAAGTCCTTGACTTAGAGTAAGCACTACTGAGAAACAACCAAACCAGCCATGTGTTGTGAACGTTACCATCACACTGAATCCAAAACAGAGCACCAGCTACCAAGGAAGAAAAGTAATGCTATCCCTATCCAGCTATTGCTGGAGAGCTGGGTGGTAAGCAGAGAGCACTGTACACTCCTAGCAAGGAAGCACACTTAGGTACCCCAAAACTTTGGGTAGTTCAGCCTTTACTGAACCATTCCAGACTCTGTATATGTAAAGAGTGCCAGTGACAGAAATAACTCAACGTTCAAACTTTATGTAATATTCCTTTGGACTTGTTCCTCTTCCCTTTTAGGAGTTCTCCTTTACCACTACTTGTAGTAAGCAGCTTTTGTGTACAAATAAAACATTGTGAACTTTCAATACCCCCCTCTCTGCAGCCATGTGAAATGTGCATATATAGCACAAGTCCTGATTTTTCCCACTTTGCCAAGACAAAGTACAGGAATTGGAGGGACTCCAAGCCTCCTGAGCAGTGCACTGAAGAACTTTCCAGCCAAGGCAGTGCATGTAATCAGCTCCCATGAAGCCTTAACTTTCTGAAATGTTAAGGATCCACTTCAACAATTACTCCCTTCCATGGGAATGAGAAATGGGGTCAATATATCAACTGTGGAACAGGTATTTTAAAGAAAACCTGCAATGTAGTGTAACTTAACACACAGCTCTAGCCTTCCTTCCTGTTTTGCATTAAGCCACAAAACTCTCATTTTTTCCTGATTGTTCTTTACATATGTATATGGTTAGGCTACAGTCTCATTTCTTGACTGAATTTTGACTGCTTTATTCTAGTTTTCTGTGCTGCCTATAGTAATAATTCTGATGATCATATTGAGTCAGTTTTTAACATGGCCTTCCTGTGTGAGCACATTTCCTAACATAAAATGCAAGTGAACATTTAAACCAAGACATGGTGTGTCGGTTCTTATTTCACTCAGCATCATGCTAGCATGGCTGTCCAATAAACAGATATGAACAACACTAATTTCTTAAGAACTACTCATCATCTTCTAGCTTTATACACTGCAATAATTTTTTTTCCTTTTTAGCTTGTTTATAAAATAATAATTTAGTGAATTGAGAGAGTCTTGTCTTTAAAAATATTCTGACAGCCCCAAACCCCACCATCATCTTCCTCGTGTCTCCCCGACAGCAGAGACTTACTCTTCCTGTGCAGGAACTCTGCAACGAGGGCTGCTACGTGAACGTAACACATGGCTGCCTGCAAAGCACAAAGGGGAATTATCAAAATGTCATCTGTCAGCCTGTCCTGCTGTGCAGCACGTTTTCAGTTGCACAGTTTACCTCGGAGAAGTCCCCGTTCTTCACGTGTATCTTGGCCATGCTGTCCAGCCACGTTTTTCGGAGCTCTGGGGTACTTGCGTAAGATTTGGCCAAACTGTACTGGAGATCTACCAACATTTCTGGGTCCTTCTCATGTTCTTTCATCTGAGCAGTAGCCATGAGCACTGTGCGGATTCTCTTTGTCAAATCCTTGACTTCAGAAGGAAAAGCCGTTGCCTGACACAAAGCAAACTGAATTAGAAGCTAATACAGAAAATGCAGGACCAAGGAATGGTCCTTTCAGCCAACACTTCACCTATCTGAAGACACTGAGAACACAGTAGGTACGGTTAATTAACTCTCCCTGACTGAACTCACACTGCACACAGTGTGCAGTGTCTCATCTGTGTTCAGAGGCATTTCAGTCATGACATGCACAGGGCCAGTCTCTCCAGGTCGTGCCCAGGATGCCAGCCTGGCTGTGCTCGTGCTACAATGAGGCTGCTATTTTGGTATCCTCAGGAGCTGGTGTCAGAGCAAAACAGAAGTGCTCCATGCATGCAAATATCTCTGGATGAGACCTCAAACCATGGCTTCAGTAATTTTCATTTCATTCAACATCTGGCTTGTCAGACTCTGATGTGGTCTCTCTTCAATTCCTAATGCACTGAAGGCATTTATAGAGCTTCCCACCACAGGAATGTAGTAGAAAAGCACATGCATTGAGTCAGAACAAAGCTTGTCCAGCCAAGCTTTACTCCTAAAACAGAAAAGCCACCTCCTTTCTAGGCCTTGCCCCAGGACTGTACAGTGCTCTTGGGAAATAATTTTTTCTTTGGCAAAATTGGAATTGCCCTTGCTGCAACTTGCATACACAGTCTCTTGTCCTGCACTCCACATCTCTATAAACTGCCTGCTCCCCCTCAGCTCTCTCCCCTCCATGATGAGCCTGGTTTTGTTCCCTCTTCTCAGATTCTTGTTCCTCAGCTGCTGCTATGGATGTGCATGGCATTCTTGCCAGTGTGTTGAAATCTCACTTGTACTCTTGCAGCAACACAAATACATAAACTTGATATAATGATAACCTCGTGATGTAAATTACAAGTAAAGTATGGCTCAATGAAACCCATACCAACATCTCTATGCAGAAAAGAACTGAGATTTTTGCGAAATATATCCTATATCCTACCTATACATTTGTAAGATCACAAACACCTAATGGAAGTTCCCATTAAACCTTTAGGTCATACTATAAAAATTTCCCATTTCCCCTATCTCACCTTGGCAGCTACTCTGTGAAATGGAGTACCCTCCAACTGCTTGTCAATGGGTTGGGCACAAACAACTAATTCGAGCACAAAGACAGGCAATTGTTTTCCAAAGAAATACAGCCATTAATCTCCACATAAGAGCTCTTTCTTAACATTACTGACACTCAATTTAACAAAACTAAATCCCACTAATTATCACCTTCAGGCAACAGTAATATCAGACCCTCCCTTGACATTTCTCTTAAAGCTGGGAGTTCCTGGAAAGCTCTTTGGACAGCCTTGCAAGCAGAACACTGCAAAGCACAATCTGAGATGTTTGGCTCCCTCTCCTTGGCGTGAGACCTCATGTTTGGAGCACAGCCTGTCTGAGCAGCTGGTCCCATTGCTGCTGGCATATAAACACTTCTTTATTGAGCAAATGCAGCTCAGTACGAGCCTATAAATCCCAGTTCCAGTCATTAGCACAACCCTTAAAAGGGTTTCCTGGAATCTGTCCCCAGCCTTGCAAAAATGGCTGCTGGCACATGATGGGATGTGACATCTCCAACTCACCTTCATTGGCCTGTCGCTGTTTGCAAAGTTGTTAATGATGAGCAAGGAGTCCTGAAATCTGGTTCCACCACTGAGAGCCACATCTGCAATTAACTGGCTCACTGCAATTATTATCTGTGGGACAAGGCAGAGGCTTTATTTAAATAAGCCCTAATAAAAGGGTTTTATGAAGGTCACACTTAATAAAATGCTCACAGGATAACATCACCTCTTTTCCACCATGTAAGCAGAGCTTGGCGCTGTGGCTTAGCTCTTGCATCTCCCAAGGACAGACACTCCCCAAGGATCAAACTTCTTTGCAGAACTAACAACCCAACTATTATAATATGAATCTCTGTTTGGACATTAGCTACCTTTTTCTGTGACCCTTTACAACCTATAGTGTATTCATGTGTCCCCCTAGGTATTTACATTTGCTTCAAAAACTATCAGTGCCAAAAAAGCACCTCCAGGAAATCCCTTCTCATGAAGCTGTCCTTTCCACCCCATCTCAGCCAGCCATGGCACAGAGATGGGCCCGGCGTCTGATACACTAAAACTCAACAGCTTGGAATACTTGATGGCAATTATTTTACCTAAAGGTGCCTGGAATAGTCACTGGAACTGGGAATTAGGCCAAGGTTGGAAAGCAGAGGGATTTTTGTCCATATGGCAATGGCAGGGTCCTCTGCAGATATGAGCTCACAGAGCTCTGCTGCTGTATCTGTTCATTAAATCTGAGGTGTCCTGCTCTCTAGCTTTTCTTCAGACACTGACCTGAAGATGTGTTCTCAGAAATGTTCTCCTTTTGGTGAACTCAAAATTATTTCTCATCAGGAGGTACAGAAGAGCAGAGGCTTCGTTCCTTGTGGAGGACACCTTGGAAGTGCAACACTTCAGGATCTCATAGCAGAGGGCAGCACACATGTTCACCCTTCCCTTGAAAAACGCTGAGGGAAACTTCACAAGAGACATGCAAATATTAGAGAAATCCACCACTAAATGGCATAGGGTTCAGATGGGCAGGGGCACAGGGCTCCAGACTAAGCTTCAGCCTGGACAGCCTCAGCAAAACTTCTGCCAGAATTCTGAGCCCGAAAGTATTTGTGGGAATGAATTTGAGGCCTATTTTTAACCTCATTTCCTAGAGCAATGTGAACTTTGCTTCGTGGGGATGTGACCGCTTGTGTCCATCTAACCCCTCCCCTGATAACATCTGGGTTTATCATCAAATTCTCACCAAACTGGACTGAGAGAATTACATTCCTACAAAAGACATCCTCAAAGCAGTGGGGCAGAGAGGAGAAGTACCAGACACATTCCCACCACAAGCTGTTGTCTGGAACATTGGAAAATCCATCGGAGCCCAACCAGGAATCCAACCCCACTGGGAAATGTCATCTGCAATGCTCACACAGCTACTTCTGCATGATCCCCCAAAACATCTAAAATCATGCCTGCATGCCCTCAGGAATGCAAACAAGAGACTGGCTTGTTCCTCAAAGCCTAAAATTCAGTGACCTGTCCTGCCTGCTTGGACAGAGGCACCCAGGGAGCAGCAGGACCAAGCCAAGCACAGTGCAAGCTCCCTCGGTCACAGCGGGGCTCGGGGACCCGCAGCAGGGAGAAGGGGAACAGCAGCACCCTGGTGGCCTGCCTGTCCCCTCCCCACAGCCTTGGCACAGCTGGCAGGGCAGGCTCAGCCCTGCCTGGAAAGGGACACTGCAGCAGAGCCCTCCTCGGTGGGCAGCAGCCTCCTGGGGTCCCCAGGGTGTGTCTGTCCGGCTGTGGTGACAAGAGGTGGCTGGCAGGGAGGTGCCACCACACCCGGCTTCCTCCCAGCCCGGCCACAGCAGGCTGGGCACAGGGAAGCAGAACAAGAAGGGTTTGTGCTGGCACACAGTCACTCCCGCAGCCACCGCAGGGACCTGCTGGGGAGGGGAGATGCCCACACCTCCCGAGGGGATGGAGGCATTGCACACTCTGCTCCAGCTGCTGCAGCTGGCATCCCAGCCCAGAAAATGTCCTGGCAAAAAACAGGCAATACAGGCAATCATGGTTTTACCTATTCAGAGGAAAGATGTGCTCAGTTTGTTCGAGAACCCATGGTCCTCATGGGGCACAGTCCATTAGCCACTTTTATCTGCCCCACTACCTTCTGCCCATGGGAGATGACACTAAACAGAGTCAGTCAGAGGCTGCAGCTGCTATTGTGGCCCTCTACTCCTTGCATTAAGTATTTATGTTCCAGCAAAACTTGTAGGTACTGCTGTGGTTATCACATGGTGTGCTGGTGACAGGGTCTTAAAATAGGGATCCAGGACCCGTGGCTAGCAAGATAATTGTGATTGCACCAAGAAACAAGAATTAGGTTTTTGCTCACTGCCTTTGCCCAAAAATTATCCTCAAAAGCAGAAGAAAATAAGAGAGACAGACAGAGAGAAAGAAAGAGAGAGAAAGAGGGAAAGAACGAAAGAGGGAAAAAAGCAAACATCATCGTAACACAGGGCCATGAAGATCACAGATGCACTTGGGAAAGGAGCTCCCAAGAAACTGCTGCCCACTGCAGTGCTGTGCTGTCCTTCCCCAGCATGAGACAGGACCATGGTCAGCCCTGAGCCGAGCCCAGAGCTGGCACAACTGTGTGCCAGGGCAGCACAGACAGCACAGCCGTGGCTGGCACCTGCTCTCAGCAGGGACACTGCCTGCCTGCCTGCCTGCAGCGGCTTTCCAGACATTTCCACTGCTAGGGGCACAACCCTTGCCTGGGAATCTGCTGCAGGAGAAGCCCTGTGCTCTCCACACCACACCAGCTCTGGAGGAAATCCTTTGCACAGGGAACCCACGTTTCTTTCTGGAGACCAAGCCAAGCAGATGCAAAGGATGCTGGTGCCAGGCTCAGGGAAGCGGATCCATGGTGTCTGGCTGCTGCAGATCCAGCCAGGTGCTGCCTGTGGCTCTCCAGCTGGCCCAGAACACACTCTGGGAGAGCAGGAAACAGCCCCTGTGCTGATGACTGTGCACACTGCAGGAGCCCAATTCTGATCCAGCCCCAACACCATGGACCAGAGCAGGGGTCAACCCAGCAGCCAGTCCCAGAGAAGCCCCAAAGGGATGTGAGGGCAGGGCAGCCATGGGGACAGGCAGAACTCATGTCTGAGCTGGTCTTTAATGCACATCCCTCCTCTATGCATGTTTTCCTTTATAACCTTTAATTTAAAGACCATTCCTAAGCATGCATATAGGTATTTATATATGCATTTATCTGTAAGTGATGCCCTGAAAAGCCAGATTCAGTTCTTAAGAAAACCTAGAGTGTGAAACAAGAACAATCTAGCTTTTTTTTGGTTCTTACCAGCCAGTAAAACACACACAGCTTTCTTGCCAAATTCCTGGAACACATGCATGCAACCAAAACCAAAGATGCAAACAATTACAGAAGCTTTTTGATCCTTGCTCTCTTGCAACATTTTTTTTAAGTGTTTTGCCTGTCAAATCACCGGATTTAATGCACAATACATCTCAGGAGTTTTTTCCCTCCAGAACCATTTGCTGTGACCACAAACAAGAGGGGGATTATTTTCATTGTAATTCTAGCTACAGAAGGCCACAAAAATGAGAAATTTTTCGTTCTAGCTATGACAAAGGTGTAACTCCCTTTTGCTTTTCTTGGAATTATAAAGTAGAGCAGAGCTAGTATTTGAAAACAAACTTGCAGGAAAACATTTCATCCTTGACTTGTCATGAAATGCAGTGACCACCTGCCTCAGCCAACCACAGCCACTTAGAAGAACCCTTGAGAGAACTTAAAGGAAGTTTGGGACTTGTGTGGTTATGGAGTTGGCAAAGAAAACACTTCCTCCTTATAGATACCATCTGCTGGGCTCATATCTTGCTTTTACAGAAGCCATATATGTCCTGTCATAGGGGAAATGTAAGAAAGCTGAAATGAATAATTTGTATCTATAAAGACCCATGATGTGAAATTCAGCATGGATTTGGACTGGCATAAATCCAAGAAAACAATCCCACTGTCCATTTTTGCAGCAGCCAAGCATGCAGACTCCTTGCTGTCACTGGTGTTTTGGAAAGCAAGTGTGGAACCTCTGAGGGCTCCAGGCTTTCAAGACTGAGAGTGAGATCAATTTGAGTAGGTGTGCAGGTTTGGCTTCACATTTGAAAATAAAAAAAAATAGAAAATATGCCAGGAAGGCAAGGAATGTCTGTTATTTCCTATAGGCACAAAACATATATTTGTGGTTAAACAAACTTTTGGCTAGCAAGGGGGAAAATGGGGCGTGTGCAAATCTTCAGCAGGATGGCTCTTGAGGCTAAGAAAATCCCAGGCAAGCATAAAACTCAAAAGAAAGGCAGAGCAATAAACATGCACTGAACCCTGCACAAAAACTGAGTGATTCCTGCCCCTGCCAGCTGCCAGTCTAGCAGGCTTTAGGAAGCCCCATGGAAAAACACCTTGCAGGAGACCACGCTGACTGGAGCAAATAGGAGCCAGCAAGACCTCAGCATTTCTGCTTCTCATGCGCTTGCTTAGCACAAACCAAAATCCAGCCCTAGTCTTACACCAACTCTCAGCTTTGCTGTGGGGTTACAGCAGAATGCACAAAACACAGACTTTGAAAAACAGTTTAGCAGCCTCTTTTTTAAATCAGACTTTGCTCAGCAGCTAGTGCAAAAGCTCTTTTTGAAGTTACTCTTTGCTGCTTTCCACTCAGATACTGGCTGCAATCTGTCACAGGGATTTTCCTTGTTAATTGAAGTGCTGTGCTCAAGGGATTTGAGATGTTTTAATTAATTTCGTATTTATGATAACTGCACAGCTTGAGAGGAATGGCATTTGCATGTACACCAGGTCTTGAAAACGTCCTTATGAGCAGCGGCAGGTTTTGACAAGCAGAAAGAGCAATGTCAGCCAGTAACATCAGTCACTCTTTTGTGGTCAGCTATGGCTTTGTCACTGCTTGAGCTTGGGGCATTAAACAGCCTCACCACCTGCCAGGGCTCAGAGAGCACAGAACAAGGTTCAGCAAGAACTGTCATCTCTCCCAGGCAGTGGGTGAGGAGCTGCTTGTCAGTGCATGCATTATTCAGGCAACAGCCCTGTGAGCAGCATTGGCAGTTTGGGGCAAAAAACTCAAGCACCAGCTGCTGGTTGAACAGACACTAATCTTTGTGACCAAGGCAAGTGAGGGAGCTCCTCATGATTTCTCCTTTTGCGTCCTGACACCCAACAAATAACTTGAGAACTTAGCCCGGGCTGTTTTTTCAATCAGTGAAGCTGTTTTCTAAAACACAACTCCAAAATACCAGTTTAACAGGAGTTTAACCATACTGGCCTCTCTTACAAGTTCTCACACATGTCATGCATTACCTACCTTGCTAATGAAAGCTCTCAGAGAGGCAAACACGTGCTTAAGGGCTGCTTCTGACTGCCCATTTTTGAGAAAAGCCAGATGAATATCAAAAACCTTCTTCATAAGTGGATTGTGGCCATCGTTGCTTAAAAGCTGGGTCTGGAAAGCAACAGGAGAATTTACTTTGCAGAAATGTTGTGCCTGAAGCTGGAAATGGCAGAGATAATCTTGCATAATTAATCATATTAATTCTTCAGCCAGATAAGCAACAGGGCCTTCAGTAAAAATATAGCAAATAAAATGTGACAACCACTAAAACCTCACAGTAGTTAGCAGAGGCTATTTTTGTAGCAGAGAAAAAAAAACTGAAGTATTTTATCACTTTTGCATCACTAATTCCATAACCTAAGTCAATATTATGTAAAAGTTTCACTGGTTACCTAGTTGTTTTAAATAAAGAATGCTGTTACCAGTGTAAATATCACACTGGGGTTTTTTCCATTTCTTTTTATTTGTCTTGAAAATTGTTTTGTTTGCATCCCAAAAGAGAGAGAAGGAAGGGAAAAAAAAAAGACCCATTTTTTTTCACTGGATAGATTCACAGCTGTAGTTAGTAATTTCATTTCACTTGTTTCCTGAGAGTTTTTGCCAGCTTGCACCTTGTGGGGATATGGGAAAATGGAATTACTTGGGGGTTACTGAGACAGTTTGGTGTCAGACCAGGTGGGCTGTGCTTGCTGCCATCCCCACAGGGCTGTGCAGAAAGTTTGGGCATGACACAAGGATGTGGATATCCCATTTGACAGCAGCCCCCATCCACTGCCAGTTCTCAAACCCTTGGGCTGGCTCAGATTTTGACACCTTGCACAGCCCTTGTGCAGACTTTACACTGAGCTCATTTCCTGTGGAACAGCACCAGCCCAGGACCCCTCGTGTGTGCTGTGACCATAAAAGCGAAGCTGAAGCCCACGAAAGGGGAAGGGAATCCAGTCTATCCTGTGGTTTGAAAATCACGTTGTTTTGTGGTTCAGAAATGTTCCAAAAGAGGCAGCTGAGAAAGTCAAGCAAGTTTTAAGTGTTGCATTGAAATCCTTCTAATGTTACCAAACATCTAAGGAGTAATTTGATGCCTGCACCAGGATGGTTTTTTGGCTCTGTAACAGAAGCAGAGGCTATGAATACCTTTCTCTTCATCTCCATCGAAAAAGGAAATCTTCATTGGGCTTGCTCTGAAATCCAGAGCTGCTCTTGTGACACTGTGCAAGACAGGTTGCTACATGCAGGATTCCTCTGACTACACTTCAACAAAAGCATTTCTGGAGCAGTATTTTGCTGCCATCCTAGGTCCTCTTCACCACAGAGACCTTGGTTTTTACAGATGGCAATGACTGCCAAAAGCATGAATCCCAATATGGAACAGAAGGTTTCTACCCATGGTTCTGGTCCTGTCTGCACTGGTAACCACAGCTGGAATGCCTCAGGCCCAGAGATATTCTAAAAATGCTGGGCATTCATTTCCCTTTCCTCTAGTCCCTCCTTTCTACATGATACACATGTCTTCTTGTTCTATTATACAGTCATGGTATAACAATGTGATTTTCTCTGGCCTTGCAGTTTTGAAGAAATGGCAAGATTGCATAAGGGGATAATTACTCTGAGACCCTGTGAAACACTCAGTGGTTTTGGAAAATAAACAAGCTGCAAATGATTTGCTTTTGTAAAGCCTTCTATATTCTTCCACTCTAGGAGAAGAGATCACCAAAATCCACACACATATAAAAACACAGCACACTTTTCTACAACATTTTTGATTTCAGTGCTGACCTTGAAACTCTGAGTGAAAAAAGAGATGGTGTCCAGGACTGTCAGGCACACTTCAGTGGCAATATTGCCCTCCAGTAATGCCTGGTGCACGATATCTGCTTCTGATGTGCTTGCATCTGTGGACAGACAGAAAATCAGGAGGAAACAGTGCTCAAAACTCCAACTCCCAAAAAATCTAAGTGCTGATATAGATAAGATTCTCCCCTTACACTTCACTGTGTTTGGGAGATGATGCAAGAACAGCAAGATGCTGAGTTTGCCAACTCCATTCAGAGAAGCTCATCCTGATGCCACACCAGAAAAACAGCATCTGTATTGCCCATAATATCACTGTCTTTAAATCTAGACTGAGCATGAGGTGCCCAAGCTGTCTCCAGAGAGGGGAAATGGCAAAGTGCTTCAGTGGGACAAACACACCCACATGGAGAGGCTGAGAGCAGATCCCAGCACAGGTCTCTGTGCTCACCCAAAGCTGCACACACACTCAGCCAAGGAGCTGAGCCAAGACAGGCAAGAGCAGAAAGCCACACAAGTCCTAAATCCCAGGGGTGATTTTTAAGGGGCTGGCTTGAATGCCACCCTCACCCATGTAGGAATATTGCAGCAGGCCTGGTGACCACTGCAATTCCGCAGAATTTGAGTAACCCGGAGCAGCCAGCAGCAAGTGGGAAACGGCTCCATGCAGTTTTAGCAGGCTGACAGGCCCTGGCCCTGCTGTACATACTGTGGTTGAGGGTGAAGGAGGTCTCCAGGCTGCCCAGGTGCTGCAGCCTCACCCCAGCTCTGCTGCGCAGCGCCGGCATGGTCTGGGATTTCCTCTCGGCCGCCGTGTGCTTGGCCAGCCAGGCATCCTGCACCCTGCAAGGGGAGCACACACAGGGGTTGGGGGGCAGCAGCAGCCACAGCATCATGGAATTACACAAGGCACCAGGATGGAGACCTCTTCCCTCCAAAACGCCAGTCTGGGGCAATCCCAGCAGGACTGACCACACGAGCTTGCTGCTCCAGAAGGCCCTAGGGCTAACAGCAGAGCAGGGATGCTGCTCAGGAAGCAGGGATGCAGCAGGGACTCATCTCACCTGCAGCTGGCTGGGGGGGACACTGCCAACCTGCGCTCGCCTGAGCCTGGGGGTCGCATGCAGGAGCTGCAGGGGAGGGAAGGGGCAGGGTGCTGAGGTGAGGGGCGCCTGCTCAGAGCTGAGCAGAGCCCCAGACCAACTGGGGTTTGCCCAGCGTGGGGGTTCATGAGCCCTCCCCACCTCTGCTGGGGCAGGGAGCATGGGAATGACCCCACACCCCAACACCAGATGGAAGGATGCAGTACCTGGCAATATTTCTCTTCCCCACGTATCTGAAGTGAAATAAGCACACCCTAGGAAGAAAATGAAATATGTATCTGTTACAGATCCTTCAGATCAGGAATGATCCAGAACATTTAAAACCTACCCTGTTCTTGCCTGCAGACATACTTCTCTGTGCACAAGGGTTTGGGTCTGTATTTACAAGTCACTCGACTTCACACTCTTGGTTTCAGAATTCTGTGGCACATCCCTGTCATCTCACCCATCTGTTCCCCCAGATTTTCTGCAAACTGGAGGCTGTCACAGTGACGGGGGAAGCTGAACCCACAGGTGGTGAGACACATCCCAGACAGAGCACAGGGCACTGCCACCACACCATGCTTCCTCAATACATACTTGCTTCTCCTCGGAGGGAGGAAGAGCGTGCCATTCCAACCTGACCAGACACCCCTAGTGCAGGCACTGTGGTCCCCTCCTTAGCCATTCTGACCACACAGAGGTGCAGGGTTTGAATAGCAGCCTCAAGATACTCACTCCAGAAGCACAAGGACATTGATCAGCTCCTGGGGGGAGAATTTGTTCCAGTAAGCTAAAAGAGTATCTGAAAGAAATTAAGAACAGCGCACTGAGATTTTAAAAAACTCAAAGAGGGGACCTTACAGACAAAAACTGGTGGTCCCTTGTATTTCTGACTGTCTCCAGTGAGCAGGAGGCACCAACCTTCAGAGATCATCTTCACAATGTACAGGTAGCACATCAGAAGTGTGCGGATCTCAAACTGGTCCAGCCGGCTGCAGTGGGACATGCTGCTCCTCATGGAGCTCCTGCGGATCTGTGGGGGCACAGGGGTGACACTGACAGGGCCAGGGAGAGCCTGGGCTGTGCAGCATGGCCACAGCAAACCTGGCACTCACACCAGGTGGGCTGGCATCCCTCCTGCTCCCCACATGTGCCCCTGACAGCACCACATCTTGAACACAGCTCATCCAGCGATGGGCAGCCTGGGAATCCTGGGCACACCATCAAACACTTCTCTGCTCAGAGAAAAAAATGTCTGGGCAGTGAATGACAGTTTACCCAGCAAAACACACAGCAGCCTGCTTTAATTTCCCCTGCTTCTGCAGTATCTAAGCTCCTGGACATTTTTTAAGCCAGTTCTTGTAAAAAAAAAAATTCACTGGCTATCACCATTTAAAGCAAGAATCTACATTTCTGTTAAAGACATACACTTCAAAACAAAATGTCAAAAAAAAAAAAGGAGGACATTTCATCTTAAGAACTTTTTCCTCGCCTTGATTTTTGGAAGTGTTTCGATTTTCCTCCTACTTAGTGACTCAGGCAAAGTAGAGTGAAATCCTGCTGATGAGTCAATTTATGTGGGAAAGGTTTGGGCATTGTGTGGTGGGAAGCATGACTTCTAAAGTGATACCAATTTTATTTTGCATTCTCTGTGCTTGCCTGAGCTGTTTCCTCTGATAAAGTCCTAGGCTTGTCCTAAAGCTTTGCCTCACGTGCTTGGAGAGGGATCCACAGATCTTATTTGCTGTTTATTCTGGGATAAGCTGTGGATGTGAGTCATAAGAAAGCAGAAACAAACAATCATTTTAGAGTTGGAGACATGGTGCTATGGTCAGAGATTTGCTACTGACCGTGCCAAACTATCAAGTCAGCACACAACTCACTCCAGGGGAACGGGGCAATGCCAAAGCCTCTGCAGAGCTCTGTTGAAGCTGTGCTCCTCCATGCTTTTACATGGTTTTGTGGATATTGCATTCCCCAACAGAAAGATTGCTTCCAACAGCTCTGAAAAATGTCCAAGTACATTCAAGAGGACGATGTCTGGCCATGGGGGAATAGCTGAGCTGGATGCAACACCACTCTCTGCAAGCCCCATCAGCAGCACTGGAGCACGCGCTCAGGGCTTTGCTGGAGAGTCAAGGCTTGGCTGTTCTCGGTCCCAGAGCTCTGTGATTTATGGAGGAGAGCTTGCAAGGCCTCACCTCTTCTAGGCATGTCAGGACACAGCCATCAGCCCAGATAATCTTTGCCTTGCTCGTTGCAAGGGCCAAAGATTTTGAAGATGCATCAGTGATTCACATCAACCCAAGATATCAGGAAAGTGCCTTGAGGAAAACCAGGGACTGGTTTGCACAAATACCTGATTTCCATGTGAGCAATCTGCCAGGAAGAAAGGTACTGAATACCTCCCTGTGTGAATAGTGGGGTCAGAGGTCTTTGTGGTGTGACCCCAGTCACCTGCTGCAAGTTTGGGCCTGTGGTTTTTCACCTGAGCTGGTTTTCCTGCAAACATTTTATCTTAAGTCAGTGGTCACTGCCAACCTCACACCATGGTGTTTTGCTTCTCAGACATTTGGAAACCAATTCCCAGCACCAGGCACTGGGGTCCAGCCAGGCTCAGACCTGCCCACACACACGGAGCACATCTGAGTATGGATAAATGCACCATAGGAGCAGAGATTTTCCACACTGATTTTGCCTTTCATCTTCAACAAGTAACTTGTCAACAATTCTATTTTTGGCTCAGCGATGTTTGAAGAGAGAAAGCATACCAGACCCGTGACTCTGTCCTGTGTTAAACATCAATCTGTTTGTTTCCAGAGATATCTATAAGCTGGCTTTAGAGAGTGTTACCACAGGGAGCTCCTTTTCCCTCCCTGTTATTAACAGCTGAGCAGGCTCTTCCCCACCCCTGGTACATTACATTTTCACTCTGATCCGGGGAACTGGTTGCTCCCTCTGAGTTCAGGGATCCTTTTGAGTCCTCTCTCTTTATGCCATGGCCATTTGGAAGGGCTGCTCCGCAGGCTGAAAAAAACCCCAGAGCCCACAATTAAACCCTTTGCACTTGGGTGCTTCAGGCTGGTAATAGTTATGTTAAAAATAAATGGGAAATTTAGAATTTAGAAAAATTAATTTACCTGGATCTTTGTCTGCAATCAGGCTGGATCTGCTTGAGGGGGATGGAAAACTGCATATGAATTCATCCCTGGATGCCTGTAAAGCAATATAAGGTTTTGTGACCAATAAAAGATAACGCCTATTCTCTTACAGAAAGAAACAATGCAATAAAAAATGGCAAAATAGAGCAGGTTTTAAAAACCACACAGACGAAAAAAGAAATTTCCTTTCTTCTATAACAAGGAGACAAAGGACTTGGGGAGGAGTACAAAGAATAGCAGAACATATTACAGTAAGTCATAGTACTGTTCTCCTTTCTGTTTTTCATTATTTGAGTTGAAGTTTTGAATTGTTTTTCTCAGTTGTCCTACTTGTTATTCTTTGCTATCCTTTTTGTCCTTTTGTTATTCCAGCAAGGAGGAAAGTCTAGTTAGCCAGGCTAAGGCCACCTGGGAGCCACAAACAGAACTTTTGGGAAAAGAGGCAACTTCCCAGAACAGCTGCTGGAGTCCCAGTCCTGCTCAGCTCCCCTGCAAACACGGTCCAAAAACGTGTCAGACACAGAGGCATCCCGGTGCTACTCACAGGGCTGGAGGCAGGGCAGGAGCTCAGAGCCTCGTGGCCAGCCACGCGCTGCAGGTTCTCCAGGAGCACCCCGAACAGCGGCAGGTACAGCTGGGCAATCTTTGCCTGCTGATTCTGAAAGCAGGCATGGAGAAAATCTCAGTAAGGTTTCCAAAGGAGGGAAAAAAGGGGAAGTCTTGAGCCAAAACATGTAAATATGCCTGTATTTACACAGTGTATGTGGTGTTTGAGAACACGAGCTGGTTTGGCTTCTCAGCTCCACGTCTAGAGCTGCCAAGTAAGTATTACCCTTCTAGCAACAAGCCTGGGGCACTCAGGGGTTTTGGAGGCTAAACAACATTCCCAGTCATACAGGATGTGTGACAAACTAAGTCCTGGATTTCTTAACTCTTCAACTGGCACTTGACTTGCATAGTTTGATTTTTAAGTGCAACACCCAGGAGCAATGTAACAGAAACATTTGCTCCATGCCTGGTGCTGGCCACTGCTTCCAGTCAGAAATTCCCCATAGCAAATGCTTCTAGTGAAAACAGTTTGTAGGAAGTGATTAATTTGGATTATAACTGGTACAGATCAAAAATGATTGGATTGACATTTTCTAAATGGAGGACTCTTTAACATCCAGTTCTTTTTTTTAAACATACATTAGTCTGGATTTGTCTGAAAGGTAAAAAAAAAAGAGTAAGGCCTGAAAATTGAATAGGACCTTTTAAATAATAAAGAAATCAATTTTTTTCCTCTGATTCAATATGACAAAAGATAAAAGAAATCTTGAAAACACTCATGGGCTGACAAAACCTTCTCTCAGCTGTTGATGGAGCTGGACTCTCCTTGGCTGGAGCAAGGGTGTGCCAACCCATGCTCAGCCTGTCCTGCCTGTGATGTGATTTTTTTGCTTTGGAGTCTCTGGACACACTGCCTTGAGCACAACCCATACACAAATATCCTGTGGGATAGCAGTAAGACAGGGGGAGTTTCTGAGTGCTGCACATGGAGGGAGCAAACAGCTCCTGAGTTAGTCACAGATCCTCACTGCAGAGAAAAGCAAGCCCACCTCCAAACAGGCAGAGAAAGGAGGGAAGAGGAGCTGGCTCTGGGCCCATGAGAGCCCCTGGCACAGCTGGGGCACTCCTCCCACCCTTCATGCCAGGAAGCCATCCATCTTCCTGGATCACACTCAGGAATGCAGCACACTGGGAGCATATGAGGACCAAAACTCTAAACAAAGCCATGTTTTCTGGCTGGAGCAAGGACAGGTAGTGTCTGCACATAGACCTGGGCACATGGGTCAGCAGGGAGCAGCACCAAGATAAAACAAACCCATTTCCAGCCTCTTTCAGCATTATCATGTGCTGAGCCTCTGACCAAAGAAAACTCAGGTCCACCCAGAGGAAATCCAGAACCTCATGAGAATCAAGATCCTCTGCACTGAGTCACTAATTAGTAAAAGAAGCAGCTGACTTGTAACAGAGATCAGTTCTGTTTCCTGATTATAGCATATTAATACAGGATATGAATTTAGGCCCAAGACCAGAACATCACTGATGTCCTAATTTTGCTGAATAACTCTTGGCTAATGACTCTCTCAAGTTCCTTAATGGTTTAGGGCTTAATTACCTAAATACTCAGCATGAGTAAGAGGGCTGCAGTTATTTCCTAGCTGGTTTCCATAACCATCAGTTATTTACAACAGTTCCCTAAAAAGCAATCGGAATACCCTTGTGCACCATGCAATACCTAAAACTGTGGTATGTGGATTTATTTTTTTTTCATAAAATTCAGCAACATTAAGTTAAAAAGCCAAAAAAATAGGCCTGACCTTGTGCTGGTATCTGTTGTCAAAGGCATGCTTGATCAAGAGATTTTTTAAGACTGAGATGGCCGTATATCTGATATCATAATTGTCCTGCAAGGCAACAGAGGCTTCTCTAAGAAGCATCCCCACGAGGAAGTGATGCCTGCAATACTCATCAGTTAAACTGTACTCAAGATTTGTATCTGCAAGAAACAACAAGGCAATGGTTAAGGGAAATGTTCCAAGAGTCTGTTCAGAGCAAGACATAACAGGCACGTAAGCCACAAAGCCCTCAAATGGTTCTCACCACTCTCCTGCAGTGCACTCATCTTTGAATAAAGCTGAACTGACCAGTTTTCTCCACCAATGAACTAAGTCATATCAAAGAACTTGGTGTCTTCCAGTTCAGGCTGTTCATTAATTTCAGCCCTCACTGTTTCATCAGCACCTCAAGGAAGGATTTCTGCAATGGGAGGTTCTGCATCTCTCTCTGATGAGTAATCTGTAAGTCAGAGATGGCTGAAATGGGGAAAGACAGCACAGCTTAGTGCCTGGGGATGCTTTGCTCCTGACTGGGGTTTGTCCTGTAGATCCCCAAACCATACAAGCAGCAGGGATACCAACCTCCACCAAGCAGCTGTGAGGGTGGGAATGGCCAGTGGAAGGGGTGGGTTTACCTGGCCACCCAGCCCTGCTCTGCAGCTCATTCCACAGCCTCCACAAATCTGAGCTCCTTCTCTCGAGGTCAGAGAGCAGAGCAGAAGCATGTGGTGCTGCTGGGATGAGGGATGCACATGTGGTGCCACCAACCAGTGCTGCATCCCAGTCTGCACAGCTGGGCAGCTGCACGGGCCAGGGAGCCAGAAGCAGATATTGAACACAGCTCCTCAGAAGCTGCACTGACGGCCAAAAGAAAGCCAGCTCAGTGCCTCAGCACCTTAACTTACCCTGTACCCTGCATCTCACACAGATTGAGGCAGGCACTGCTACCAGGATAAGGCACCTTCTGCTGAGGTGCCTGGACAGAGCAGCAGGGAGGTGACAGACACACTGACTGTGGTGCAGGCTGTGTGCACTGGGGCTGCTATGAACAGCCTTGTCCTGACACCATTATCTCTGCCAGGACAATTACCAAATTAGAGCCACCACAGGGACAGCCCCAAAGTTCTGTTCTTCCCCCAAAAGGTACAAATGCCATTTGCTCAGCTCAGACCTTTTTTTTTTTTTTTCAAAACCCCAGAGGTACGAAAGTTCTTCTGTGGTAAGGCAGGGTGCATTCAGTTTTGAAAGATATTTTTAAAAGATATTTTTAAATTCATTGATTCAAAACTAGCATTTACTGGCCTGTGAAACCCTGATTCAGAGGAAAGAAAAAGCAATCTGGAACATTACCTAGCTTTCACAGTTAGTCATGTTAGCAAATGCCTAATTGTCACACATCATGGTTATTACATTAGTTGGATGCAAGCTGATTGATTGGAAAGTGCATACTTTATTTGACATTAGAGGATTTGATCATTCCAGTTGGACCTACCTACTGAAGTGAACCATTCCATAGCAAATGAAAAAAATTCTAATTATATATAAAAAGAAAAGGGACAAATAAAAACACAGCAAAAATATACAGGAACAAGTAATGCTCAAAATCTTGGAGAAACAGGACAGTATGCCATGTTTTAATATTATTTGTGAGGCCTTTGCTTAAGTCTCAGCCTCTGTCAATCCCTTGGATTCCTTCCCATCACAACATTGCAAAACTAACTGTGTGCTGCTGGCCATGAGGCTGAGCTTGGGCTTGCTCTGGCTGATGTCCCCATGTGAGGCAGCAGGGACAGACCAACCACCAGCCCAGCACTAGCTGGGAGGTTTCAGAGTCGCTTTTCCAAGATGCAACACTCCAACTCAGCAGGATGTGAGCTGCCCATCTGCACTGGCTGAAGCTGCAGAAACTCTCTATCCACCTCCCTAAGGGCTATTCCTTCTTTTCCTAGAAACAGAGCACTAGGGGTTTGGACATCCCCTCCCTGCATTCCAAACAGGCTGGTGAAGAGGTCACACCAGCAGGGTCTCTCCTGCTGTCCCCTGTAAGCACAGGTCTGTCCATAAAGGCAGACAAGTTTGCAGTGAGGGTGCATCCCCACATGGCTCTGCCATGGCAGGCAGGGCTCAGGCACCGCTGCAAAGGCAATTCTGCTGCCTGAGCCTGGGCTGCTCTCCTGCCATGAGCTCTATGTCAACCTCAGCTGGTACGCCCAGTCACAATAAAACACAGCAGAAAAGATGAGCTGCACTCACAGCTTTTCAATTTAACTGTCACAAATGCAAAGGTGAATGTTAACCAAGAAAGAGCATCCTTATGTTACCATGCCACTAAAAATCCCCAGGGAGGCACCTTGGGTGTGTTTTCTTGGCTGTTTCTAGTGATAATCCTTGTTAAACAATGCCAGGCAAGCAGCCAAACTGATGTAAGAGAGTAGCTGCTGGTCCAGAAAGCTCTGAGGAGGCAGATATTTACCAAAAGAAGGGAAATTTCATTTACTGCTGCTTCAGCCACCTGCATGTGTGTGGAACCGCTTTGGGACTTGTATGGCTTCACCCTGAGGCACAACAAAACATCTCCTTTCCTCCACTGGAATCAACCACACAATCACAAATCCACAGGACTTTCACGTGGGGAATCCCAAACCTCACTCTCCTCTCCAGTACTTACACTGGCCAGCCCATTGGCATCAAAACCTGGCAATCTTTCCTGCATTGGTGTAGCACAGATGAGCCATCAGGACCCAGAGAGAAGGAGGTTGTGGCACTGCTGGGGGCTGGCAGGGGCTGCACTGCCATCAGAGCCAGAGCTGCACACAGCCTCAGCCCAGCCCCTGTGAGCCCCTGCACCCCGAGCTGAGCAGCTCCAGGAGCTGAGAGAACACGGTGTGGCAGTGAGAGCAGTGTGGATGTGTGGAGGTGTCACAGCACAAACACTCCTGGTATGCACCAGGGACTGGCACAGCCTCAAGCTCTGCTGGCTGCCTGCAGGTGTGAGGACAGACTGGAACACTCGGTGCACTGTTGCGCTCAGTGTGAAAGCAGAAGGGAACCTAGATCCCCTTCTGGTGGCCACAGGGAGAGCTGGCAGCAGGGCAGCGAGTTCACTCCGTTCTCCTGCATCCCCATTCCCTCAGGACCCACCAATGAGACATCCACTTCAGGGGAGGCTGACAGTCCTGAGAACATTGCACAATTTGCCCATTTACTGGAACACAGGCAGTGGCTTCCAGATATTGCTTATCCCATGTAGACTTAAATATGAGAAATACTGAGAAGACTGACTGCATACCATTCTGGAACAACATTATGTAAACCTGACAGAAAACAGACAGAGGTTAATGTTCTAACCAGGACATATATTTCCTTGACATCAAACCAAAGTTCATCTAGTCAGAAGCCACCAGGAATAATAAATTATAGCTCTTTAGCCAGTCCCTTAAGAAAGAACATACCTTGAACTCTTTGCAGCTTGGGTTTGGAAAATGTCATTGGTAAGTTCAGAGGAATGTAGTGCTCATGATTGCAAATAGTTTGAAGAAATTCAAACTTGTATTCAACCAGCAGCTGAGATAAAAAAAGACAAACGCAAACTATATTTTCAGTTTGACCCATTTTCTTCCAGTTCAATGTACTTGTTGCACAAGAATTGAAGAATCTAATAAATCAGCATCTGGTGAAACTCACTAACAACTGGCAAATTCTTGTGTTGCTCTTCTTAAGTGTCGATGCATATGGGAGCTCTTTGTCTTTTTCATCCAGGCTATTAACCACTCTTTCATTGTGACTCTTTACATTACTTTAAAGAACGTCTGGGTACAGATGCTCTGCTTAAAGAACAGCCTGGGTACAGGCTCTTGGCCCAGACAAAGAGGTCTCTGCCTCTAAAACACTCTGCAGTAACAGAGTCTAAAAGGCCTCCAAGAGTTGTATAAAACAATCACTACAAAGCTTAGTCTGATATAGATATGTACAGCTGCAAACCACTTTCAAGAAACCTACTGCTTACCTTAGGGTCTTTTGGGCTGAATCCAGAAATATAATCATTTATCAAGTTAAAAACAAATCCTCTGTCCATAAAGGTCAAACAACGCTGGAGAAAAAATAGCAACATGTGACCAAACACCAAAAATAAAAGCAATAATTCTAAATCCTCTCCATACTACTGTCCTACCAGCAGCCAGATTTCATCCTCTGGGTTGCTGCTGACTTTCCAAAATGCATAATCCTGTTTCTCTGAAATCATTTGGATGATCTTACTTAAGTCTCCAGTGGACAACAGAAGTATTTAAGAAGGGAGTATACATATTTCAGGTTCCAAAGAGTTGCTAGGTATGCCTGAAAACCCTCAGTAACATACAGATACTCTTTGGAAAAAGAAGGTTTCTTTCCTAGGAAAGCTTATCCCCTGGAGAGTTTTTTAACTAAAAAAACCCAAAGATAGGATAAATTAAAACCACATCTGTTTGCTTGCTCCATATTTCTCATTGTCTATGCTCTTTCTTTTTTTCCCCTGATAAAATCCTGGGAGAAGGAAAGAAACTGCTGACCTTCAGGAAGTTAGCCAAGCTAAAGTTGACATTCCTAGACTCCTCCGGGATCTCATTATAGCGGATGGTCACATGAGGAATGATGGCCAGCAGCAGCGAGTGCAGGGCGTGCTGGTAGGACTCAGGGAACCTCTGGCCTCTGGGCAGCTGAAACCAAGAGCACATCCCTGCTCAGTGCTCCAAGCCAGCAGCTGGGGACAACTGAGCACAGGCACGAGTTCTTTAGCATTTGTTTTTGTTATTGCTTCCTAATAAAAGAGTGACCAAAAAAAGTATTGGCTGCAACTGCAGAACATAGTAACAGAAAAGGAGGCTGCACAAGCCATAAGAACTTCTGGAATTTTTAAATTACAACTGCAATTGTATTTTTACATTTAAAAAAATAATTACATTTTTTAAAAAATTATTTTTTCCGCCGTGAGTAAAAGGATGGAAAAAGGAAAGGCAAAATGAAAAAGAAAGTCAAGCTGTTCAGCTTGGCAAGTTTTGGGTTTTTTTTAAATAGAGTCAGATAGCTTTTCAGCAAAGCTTTTGGAGGAGTTTGTGATAGTTTGAAATGCAGCATTGACCAAATCAATTGTTACCTTGATTTTGTTTTCTTCCAGTAAGTAAATTGCCATAGACTTTGCCAGTGCTTCAAAGAAAAACCACGAGTACTAGAATGAACAAAGAATACTATTACTTTTCTCAGAATGAACATGACTGGTATTCCCTGATTCTGTGGGGAAGCACCTACGTGGGAGGGAAAGCTCACACCCAAATGGCTTTTTGTAAGCACAGCTGTTGGCTTGGAATAGATGCCTTTGCTACCCAGAGATGTCCTGCCAGTCTTAGGGTGGGAATAGATTTAGCCACTCTGCACTCCAATGTACCCTGAAAGAACCAGCAGAGTTTGGGGTGCAAGCCCTGCAGAAGCAGAGCAGAAACTCAGTTTGCCTCCCATGAGCCACCCTTCAGGTGTGGCTTGAGGAAAACAGGTAAAACTGGCAAAATGAACAGCCTTTTGCTGTCTCCTGACATGCCCAAACAGAGGTTCCCTGCAAGAATTCATCTCTGTTTTAAGGTGAGAACCTCAAGGATGTGCACGCAAGGAGCTGCCCTGGCAGCTTTGCCCCTGCAGTGGGTTTACATGGGTTATGTGTTGGGCTTTATACCAGACCCCCTTTTCTTCCCCTCTGCCCTGGGCAGCCAAGCACTGCCAATACTTCACCTTGAGCAGCTTATTGATGGCTAGAAAATCTGCTGACTGCTTCAAGATGGTGGCCATGGAAAGCACCAGGATCTCATGGGTCATCTTCGCCTGCTTGGCACTTGGCTTCTCGGCTCGAAAGACGTACTGAGGCAAGAAGAGCAGAGTCAGCCTGGGCTGCTCCCAGCAGGGAGTGCCCAGGGGCACTGTGTCACCACTGACCTTTAGGAAGGAGCGCAGGTAGTGGTCCAGACCTTCTTCATGGCACTTGGACACGATGTGCAGAAGAACCCTGGGGAGAAATGTGGTTTGTGTTCAGCACGCAACGCGAGGGCAAGTTCCTCTGCCTGATAAAAGCAGACAACACGTGTGTCCTGTCCTGCTCAACCCCAAAAACCTCACTGCTGGCACCGCCTGATTTGCACAGAGACAGTTCTTGCAGGCCAGCACCCCCACACACAGCTCCTGCACCATCCTTGCTCAGAGCACTCAGATGAGGTGCCCAAAGCCTCTTCTCCACTTCTGAGCTGGCCCATGAATCACTCAGACAAGCTGACTTAATACTCAAGACTCTTTGCATGAGGAGGTGAGACAGAACATTGTCTATCATTGTTATAATCTGATACCTCCTTGCATTCCCAGAATTTATTAATTCTGGAAGCCTCCTTTTTCTTCTTTTACTTTATTTACATCATATGTTCCTTGTTACATGCACTGGATTATTTTGGGCTGCTTTCTTGCGTGGGAAGGTCAAGCAGCCCTCTGGACTCACTCCTAGGCAGCTGATCAAGGCAGCAAGAGTTTCCCCAGCCACTACAGGGGATTTACTACATTCCACTCCCAGCCAGAGGGAACAACAAATTATTGCATGTTGTCACAGACTCCACAGCCCAAACCACAAAGGAGGAGTTTACAAGCCATTTATTTGATAAAGTGGGTTTAAAATTCCACTATGAAAATATGATGAGAAAAGAAAGGCTATTAATCAGAAAGCTACTGAGAACTGGAAAGAAACAGGTCAAGCTTTGATAAAAATCTCTGGAAATGAAAGTGGGAGCTGGTCACCCAACAGGTACCTGGGGTCACCTGTTCCCCTGTCCCTGCCCTCTGGTGCTTCAGAGTGGAATTAAGAGCTCCACAAAGGGAAAGTTCTCATGACCCACATCACACAGTGCAGGGCTGTGACTGCAACAGGCACCGCATCCCTGGGGACCAGGGCTCAGCCTCCAGCCTCCAGTTCCATGGGAGCAGGATGTCCTGGGACATGATGCACGCTCTGCAGTGGTCCAGAGGAGGATGGATGCCCTGCAGCATCCCTGCGCACTGAGGCAGTGCCTCGGGAGGAAGGCGCATGTTTCAGCACATCCAGCACATGTTCCAGGGCTCCTGCTGGTGCCAGGCAGGAAAGGTGCTGTGCCTGCAGTGCCCAGCCCGTTCTGCCCTTGGGGCACAACTGGAGCTGCAGCAGCCACACCCAGCCCCAGGGCACCAGGAGCAATCCTGACCCCAGGACTGCTGTGCTGGGATGAGACCAGGACACTGCTCCCCACATCTGACTGCAGCTGGGACACACCTGGGCACTCTGCAGCCTTTAGATATGACAATAACTCGGCTCACAGAGCCACCAAACCCTTCACCTTTAGAGAAACAAACCAGGAGCATCTTTGAAGCACCACATTTTTCCTCACAAGAGCCCCACAATGCCCCCATGCCACCCACATGATGCAGGGGAAGACAGCAGCAGGGGACAGCCAGTGCTGTCACCTAGCACCCTGTACTGGGAAACCAGACCCTGCTTTGCATTGTGGCTTTGCATTTGTCACTGGGTGGTTCACCCAAGACTCACATGGTGCAGTTGACAGCTACTTCATCCTCCTGTGTCACGTTGGTGAGGACTCTAAATAGTTGCATAAGAATTACAGGTAGAAACTGAATCATTACTTGGATCTCCATGGCGTGCAAACACTAAAACAAATGTTCAAAACACAGACACTTTTAGTTCAACATACTGCAGATGTTAAACATTTACAGAACATTTCTGTGGCAATGGGACAGGCATTAGCAAAAGCGTCAGGGTGTGGAACCCACTGGGCAGCTTGGACTGATAGCAGCACTCATCGCCTCCTTCCAGCTGACAGATTCCAGCTAAAAACCTTCAGGGAGAAACATAAGTCTCTCATGGCAGGTATAAATTTTCCTCTGAGATGTGTCCGGCCAGCTATGACTTAATTAGAGGTCACATGCTATTATTTTATTTTAAAAGCCCAGAATTTAAGGCTGAAGTTTTGCTTTTAAGTCTTCTCATCATTTGAGGCAGTTTTTTGAAGCCCCATTTCCACAAATGCCTTTGGAGCATGAAAAACTGCTGCCCAACGACTTTCAGAGACTTTCCTTTTCAAAGAGCATAGCTTGCTATCAAAAATGCAGTTTAAGGCACTTGGTGAAGGTCAGGATTGTCTCCTGCACATGCTCTCCACCAGCCTCACAGAGCTCTTGTGCCTGAAGCTCATGGTATGAATCTAGGAAAGACAGCATGTTTCATTTTCATTTTCAAACCTGCAAATCTAATGAAAGGTTTTTAAATCTGTATCTAGCTATTTAAATTACTGAGATTATTGAGGTGGTGGTGGTTAAGAATCCCTCACTTGTCGTTAGCACAAACCTATCTCCCTGTCTGTAGGCTGCAGTGAGGGCACTGGGACCTGGCAAAATGCTCACAACAAAGCCACTGTGATTTTAGTGCCTGGCTTCAAAATCTGCCATTATTTTTATTTCTTAACATATTTATACATTATCTGACACACATTAAGTAACCCTGTGGTGATACACCCCCACCACTGAGAGTGGAGCTGTTGCTACAGCACCATTCTCAAAACCAAGCAGCCACAGAAGGAAACATCACAGTAAATAGCCAAGAATAATATTCCGTGCACAAGCCCTTGCTGGACCTGCTCCAAAGCTCTTACTCATGCTGCAGTGATTACCAAAAAGCTGGGTCTAGGTCATAGGTCACCACTGTTCAAATTTAACTGGCTGATAATCTCACGTATCTTTTTCAGCCTGAAAAGAAATCTCCTGTTTAGAATGGGCTTCCAGAAAACAAGGAACTGTGCTATAGTTTAAAGGGCTGAATCAAACCTAGAGCAGCAAGGGAGGAGTGTGTGAGGCCACCAGGAGAGAGCTTTGCCATGAGCATGGCAGAGCAATGCTGACTGCTTGTTTTACCCCTTGTGGAAGGCAGAGGGAAGCAGCACACACAAAATCGTCCGACAAGATAAAACGAATGGAGGTAGGGACATGAAAAAAGCATTTCATTTAAATACTAGCCCATCTGATAGGATAAAGCACTGGACCAGCAAGGGTGTGTTCCCACAGGGCAGGGTTCTGGGTATTTGCTGACAAAACCTGCAAAAACACAAAAGAAGCCCAGTGACAGGCACTGTTCACCTTGAGGTATTTAACAAGCTCTCCTGGCACTTCCTTAGCTCCCGTCTGAATCAGCTGGCAGTGGTGGAAGAATTTGTGCAAGTGCATGTCCTGGAAGAGACAAACAAGTTCAATTCAGCAGCCTCAACATTTGTCAGCCCCCACTTTGCCACCTGCACTTGGAAATCTGCTGACTTACCTGCAGGTCCCCAGCAAACCCCATGTCCCTGCAGTGGCACTTTCACTCCCCAGCTGCCATCTCCAGGGCTGCTCTCTGTCTTTTCCAACATACCCATCCACTGCTCAGCCCCTGGCTCCCAGCTAACCTCCATACTAAGCACAACATTTCCAGCAGTGTCAAAATTATCCTACCCTGAGCCCCAATCCCCAAACAACACTGGGGAAACAGAAACCTGTGAGCTGCAGCTCACAGAAACTGCCTCACCACCTGCATCACCAGCTCCTACTGCCCATCTGAGGCAGATTCTCCTTCCCACCACTCTCCCTCCTTCTCCAAGGTTAGATTTAATTACTGGGTTATTTAAGTCTGAAAAGCATCTGGAAATGTAATTTGGTGGGAAGTACAACTACTATGCTGCTCTCAGTGCAATACAGAATCAGTAACTCTCCAAAACAGAATTAGATGCTGAAAGCCATTTGCTCTGAATGTAAATACAGCTGATGACATCCAGCCAAGGGCATTCCCCCAGGAGCAGTGCTGACTGGAGGTGCCCTAGAGATGTGCTGGGGATATTTGCTGCACATCACAAGGAACTTGGGGAAGTCCACCACTACCATAAGACAGCAGAACACACCAGGACTTGGTAAAACAGCCTGAACTGTTTTCAAAGGGAAACCTTTGAAACAAGGACTGTTTTCTTGTGTCTGCTGTTCTTAGAGAACTTTTAAATAAAAATAAAAAAACTTAATAAAAAGTCTAATACTAGCTTGGACTTGACAATCTTAGAAGTCTTTTCAACGTTAATGATTCTACAGTTTGGGGAAACCTCTCACATCCACCAGTTATCTCTTTTGCATCACTGAAGCAGGTCATTTGCACAAATGTTTCCTTGGTCCTGCCAGTTATAGTGCAACTGGCCAAGGAAACATCAGCCTCTCCCTAGACTCATTCCATCACACAATTATCCCATCCAGCCAAGGAGCAGATCCCTGCAAGTAATCCCAGCCATGTTGCTTCAGAAGGATCTCAGTGCTGCTTTGCAAACCAGGTACCAGGGCCCTCTTTCCCACACCCCTATGGGTGAACTGTAGTAGAGACACAGCAGTTTCTTC
>PYHW01010766.1:2368849-2404198 GCA_013186435.1 Turdus rufiventris | reverse complement strand
ACAGATCTCTGTCTCACCTCAGGAAGTCCAAACCTGCAGTTGTGCAAGTGGCTTCAGCAAGGATCAACATCAGTTGCATCAAAGCACCTTTACCTGGTGAAAGAATTCAGCCACAGCACAGAGCAGGAGTGGGTGTGAGGGGCAGGAGCAGTGTGTGAGCCATGGCTGGGCACCATGATGAGGCTCCTTTGAGCACTGGGTGAAGGGATAGGCTCCCCAACCAGTGGGACCCAGGTGTGTTCATGCCTTGTGTTGGCAGGATCAGCCCCTGGGACCCTGATCTCACAGCAAGATTTTATTGATGACAACAGCACATTTGTGCAAGTCAAGTCAGAACATACAGGAAGAGCTGTCAGACTGCAGCAAAAATTTGAGGATTAATATAAACTAAACCCATGGAGTTTATTCCATTTAATACCTACAATTTCATATTAGGTTGCTTTTAGAAAAGAAAATTCAGATCGGCTGGTATGTTAATCACATTTTTTTCATGTCCCTACATTTATTTATTCTTGGCCTTTTACACTTCAACAGAAGTAATTTAAGCATTGAACATACCTTGAGTTTCAACGGTGTCTTGTTTTTTCGATGTTGCCTTTGTATTAATTTCACAGCTGACATGATAGAAGGTGAAAAGCAAATGATGCTTTTGATGGAGGTGAATTGGAAGCTCAATTTTAATCTAAAATGATATCATGATAGATCAGACTGTATTTTTAGTTGTGGAGTAATATTTTAGTTCTATTTCATTTCACAAATGTTATGTTGTATGCAGATACACAAGACACATTCTTACCCATCTTAAATAACTCCTAACATTTTCATCACATTTGCAACATTACATATTAATGGGGGTGTGTGATTGGAGTGCACAAAGCATGACAGTAAAGACAGCAGAAAACAAACTGACATTAAAAACTGACAAAGGCTCTGGCTTTGCTGAGCCCTTCTGCTGAGGCAAAGGGCTGCTGATATCTTTACCCATATTTCACCCAGCCCTAGAAAAAGAGGTATCCTGAAAAGCCCCTTGGCATTGTGGTATGTAGGAAAATCTGCTGTTTCCCACACTTTGCTTTTACCTCATCATAGAACTCTGGGCTCTGGTTGTGATGCAGCACAGCAGCATATGCATTTGTGGTCAGCAGAGGGCCCCCGGGCTTGCCATATATGCACTGAAAACACAAAAGAAGAGCTGAATTCAGGGTCCTGTCACCCTAAATCAGCTGGCCAAATTACACCAGTGATCATGGAAACTCAGTGCTTTTCTCCTGCCCTGCTCAGCCTGGCTGGTACAGAACACCCAGCAGTGGCCACATGGCAGCCCTGTTAACAGGTAACATCAACCCACCTTTAATGGCCTGGCATCAGCTTCATCTGAATCCCTGAACTCAACACAGACAGCAATATTCCTTGCCTGAAATGAGGGAGAGGAGGATGAGCAGCAGCATCACCCCAGCCCACACCAAGCTGGCTGCAGGTCCCTCCCCAGATCACTGCCCAGATCACTCCCCAGGTCCTTCCCCTGATCACTCCCCATGTCTCTCCCCAGATCACTGCCCAGGTCTCTCCCCATGTCCCTCCCCAGGTCCCTCACCTTTGCAAACACCTTCTGGTTCTCGTACTTCAAGTGCAAGGGGTAGACATAGAGATGGTTTTTATAGACAGTGAAGGGGTAACAGTATTTGGCAACTTCTGGGACAAGCTCCTCCACTTCAACTGCAACGTCCTCACAGCCCTTCTCAAAAGGTTTTATAGGAACATAAGAAGCTGTGAAACAATCTGTAAGAGAGTAAGAACAGAAAAAATTAGGTCCACTAGAAAAGCCTTTTAGCCTACATAACCTGTGACAGGAGTTGCCAAAAGCCCATGGAATGACACATCACAAGTCCTTTCTTTGCTTCAGTTTCTTTAAATGCAAGGTAAAGAATCACACTGTAAAGCCCTACAATGTTATGGATCAAAAATGTCATATGAGATTGGTGCAAAAGCAGACTGCTGGCTTCCTTTGGATTTAGGATGTGATGGCCAAACTGTAAAGCAGATCAATCCCTCAGGTAAATCTCTGCACTTGGACCACATCTCCTCCACAGAAGGCATCAGAAAGACTTACAAGTCAGTGGTTGTGCTGAATTACTCATTTCTCATAGCAGCCCTTGTTAATGAAAGAGCAAAATCCCCCCTAAAAGCATTAACTCCTGAGGCTCAGGCCATCAGCATTTATGTTAAGATCCAAAATTCTTACTTGTGAAGTCTAGTGGGATGTCTTTGATGACGATATTTAACTGGGCTGGAATGACTTGCAGTTTTGTCTTCTCTGGTCTGTGTCAGGGAGAAAGGAACAAGAGTGTCAACCTTGAAAGCTCAGGTGCTGAGCACATCATCAGCATTTTTTGCTACCCTCCAAGTATTTTAGAAATTGTCATCTCATGTTTACACTTGACTGTTTAAAAATGTATGTAAAAATGAATGCCCAGCCCCTGCACCAGCCTCTCACACTTACTTCTTATACTCAGCTAAAAGCTTCAGCATATCTTCATTTGAGAGTTTGCCACTGTCTTGCTTGTACAGGGGCGAGAATTTTCCATCAGCATCAAGAGTGCCCTGGGAGTCTTTGAAAACTGGTCTGCAGAAAAGAAGATGTGTATGTTCCAAATGCTGGTAAATATACAGACGCTGAGGTCTTTGACAGATCTGAAAGGCAGCTCATCAGACAAGAGGTTCACTGGCCCGTGACTGCCCCCAGTACCTCAGACCTGACTGCTCTCCCACCCTGACGTGGTGCTTAGACCCCGCCAGGCTGCAATATGAAATCACATGGGACATCATTACCCATTCCCCCCTGTCCAGCCAGGTCAGGACACATTCAGCCCACTTCCAAGCTTGGTCCACAGCCACAAACATCCTTCCATCCCCTCCCACTAACACCAAGTGGTAAAGCATCTTCCCACTTGCAATGGGGTCAGAGCACAGAAATCCTCCTAGGAAAGGAGTGCACAATAAAAACCAGTTTGGGGACAGGCATCAACTTCCTCCTGAAGCTCAGGAGGAGACTGGACTCAGCCCTGGATGAACACCAGCATCTCTGCCTTGAAAATAGTGGCTGTTTGTGTATGGTAAGAACATTAAAGCATCTGCACTCCTCTTCTGTGCAAGCACCTTCCTCTGAGACCCACAGGGAAAATGTTCCAGGGATGCAGAGCAACACAGCTCCTCACACCAGCCCACTCAGCTCTTTGGAGCTGCAGGAACAAACCTGAAGCCAGTCTAAGTCAATTCCCACCCAGAGCCCACCATTAAGGTGAGGGTCCACTTGGAAGAGGGCTGAGTGCTGGCTCCCAGGATCCAGCTGCACCCCAAAACCACCATCCCAAAGATGAGCAGCCAGCACCACAGGAACATCCAGTTGAAGAATACACATGGCAAGTGGTACACCCCCAAACTCCAGCCCACTGACAGCTTTCTGTATTCCCGTGTCATTCCCAGCCCTTTTGCCAGCACCAAAATACAATTTAGCACTAGGAGGCAGTAGATGATCTTGCCTTCCTCTGACTGAGATTTAAGACAGCCAGCACTGACATATTATCAGTCCCAGTAAAAGAACAGCACGGGAACGGGATCACTACCTTCAGCCATTCCCAAGAACATTAATTAAAGCAGAGTTTAAAATAGAAAACAAACCCTGATTGCCACTGCCAGGCTGGGAAGCCCTCTGCTCTCATCCTGTCCCTGGCAATGGCTGGTGCCAGGAGGAAATTTCTGCAGTGATTCCCTTGGTAGCATGGGATGGTGTATTTTATCCCCAGGAATGTCCTGCCCTAATAGCAGTAGCTACAGGTCAGTAGGAAGGTTATTGCCTTCCCAGCCCTAGAACTGTTTACTTTTTAATATTTTGTTTCTAATTCTAGATAGAGCATTTCAGGCCAATCCCAATTCTTTCTTGGGAGTTGGAACCAAACTCTGCCCTCAGCTGCAGCGTCACTGACTTCAGTCACTTGGCCCTTTGCCCAGCTGTGTCCCAGGTCACTCCCAGCAGCAGCACAAGCAGCAGCAGCAGCTCCCACTGTGGCACAGCCCAGCCCGAGGCACTGACCTGGCAGCCCAGCCGAAGGGCATCCGATACTGCCCCAGACGGCTGCACACCTGCTTGGCCACCTTATGGACCTTCTGGGCAGTCTGCAAAACATGAGAGAGGCAGGTCAGTGTGTGCCAGGACCTTGATGCTGCCCCAGAGCAGCAGTGAAGGGTGCTGCAGCCTCCAGGGAGGAGCATCTCTCCATCTGCTCCCCAGGCAGCAGTGCAGCTGACAGACAGCCCTGTCTGTCACTTCCCACCACCTGCAGCTGGCACTTCACAAAGCAATAGCAAACCCTGTGGGCAGTCATGTTAAACCCCCTCAGGATTGAACTGTCAGGGTATTAGTGCTCTATTTGCCAAAGGGCATCCGTTTATTTTCCAAAACTGACTGCAATTGGCTCACCCTATACAGACTTACAAAGCGTGCCAAGGGAATGCCACCATTACCAGGTATTCTGTAATTGACATTTCAGGAATTAGTCTTGACTGGCTGCAACAAGGCAGCATTAGCTCCACCTGGATGCAGAGACTGATGCTGGTGGCAGCAACAGGGCCTCTCCCTTGGATGTCAGGAAAAATTCCTTCACTCAAAGGGTTGTCAAGCATTGGAACAAAGAAGTTGTAGAGGTATTTAAAATACATGTAGATGTGGTGCTTAGGGACATGGTTTAGTGGTGGGGTTGACAGTGCTGGGTTAGTGGTTGGACTCAGTGATTTTATAGGGGTTTTCCAAGATAAAAGAATCCATGATTCTGGGGATGAAGTGTCCCACTTTTTCCTGCCAGCCTAGGCTTTGGCTTGCTGAAGTGTAATGGGGAAAGGTCTGGCCCCAAATGCTTGGCTCTTTCTGAAAATCCTCTGCCTCTTTCCTGGGGAAGAAATTAAGTCTCCCAGGACAGCCCAACTGAAGCCAGCCTGGGAACAGTGCAAACAGAATGGACAGAGACTGTATTTGCCAGAAAGAAACCGAAGAGCCGCAGAACAACCCATGAACAGCCCACTCTAGTCCCTGCAGCAGCAGACAGCATCCCTCAGACACCCCCATGGCCCCAGGCAGGCAGTACCTTCCCTGGGTCCGAGTTTTTCATGTAGGGCTCCACACAGTGAGCAATGCTGCCCTGCAGCACCTTCTCCACACGGGCCACCAGGAAGATCTCAGCGTGCGGGTTGGTGACGGAGAACACCCCCTGCAAGAGAGGCAGCAGCTGTCACCCAGCTGTGTGCACTGACCATCCCACTGCCCCTATCCACACCCCACACACACCCTGCTCTGGGCATGGGCCACAGGGGCTCACCAGGAAAACTCTCCCTGGTGCTTTGCCTGGCACTGCCAGTGAGCCCTGCACGGCAACTTTGACACCGACCAAAGCCCAAGAGAAAAGCTGGCTTCTGGTCACCACACAGTGATAACAACACACTTCAAAGTCACTGGAAAGCCTCAGCAGTGACACAGAATGAGGAGAAAGGGAGATAGTCACCTGTTTGATGTAGTGCAGGCAGGACTCAGGGACCCCATGCACAAAGCTCTGGCCAGCACAGTGTCCCTGGGTGCCCTCTGCTCTGGGCTCCGAGTTATCCTGCAGCATCTCCCGGACACAGGGGGGGTTCAAGTCCACGTGGAAGTCAGCTGAAATCTTGCAATTACTTTTCAGGTCGAATAATGCCAAGCTTAGGAAAAAAGGCTCAACCTGGAAATTTTATTGAATATGAGTGTCATAAGAAATGCACAGCACAGGTTCCAGAGTATCAACATGCACTTCTTTAAGGAAACTGAAACCTTCTGCTTCTGTTTGTTCCTTTAGTTTGGTACACCAGCATTTTACAGAACTGTGACCCACAATCCATGTTTATTTGCTTTATAAATACATAGATCCATTTTTTCCTGCACCTTCTTGCATTTTGATCCAGTCAGCTTGAACAAAGCCATATGAAATATAGAGAATGAAAGCCGTATGTTTTTTACATAAATGGTAAAGTATGAAGTCAGGAAGAAAATATGAACTCAGTTTATTGGAGCTGTTTATCATTTTGCAATAAGAAATCAGCTCAAGAGTGTTTATGATCACCTGCTAAAGATCACTATATTCATTTTCCAAAGTCTCAACTGTGATACTCAAAATGCTCCTCAGGTGCTATCCCAGGGAGGAAAGTTAGTTCTCCCAGCCAGGAAAGCTCAAATACAAGGCTGACACTGCTGAGGAAATGCATGTGCAAAATCAGCCAACTGCTTTGTAGCTACTGACCTTGACAGCACCAGGCAAGTGGCAATAATTCATGTATTTCTAATTCAAACATCCTAGTAGGATGCATCCATGGAAAGATAAAAATGCAGGCCTGAAGATAAAACTGCAGCATGCCCAAGACATTCCAGCATGACTTGGAGGCATTACATCAATGCTGAAAATGTGCTGATTAAGTCTCATTCTGGACCTGATTGAGGAGGGATAACAAGAATCTTTGCTATTAGCAATGCATCCATCTGCTGGGAATTACTGAGCCTGGTGTTGTGTCTCAGAGCTGCCAATATGAAAACATCACAAAAAAGCCTTTGTGATTGTAGCAGGCATCAAACAGAGCAGCATCAGCAGAGATGGGGCAGTGCTGGTGCCTCTGCCTGCCCTGCACCCCTGCAGAATGGGCTGGTTCCAGCCAGAGCAAGCACAGGATGTGATTTGTTTTGGGAGGAATGACTGGAGGAGACTGGTCTGTACAGCCCAGCAGAACAAAGGCTGAGGTGAGATGTGATAGCTGTCTACAGACATCAGAGATCAGAAAATACAAGAGGTTTTAAGCTAAGTCACAACTTTGGCACAATAACAAATGCATATAATAAAGTAGCTGTGAATAGTTAGGCTGGGAGTCAGAAGAAGGTTCCAGAACAGGGAAATCCCTTACCATTAGAGGAAACGAAATAAAACATAGCAATGAGTGGTTTGGAGATGGAGCTTAATTCTTTACCAACAGGACTTTCACAGGGGTGCAGAATTTGGCAGACACACACTCCCCATTCCCTGTGCCCCTGAACCACATGTTTCCCAGCAGTCTGAGTTTCTGGCAGGCTGAGGCATGTCAGCACAGACCCTGTCCCCAAACACATTTTTGGAACACCAAAATACCAAGGAAAACAAATCCTGCAAAGACTCTGGGCCAGCAGCCACCCCCTGCCCAGGTCCCACTGGTGCTCATGGTAAAATGGGATTGGTTTAGCCACACAGATTAATTTGCCAAGGTATTTTCTTGCTGGTGATAGGAAAAAAAAGACAAAGCAGGACATGCTCCCCTTACATTGGTGGGTCCTTCTTCTGCCCTGTCACTCAGCTGAGCGAGGAGGTTGAGGGAGAAGTCCTGGCAGCAAACCACAAAGCGCCTGCTGCACTTTTCCTCAAAAGGCTTCACATCTGGCTCAATCCCCGAGAAATCAAGTCTCTAGACAGCAAACAAACAAATCTGGTCTCATTAAAAAAGAAAACAACCCTCTGAATAATGTTAAGGGATCACATTACCCAATACTATCTTTATCCATTTTTTTTAAGTGGTCCAAAAGATACAGGACATTCACAAATGAGTGCAATTTGGTGATGTTACACAGAGGTATTCAAGACATGAATTCATGGGTATGCATCAATTTTTAGCAACCTATTTTGTAGAGCACAGCAAACTAAACCTCAGAATGATTTCAGTTCCTTCCTGCCTTGCTGTAACCCAGGGAATCTTCCCAAACACCACTTAGAGTGGGGAAGAAAGCAGAACATAAGACAATGTTACAACCAGAAAAATATCTTTCACCATGAAGTATGGCTGGGTTAGAGATGGCCCCTGTGCCTGAAATAGAGAGAAGGCACATGGGGACTGTGAACAACATTTCAAAGTGGAAGGCATGTCCAGCAGCACAGCAATAATTGGGATGGGTAGAAACAGTAAAGAGTGTCTGGCTGGGAAATCCAAACAGGCTCAATTATCATTATATATATATATATATATATATATAATCATTATAGATATAGAGAGATAGAGATAGATAGAGATATAACCTCCCTAACCTCCCTCCTAACCCAGAACACCCACACCTGGGCTGTGCCTCCACATCCACCCTCCTCAAAGAGCAGGCACACTTGCAACCAAAAACCCTCAGCCTTTGACCCACCCGTTGTGCTGGGCACTGGGGACAGAGCTACCAAACACCCCTAAGTACCAGCAGACCTTTTGTTTCCCTTATTTTCTTTTCATCAGGAAAGCACATTGCAGGTATACATTCCTGTTCCCAGTTTCCTTAGCACCAGGCATACAAGTGTGCATGCATCAGCACTGACTGGAGCAAAGACTCTGAATGCCTGGTGTTACAGCAGATCCAACTGGCCCACACCAGAGTTAAGTGCTCTGAAAGAAGGCAATGAATTCAGCCTGTTTGGTTAGGTAAAAGAAGTTATCTTAGATGCTCCACACTGAGTAATATTTCCATTTTTATTATCTGACTAGAATATAGGAAACTTCTTAGAGCTTCTTAAAAAAAAAAAAAAAGAAAAAGAGAAGAAACCAAAAAGCCTTCTGGATGCTTATCTTCCTCCTGTTAGACTCTAAAGAATTGCCAAGAGAAAAGCTCATTTTGTACAACTAAACCTTTTAAAGGCTAATTACATTTCCTTGTTAAACCAGAATGTTCTATTTTGCAGGTGTGAACATGCCAAACCAGAAGGAGAACCAGAAACAATGACATATCCTGGAACAGCTCTCTAAAACTCTGTTAGCAATTGCAGCTCATTCCATTGAAATCTCACACCTGGGCCCTGGCACAGAATTCAAGTTCAAAGCCAAGAAGAAAGCAGGCAAATAGACAATGACCCCCTATTCCAGTGCACCAGACCAGCACTGGGTGTTTATGAGTTTATCTACATTTGATAACTCCCTGAAGATTGAGGCTCCTCCTGTAAACCCCTGCCATGGCCTTTGCCACCACAGCTCCCTGCTCCAGATGTGCTGAGCCCATGCAGCCTTGCAGGCATCCATGCAATACCTCTTCTACTGCTTCTTCTTGCAAGCATGAGAACTTCTCAGAGCCCCAGAGAAAATCTGGTTTGAATTCCAGCAACATCAAGGTGCATCACACAAATTCCAGCAAAGCTGCATGAGGGTTCTGTGTGGGGTATTTGAGCACTGACATCTCATTGTGCAGGAATATGGGCTGCACTTCTGTTCTTCACTGGAAAACATGCTGCTTCTGCTTCTGTGGCCATGCAAGGGGACAAGGGAGGCAGGACACAGTGAACAAAACCTCACACTGGCAAATGTGGGAATGTTTACCTGGACTTCTGGGTCGAAAGAAAAGATGTTTTGTCTTCCATCATTCCTGCTCAGTTTGTTTAGCTGATCTGTTTCTCTTCCATACTAGGACAAAGAAAGGCATTGATATTAGTGCCTGGCCACACAGAGGCAGACACTCATTATTGGGAAAGAACTGAGTCAAAACAAAATAATTATTTTTCAGGTTGCCTTTGTGATACATGAGCTGATGCAAAGCACTGACATGGTGCAAGGACAGTGCAGAGATGTGGCTGTGCTGAAGGAAAAAGGCAAACAGTACCTTCATCAGCTCTGGATGCATGCTTCTCTCCAGGCTCTCCAGGATGTTCTCTGACTTTCCCTGCGTGCTTGATTCATCATCTGCAAGGACACAAGAAACAGATGTTCAAAACAACTGCAGGAGCACTGATCTGCCAGAAAGCATCCTGCAGTATTTGCTAACAATAGCACAGAAACAGTTTACAGAGACTTTTCCATTCCTTGGGAGTAAGATTTTTCCATGCATTACCAGTATCAAAGTGTACTATTACAGTCTGCTAGGTCTGTCCAAAGCAGAACTTCAGCACTGAGCCAATTTTCCAGGAGCCTTGAAACTTTGCCATGGATTTCCCATCCAGAAGAAGGGTCACATTTCCCTCCACTTTTATTCCTCAGATAATCATCTGTGTTATACTAAACCTTTTTGCATGATACTGTGTGTCAGCCAGTTATTGCTTTAAATACAGTAGAGTATACACTTCTTCAGGCACACTGCTTGTATCCTGCTGGACAAGGGAGAAGGGAGGTGTTTGTTTACAAACTGACCTTGCACAGATTCCACAGCATCTTTCTTCTCCTGCGCCAAACTCTCAGTATTGCTCTGAATGATCTTCCTCAGAGTTACCAGCCACTCCTCCATCTCCTGCTCAGTTTCAGCTGCAAGATAGTGGCTGTACTTGTCTATTGTCTTCAGCTCAAACGCGTAGCGGCGCATCTTGGGACACTGAACAAACAAACAGGAGATTTATACTACATTTCCCTCAACAACCCAGCACAGTAGCTGCCACACAGCTCCTCTCTTGGAAATCATCCTGAGCTGAAATACCACACAATACGAGGCAGGCACCCTCCCTGACACAGCAATCCAGCTGCAATCACAGGGGGCTGCGTGGCTTGAGCAGTGCACAGGTCCATGGCCTGCTACTCTGAGAGAAGGAAAGCCACACTGAAGCACAGACTTTGCACCAAGGAGCAGGAACAGGCTCCTTCTGATGGCATCAGACCTTTAATATTTACCCAGAGAAGCCAGGAACTGGATTTGTCTGGCATGCTAAGTAATGCTGCACTCCAGGACGCTTAGAGGCATCTATCTTAAAAGAGCAAGTGGTACAGTGCAGCTTTTGGGAGCTGTCCTGGCCTTTAAACAGCATTTTCCAACCAGAAAGCAAGGCAAATCTGATGCAACTTGGGAAGTACATCCCATCCATCACTGAGGTGTGTGCATTACTGCTTTTACTGTGTTCAGAAAGATAAATGGAAACTCACAGCTCTGACTCATCCATGCTGAAGCAAACCACTGGGGTAATTTAAGCCTCCCTGCACCACACTCAGCACTTGAAGCTTCTGCAGAAACAGCAAGGGCAGAAGGCAGAGCAGCAATCCCCTGCTGCACTTCACTCTAGCACAACTGAGCAAACCCAGGATTTAGACCTGTGCAAATATCTGCTCCTAAAACCTTATGAGCCCTGAGCACATCCTAAATCCCAAAGGACTGCATGCTTGCATGGATTTATCAAGATATAGCTTAAGAAACAAGAAGCTGGTGCAAGCAGCAATTAGAGGAGGAAGGTGCCCCAGATAAAGTAATATCATTTACTTACTGGCCTACTGACCAGCTTAGCTGACCAGCTTTGGGTTAGTTTGCAATTCTATGCCTTCAGACCTGTCTCAGAGCCAGCAGTCCATAAGTTCATGTAGAGCCACACAGGAAAAAACACCTACCTGAACCACATCATTGCAAGCATCCAAGAAAATGCAGCCTTTGGATTCTTTAGAAATTTTCTCATCTTTATAGGAATTCAGAATATAGGAGCCATCTGTGAGCTGTGACAAGTAAAAATACCTCCTCTTGAATACCTGTAAAAATACAAATTCTTGCTCAGGCAAGTATTCATTGTGCTGTACATCACACACCAGGGCCATGGTTTGCATATCTGCCCTCCCTGCTATTGAGAAAATACAGTAACATGGAACACTGCTGACCCTGGAGTGTTGCAGATTCACCCATTTGAATATGGTTTGTTTTTACAAAGAGAGATTTCCATCAACTTCTTTAATTTTAATGCCCTTGTTGTTATTGTAAGTTTGCCCATCTAAAGCAATGCCCCAGGGCTTTAGAGCGAGCTCATCTCTCAGCTGGCTGCAGCCTCATTTATCTTTTCAAAGTAATGCTGCACAGTAAATTCAGATCAGCACAGTACTTGAAGATCCATCCCACCCTAGAGCAGGTATTTCCAGAGCCTTTTTCATACAGAACTCAGTTAAAATTACAAAGCAATTGTCTGGAAGACTTAGGAACAGACATGTGGAAATTCCTAGCACTCAAATGCAAGCCAAGGGACAATGCAATCCATTCAACTGCTTGGGTTTTTTGTGGCTTTTTCATACAAACCTATTTTCATGAACTGGCTTTGGGTTAGTGTCCAATTCTTACATTAAGAACCAGTAATCTTGGGAGAGGCGTTCCTGTGTTTGTACTATTGATTTTCATGAAGGGAAAAAAAGCTCTCCAGTATCTCTGAACATCCTTCTTCATGCTTGTCAGCCAAAAGCTACTGGACTATAATTCAGGAGAACATTCTGGCAGCAATTGTGGTAGCACCATATGCTGTAAGGAGCAGGGTGCATTTCACAGTGGCTGGCTATAGTGTTAGAAGAATCATGAAGGAAGCCAGGCCAAGCAGCACTGCAAGTTTTCCTACTGTTCTGTCTACCTGGAAAATCTATGAATAAACAACCTATGAAGAATTTTTCATCCCACATGGGAAATTACAAGTAATTTCCTGCTTCTATCATTACTGACACTAGCACATTGTTCAGTAAACCCTTTCACTTGCAAAGACCTGTGCCCTGAACTGTAACCATCCCTGCTGAGAGGTAACCTCTGGCATCATTTGGATGACTAATGAGCTGTAGAGATGCTCCACGGATTGTTGAACTTTAGGTTTTATCAGATTTAACTAAACCTTTAGCTCAACAGAGCATAAAGATAATGGAAAGCTAAGGATGTGAAGCATTAATCCAGCCTAAACACTGATTTAGCAGTTCACTGAAGCAATCTCAGGAATGTTGGCAGTGGATGCTACAGAAACCCAGGACAGATCTCTCTCTAGATATTACAGCGTTGATATCCCTTGTGGTTATGGAATTTCATGCTAAACAGTTTGCATTTGCTGAACTCTGTTCAAAAGCAAATGCAGAATCAAACAGCAAACACTATTCCTGTGATCGTCCCCCTGTGCAAGCACTGCTGTCAGAAATCATTGTCAGAAGATGATGATCATTTGAAATTAATACTATAAACCTGTGAGCAGAGGGAACATCCCCTCTGACCAGGCTGCTGGTGAGCACTGAGATTGCAGAGGGATGGCTAGAGAACTGGGGAAGTGCATTTGGGCAAAGAAGGACAGAAGGACAACCCTGATGGCATGGTTGTAGTGCAGGCCACCAACACACTCCCAGACAGGGAGAGCTGAGCCAAACCAGGGCAGCTCTCTGCAAAGGAAAGGTTGCTCTGAAATAAAAGGGTGGCAGCTGTAGCCTAATGAGAGTGTGCTTGTGGATCAGCTCCGCACAGAACACACTGCACATGCTTGGTGTGAGGCACCGAGAGCTCAGCCAAGAACCAGCACTCACAAGGTGGACACATCACAGCAGCCTCTCCAAGTGCTGATAAGGCTGAGGATGGTCAAAGCCCTCAGCTTGCTCACATGTGCCTTAGAGGTGCTTTGTAGGACACAGCTCAGAGAGCAGCTACTGATTCTCATCAGAGTTTCACTGGACATTCTGGATCTTATTAATTGAACTGTAGCCAGTGTAGTGCAGATAACTTCTCTGAAAGGGAGGTCTGAGGTACAGGCACTGAGACCAATGCCAACAGAGGCTCAGACTAGAACAGACCCAAACTAACTACTCTGAGCATGAATGATACTCCCTCCAGCAGTTTCAGGGAAAAAAAGTTGCTTCATGCCTGCTTGGAAAAGCAGAGGATCAGAAAACCCTTTACTGTCTATCCCCTTCAAGCCCTTAAAACTCAAAATTATCTCTATGAATGTTCCTGTTCCCTTCTCCTGATGGAACAGTTAGGCTCTTGGAGATTTTTTTAATATTTCCTCACAGAGCAGCCTTTCTGCAGCCACCCCTCAGCTGTACCACTGAGCATAACTCCCTAACAATCCCTCTGTGCTGGAACAAGGCAGCTGCATGGTGGGACAGCAGACAGGCTCATTGCCACAGCAAAAACCTGTGGTGGAACTATTAAAAATCTCTGCACAGTCTAAGCAATGTCACACTGGATTAGGAAGAGCAGAAAACAGGAGACAAGGCAGCTGTTGCTTTTAGGTCAGTAATGCCTGCTACATGTCTGCAGTAATATCGCCCCTGCTTTAAAAGCAAAGATTTATCATTTTATTTTAAAGCTGGCCTCTCTACATGTTTCCAACCAGCAAAGAAGCTATCAATTCAGAAAGCTGTCTTTGCAGGGCAGCTGTTTCACTCATCCCAGTTGCCTTCCTCTCCTGGGCCTCAGGAAAGGAAGTTTTGTACTAATCCACAAAACAATCTTGCTTTACTAGAACATGCTTCACCTTTCTGGTTAGCTTGACTGTCATGGTCCAACGTGCATCAGTCTCACATGCTGGAGAGGCTTAAAAATTATTGCCAAAATGGATTTTCCAGTCCACCATGGTACACAAGAGGGGCAGATGCCCATCCAAACCCCAACCCAGCTGTTGTGCTCCTGGGAGCTTTGGAGATGTGGCCTGAACTTCACCTCACTCATGAGTAGCTGGACCAAACTCACCTTCATGGTAACAGTGATGGTGCTGTTGACATTTGCTTTGTGCAGCCAGCCCTGCTTTATCACACCACCCTTCTGTGAGCACAGGGAGGAGGAATCCTGAAAGACAGCAAACAATGATAAAAAGAGAAGATCAGGTAAACTATCTCCCACAGGATTTGTCCACCCTGGAAAGCAATACCATTTTAATTACAGCAATATAGTGACATGTAGATTATATGTGTAACAGGAACAGCTACACACACAGAACTAGCACAGAAAAAAAAAAATCAGGGATACTCCTTTCCAATAAAGAGTCAAAACAGGCTAGATTGGGTCACCTTTAAAAAAAATGATATATTACATCTCTTCTGATAGAGCTGCACACTGATTTTGCAATGAGGCAATGAGGCCTGTTGGTTCTTATGCAGCGTTTCCAAACTTGGGGAAGACGGAAATTTTCAAGATGGTCTGTTTAGGAAGTTGCAAAATGCAGAACTCTGAACTTATTCTGACATCTCCTTTTGTCATTCTGACATTTCATATTTCAGCAAAAACCACCAAACCCCAGTAACATAACTGAAATGTAACTGGCTGATTTCACATTCATCAAACCATAAAATTTCAAGTGACCAAACCAGGCTGCTCTTGGCACACCAGACAGGTTTCCACCTGCTCCTGTCCCATGGTCCCCACAAAGAAAGAATGGTTCTCCATTCATACCTAAGCATAACCTCCACTGAGGAGGGAAATGAGAGCCCAAGGTGATGAAAAAGTCTCACCCTGGGGCTTCCAGTGGCTCAGCAGCAGAGGCAGCCCCAGCCTGCCCCCATGAAAGGGCTGGTTTACAGAGCCTGCTGCATCCCAAGGGACAGGCTTTCATTCTTCTCATGTCTAACCTCCAGAGTAAATTTTCTGATTCTTTATTTCCATGGGTAAAACAATCAGTGATTTCTCCTTTATAATGGTTCACTCCTTTTCATCAAGAGATTTCTTTTACTTGAATTTCCATTACACAATTCTAATGCAAATGCTCTGTCAGGAAACTGTAACAGAACCCTTTAGATATGGCCATGCCAAAAGATATAAACGTCAAAACATCTGTGAAAGCACTTGGAACACTCCTCCACAACAAACCTCAGTAACTTCTCTTGTTTGAGTGTTTGGGACCCTGGCCAGAAGAAGAAAGGTCTCCAAATGTTGATAGCGTATTTTTGTCCTTTTGCTTTTTCGGAAGCAGGCTGATAACAGAGCACAGCAATGTCTCTAGCCCAGAGCAGATATTTTTTAAGAGGCAGCAGTTCAAGTTACTGATGTAATACAAGCCAACGACATAGCCAAAAAAAATATTAAGGTCAAACTTGATAAAACATTTCCATTTATAAAGAAGCCAATGCAGTCCAGACTCGAGGTGTGCTGGGACATACCCTGGTAATTTGAGATATGTGCATGAAACAGCCCCTTCAAATCTTTAACTCTGCAACAGAGTTCCCTTTTCCTCTGTAAGTTCCTCAGCAGCAACATACTGGTGCCATGGGAATTTTAAACAGCTGGGCTAAACCCTTCCCTCTGTAAACAAAAACTTCCTAATATCACATGCATGGATTCATCTGCACGTGGTATTTGAAACAGAGAAACACTGCCCATCCCTTCTGTAGCAATGAGATATGCATGGGCAGGAAACATGGCATCTGCACCATCCAAAATAACCACCAGGTCTGAGATGTCCCAGCTGGCAGAGCCCCCAGCTCGCCCCCACAGAGGAGCTCCAGGGCTGCAAATCTTCCCTTGTGCCAGCTGAGCACAGAGATGCCAACTTCCAGAGGAAGGCAACGCCTCCCAGCACTGGCACAGAGCACACAGAGCAGGACTGACACACTGCCAGCATGGTGGGTTGAAGTGGCTGATGGAAAATTGCAGGTTATGTGGTAAACCACAAAACTCTCCAAGAGAAGAGCTCCAGAATCAGAGTGTAGCTGAAAAACAGACTGCTCAGTTTTAGTTCTGGATATGAAGAGTTTTCCTTAGTAACTACTTGGCTTCCTTTTTTTCCTCCTCCTATGATGCTCTATTTCAAAGGAAAAAGCCATGAGAAATATGACTAATCTTCCAGATAACTTAGGAGACCCTTGGCTCCAAGAGATTATCTCATCATACTTTGAAATAAATCACTGCCTCACTTTTGATCCCATTTTCACAGCAGAGAGCATCTCACCAGAAAACTGCTCCTAGGAACTGAATTCTGGCTTTGCTCTGTGAAATTAACTTTTTTATGTATTCCTGCTTTTTAACAGGAATACATTATAAAAATAAAATTAAAAAAAAACCAACAAAAAACCAACCTTCTCCTTACCTCATCCTTTTCAAAGTCTTCATCAATTTCAAACACATGGCTTGGAATCTTGTCTGGCCTAAAGGATTTGCTGAAATCACAACACATTTTCATGTTTAATGAATGGAACATGAGGGTTGTACGAGCCAGCAGCTGGTGCTGGATCCAGAAGCAACAGCCAAACTGCAGGCTACAGAGCACAGAAGATAGATTTCAAGAGACCTACAGCTCCTTACAGCTGGGGAAAGCTAAATTCTGAGTGCTTTTCATGGAAATTAAGTACAAGCAGTCTGTAATTAGCTTTCTCTTGTTAGCTCTTGGATTCTGCAGAGTTTTTGCTGACTTGCATTTATAGAACAAAGAGAGAGCACTTCGGTTTATCTTCTGTCTCTACCAAAAAAGAAGCAAGATCACACTACAAGATTATTGACAGATTTTAGCATTATTTGATCAACAGCATGATTCCATTGCTGCTTCACATCCCCTCGAGACCCTCAGAGCAGACCCACTACATCCAATTAAGAAGAAAAAGCATTTAATGAGCTTCCAGCACATGAGCAGCCTGGACAGGGGTCCAGACATGCCCAGAGTGTGAGCAGTGAGAGCAGGGCAGGCGCCATCACAGAGAAAATAACAATCCAGCAGAAATCTGAGATGTATGAGCCTGTCTGAAAAACCCAATTAGCTCTGGAGCTGGAAGCACTGGCACAGCCCAGCATTTCCAAGCACATAACTCCCCAGCAGCAGCAATATCACATCACCCTCTCTGTACCAGGGGCACAAGGAGGATCTGCTCGGCATGGGAACACCGTGTGAGGCACACAGGGAACATCAGCCCAGCAGGACAAGGAGGCTGCTGGGTTAGGATGTGCAGACACTGCCAACGCTATTTATTCTGCAGTGGGTCTGGCTGCAGTCTGTCCTCATCCCAAATGGAGGGGTGTGCGCTCATCAGTGGGTGGGATGTGAAGCACTGACCCACACAGCATCTCCCTGACAGAGCTGAGGAGCAGTGCCATGACTACACAAACCTCTGGCTCTAACCTGCAGTGACAAGCCTCTGGAGGAGAGGCTGCCTGTGGGACAGGCACCAGGGAAAGGGCAGACTGCTCCTGTGGTCACACATCAGCATTCCAAGGGAGCACAACACTCACCATGGCAACATCCGAAAGTCTCCGGAGTATTCCTCGTATTTGTAGTTTACCACCAACCAGTCAGAGCTGTAGGTTTTAATGCACTGAAAGGAAAACAATACAGCTCTTAGAAAGCTACAGCAAGCACAACAAAGCCCAGCACCAGTCTGAGAGGTTACACACTGCAGGGTGAGGTAAGCACAAGCGGGAAGGGCGTGGGCAAGGCTGCCTCACTTGTTTCATGTAGCAATGGAGAATTTCATAAGGAACCTTTTCAGCAAAGAGACAAAAATCACAGAGCATCTGGCCTGCCACAAAGCTACATTTTGTATTTACATCACTTCAAGGCTCTAAAAAAGGAGTAGTGATTTGGGAAGAGACTGTTTTCCAGACAGAAAAGTTTTCTGTCCTCAGAAACACAGCACATCTAACTCGGCACTGAGCATCACTTTTTATTCCACTGCATTGGAAGGGAATGGTCCTGGAGAGCAGCACTTCACCACAAAGCCACAGCACTCCAGAGGCTCCAGGGAGGTTGTGGATCCCCTCCTTGACAGGCAGGTGGTGCAAAGCCTCACACCTTGGCTGGGTACAAAACCCACTGCAAAGACACTCTGCACATGAGATCCCTGTGAGAACTCTCCTGTGCAGTGGGGCAGTGTGCCCCACAAAGGAAAAGCCAAGTCATCTGCAACCCTGCAGGTCAGGAGCTACACCTGAGCATCCTGTCCAAGGGCTATGAAGTGCTGAAGGTAGGTGTTAGATGGGCTTTGCCCCTACCTCTTTGACAAAGAGGCTCTGAGCTTTCTTTAGAGCATCCTCTGGCACCGTTGACTGGACAGTCCTTCTCTGCCGGCTGATGACCGAGATCTGCAGGAAAAAGGAGAACACTTTTCCAGCACAAGCTCCATCTTCAGGGCTTGACATTCACTTTAAATAAATGTGGTGGGCCTAAACCACCAGTGGGCCATTTTGGTTTTATGTGTCAGTAATGCAGCCAAAATTAACATATGGGTTAATGGTGGAAATTTTCCAAGGTAAGCAGGACAGGAGATGAGTGAGCCTCAAACACGGGAAGCAGCCAGAGCAAACTCACAGACACATCTTCAATAGGAAATATCAGGAGGTCCCGGAGGGGATCGCTGTAGATCTGAACTTTGCGCTGAAGGATCACGTTCTCATAGTCCAAGGGTTCCACCACTTTCGTTTTTTCCTGCAGAAAAAGCAGATGATGAAGAAAATTACATATATGTAACATCTAAAATAAACAGTAACTAGCATCTTCATTTCAAACTGTGTGACCACTGGACTGCCCATTATTCAGCACTCTGATATTCCTGTGCTGCAGGTAACCTGCCCTAAAGCAAGACACCACTGGTGAGCATGCTTTGCAGAGAGGGAAATGAGGGGTTAAGTTTTAAGTAATAAGCTAAAGGAAGAAACAAAGCACTGTGCTGCTCTGTCTCAGCACAGTCTCTAATTTCTTAATGGAGCAAGAAAGCCTCCTGGACAGGCCACAGCTTTAACAGCTGCAAAATCCAGCATCTTTATGTTTGAGCAGCTCATCCAGCTCAGCTTGGAAGAAACACTGGCTCCTGCGCTGGCTCTGCTCAGCTCAGGGCTGGCTTTGCTTGAGGAGCAGATGAGAGCTGTGCTCTCCTAGGAATGATGGGAGCAAGGCTGCTGCTACGACTGCCAAAGCAGGAATCAGCCCATGGAAGGAAGAACAGCATCCCTCTGGAAAGACAGGAAAGCCCTCTCCATAAATCGCACCCCAGACACAGCCAAAGGCTAGAGCACAGTTTAATTCTCACTCACATTTCAGGGAAGCAAGAGGAACGTCTCCAAAAATTCTCAGAGTCACGAGCAAAAACTATTAGGAGAGCTTCATTACATTCCCTATTGCACCAATTCTGTCTGTGTAACAAGTCCAGAAAACAGAACTTAGCAAAATGAGAAAAACACAACTTCTGAAGCAGGCAAATGCCATCTCAGCTGCCCAGCCAATGACTCTGTATAGGAGTAGTCACAATAAAACAACAACCAAATTCTCATCACCTTTGCCTTGTTTTGAATCTCGACCAAAATTCTGATGCTTGGCCCTACCACAGAGAGTGTTTATGAAACCCCTGCAGCAGTGGGGATGTGACATCCTGACAGGACAACATGCTTGGGCTCTCCACTCTCGGAAGAGGAACATCAGATGCTTCCCCAAGGGCAGCAAAAGTTACCCTCCAGTCAAATGGCTTTTCTAGCATGAACTGTTCCCCATGACTGGAGTTAAAGCCAAGGTCTCTTGCTGAACACAGCACAACCTGCAGCTTAAAAAAATGAGCCCCAAATGAGGACTGAAAGCTCAGCATTGTATAACACCACTGGATAATCAGCCACACCACCCAGAGGCCAAACAACTCAATATTTTCTGTGATGTGAGATAAGCAGGGAAGTCAACAATGCTCTTCCATAACCAATCCTAGCTGAAGGTCCTGTGCCTGTTCTGTGCCTTTGGCTCCTGACGATTTGGGATACATTAATGAAACACCTCCTGCCTCGGACAGTTTTGCATTTAAAATGTCTCCTTTCCATGCTGCAGAAATCCAGCAGGAGTTAGCTCAGTTATCTGAAAAAGTTCTCTTCTTAATCACTCTCTGAAAACTTCGCTTTACTGCTTGCACAGTCCTGAAAGGAGCCTCACACTGCTCAGATTACCAGTGAGAAAGACAAAGGTCAGTCAGCAGAGCCCAGGCTGGGTGCCAGAGCACCCTCAGCCACCAGGGGTTTGGGAATGGAGTGACAAATGCTGCCAGTCCCACTGCACGCACCCAACACCTGAGCTGTACAGGGATTTAATAAGAAAAGAAAGAGTCCATCTGAAAAACAGCAGTCTGAAAAACCCAACAGGTAGACAGAGAAAAGGAACTCTCAGTCAGTCTCATGCTCATTAAATTGAATTTGGTTAATCATCTGAAACACCAGTCTTATTTCAGGATAGCACTGTGCACTTCTGAAAGTCTGCCAAGCTTTGCAAATTAATGTGAATTAACAGGACGCCCATTTGCAGGTCTGGGGCCCCAAAGCTTGTCCTCTCCATGACACAGGGCCCCACAGAGCAGGACACAGCTCTGCCAGCCTCTGGTTCCCTGCAGCAATCCTGGCAAAACTCAGCAGCCCTGGGGGGTTAAAGCAGTGCCATGACCCCAAGAATTCACACCAGGCCCCCTCTCATCTCACCCTGCAGCAGCTCTAAGAGTAAATCAGAGTCCTTCTGTGAGCCTTCCACATCTCTTTGGGAATGCAGGCCTTCCAGTCACACTGTATTTTTAGTCCTTTTTTATATTGCAACATGACCCTGAAACTAGGACTGTGTTTCTAAAGCTGTCCTTTTAAAAGGTTAGGGCTTTGATGACATTTCTTTTCTAGATCTGATGCCTCTGATGACCAGCAAGACAAAGTCCTGGCAGTCATCCTCATGGGATTCAATAACAGCTAAAGAGTAAGAGCTGAAAAAGATCCCACATCCTCACAGGAGATGTCTGAAAATTCATAGAGCACTGCCTATAACAAATACTTTAAAAATCCTTAAAACTTGCTGCAATCCTTCCAGTCTGGTGGATGTAATGATATTGGAAAAAACGTGTGGTGGAAGCTGTGATCTCTGTCTGACAAGACAGTGCCAGGCCCTGTGACACATCTGATGCCTGAGGGATGGAGGGATGTGCACTGGCACCCAGAGGGTTCTGCAGCACCCTGACAGGCATTTCTCCTCTGGAGCTGTTAGAAACACAGTCCCTAGGGCTCCCCTTCCCCAAGGTGAGCAAACTCCCTGTCTCAGCACACAGCAGCCCTCCCTTCCCTGCAGCTCAGTGCCAGACTGACCATGCTCACACCCAGCACATCACCCTGGCTGCCCCAGGCCACAGCAGCAACCACAGACACGCTCTGAAGCACAGCCAAAAGATGTAGGTCAACCTGTTTGTTAGCAAAGCAGCTGCTCAAGGAAGGATGTGGCCTGGCTCCTGCCTGCCATTGAGGAAATAAACTCCTCCATCCATCCATCCCAAACTGTGCCCAGGGGGGTCAGGCATGCTCATGTCCCTGCAAACCCATGGAGCAAAGGAGGGAGCCATCCCAAATATTTGTTGCACTTTTGACCCTTTGAGTCCACACACTCCCATCAGTCCAGAAAGGCTGGAGATAAAGCTTTAAATGCTGAAAATGGGATTTCAAAGTCTTAGTTTTCCTGAGGGTTGAAGTGTACACCCCACACCACCCTGGGCTCAGATCACACTGCCCAGCACTGTCACAACAGCAGATGGCACCCACCAAAGCCATTACAAAAGCAGAGGAAAAACTATTACACTAAAGTAATTAGAGTCTTAGAAACCACAAATTCCTCCACAGGGGAAGCCAATATCCAAGTACAAAGAAATGCTGCCAGTCCAGTAACAAAATCAATCAATTTCTGCAGGAAAAAATGTGCAGTGGTGCCAAAGGCATCCTGCTCTGTGGCACACAGCTCTTCACCCAGGGCACTGTGATGCTGCTGGGCTCCTCTGAGCTCCTGGGACACAGCAGGGACAGGCTGGGCTGAGCTGCCCTCTCCTGTGGTTCCTGTGGAGGCTGCACCCGAGAACACCCAGCAGCATCCAGCCCAAAGCACTGCAGCTCACTGTGCTGGGATAAAAAACCAGGGAGGTACCTCAGAGAAAAACAAGCATGATTTTAAACAAAGATAACGTGAGAGCAGCGCACCCTTCTAGATAAGCCCACTCATCCCTCTTGAAAAACGCTCAGGTTCGAGCCCCACACACCAGGCTGCTCCCAAAAACACAGGCTGCTCTCCCTGGACTGCTGAGAGCCATGCAGAGGGCTGTGTGCTGTGCTGGAGCCCCCGGCCACGCTGGGTCACGAGGCTCCACTTGGACAGAAGCACAGGCAGAACAACAGCCTGTCTATTGGAGTATTGACTCCCCACCAGCAGCGAGCTGGCTGGCATTTTAACAGGAAATTCAGAGGAATTACTTCAACAGAAACATGCCCACAAACACCAACACAAGCCCAAGCACGAACACAAAGAGCCCAGAATGAGGGAAAACCCAAGTAAAGTCCTCAGTGCCCTGGCTGTCCCACTGCCCTCTGCCAGCCTGAGCCCAAACCCCCCCCAAGACACCAGAGAGAGCAAAGGGAAGCTTTAGCAAGGGAATTACCCATTAACAGAGAGGGAGATACTTAAGTCAGATTAAATTATCACCTTTCTGCATTCATTTTGCAAAGTGTATAAAATTCCTTTTATTTGCTTTATAAACAAAGGCTCACAATGACAGCTTGTTCATGTGAAATATAGCAAAGAACATTTCTATTTTAAACTTTCAGTGCCTGAAAACTAGCAGTCACCTGTCTCCCAGTGTTCTGCATTTGAATACCATAAAAACACACCACTTTGTTGTTATATATGATTAATGTTTTTCTGAGATTCATTTCTGCCAGAATTACAACAGGTACAACCCAAGTGATGTGAACATATAGAATAAAAAATGTTTCTTTTGGGGTTTTTTTTAAAGCATCGGCCAATGGAAAACTATGAGATAGCTTTTGTATTTTCAGTCCTATCAGTTCAGCCTTCATTTAAAACATTATCAGAGAAGAAAATGACAAACCAGGCTGGTTTGGCTCCAGTGTAACCAATTTTCTGGTCCCTTTGCAGTGACACAAGCCCTCAGCATCTGCCAGCACCCGGCGGAAGCCAAGCCCAGCACCGGAGCTGCACCACACTTGACTTTCACTTCTCATGAGCAACGGCCACCAAACACTCACAAACACTCACAAACACTCGCACCCTGCCCTGCAAGGCTTCCTCTGGGCCTTCCACTGAAAAACCTGCAGGTTCAGCACCCCCAGCACGTGACTTTTTCTCACATCCTCAGAAATGAAGCCCTACCCAATGTCTGCATCCATATTTCAAAGCACCAAGAGAGACACAAACGAGTTTTAAAAGTGCTGGTTGTTTAGAGCAGCTGAAGAGAGAAGGAGGAAGAGGACAGATCACGTGTATGTATATAACTGTATTATCTCAGAGTGTACAATGTTCCCCAAAGTTTAGCCACCATCTCACAGCCCGTTTGCTGCCTCATCTGTTGCAATCCTGTCGTGCGCTTAGCAAAAGCCCAAATTTTAAAATAAATACCAAAGGGTCAAATAGGTGAAATACACAGAAAATGAGAGGAAAAGTCAATTTGGAGAATTAAAAAGTTAAAAGAGTGGAAAATGGAGACGTACAACTACCCCTGGGACATACCTGTCACAGCTAAAATCACATCACTTCTCAGACTGGCAACGCTCCTCACTGCAATGCACAATCTGGAAATGTGAGGATACCTCAAAACCAGCAGAAAGAAGTCCCCATTTTTTTATTTTGCTCAAGAAACCTGACTGTACATGAGAGAATTCAAATGATGCCTGGGAACTGAGCAGACTCACTTGGAAAACCATATGAGCATATGGAATTGAGCAGTTTCTATCCACAGAAAAGTCTTTCCACAGCCAGGAATTCAAAGATCAGGTCAGGGCAAACTCAAATTGTGTGGTCTTTAAGAGCCTTTTTTTTTTAGTATCACATTTGTGACTCCTTGCTTTTTCCACCCCCAGTTCCTGCACTGCCATCTGATCCCACTTACACAGTCTCACTCAAGCTTGCAGAAAAGCTACGGAGCTCAACTTACAAAAGCTCAGATTCACAGAGAAGTCATCATTCCAGACTGCTGGGCATAAGAAAGAATAATGAAAACCCATAAACTCTGGTGTTTATGGAAGTGCCACAAACCTCTGCAAAGCCAGAATAAAATCTGTGCCCCAATGACTTTGCATTCAAAACTCCAGGAGAAGGGAAGAGGTGGGAACAGAGATCAGGAGAGCAAGGACGAGCAGGGAGACAGTGTGAGTCAGCACATACGGCAGCAGCCACAACACACTGCAGCCTTGCTGATGCCAAGAGCTCCGTGGGCTTCTCAGCAAAGCCACATTTTGGGAAGAAATCAGCAGGGAGGCAATGAGGCAGCTCTCAGCAGGTGATGGAGAGCTTGTGTCCACAAGCCTGCTGCAAAGCCAGCGCTCAGCTGGATGTAGCAGATGTACAATGGTAAAACCTCAAGGATGAAAAACAGTCACTAAAGCTGGGTATGAGCAGGCCAAAACTATTTATACACTGGAAAGAAAGGAGAAAGTTTAAAAACACAAGAAAAATGTCCAGACAGGAATCCTGGCTCTACTGAAGACACCAAAACACTGAGAAAGCACGGCTGCACCTGGGACAGGTGAGAGGCATGGACTGTAAGGTGGGAACACAAACACACAGAGCATCTTGTGAAATGGCAAGGGAGGAAAACCTCACCAGAAACAGGAGGAGCAGGGGAAGCATGGAGAGGGAAGGGTCTCAGCAGCTGGTCCAAGGTGGCACAGAGGAGCGTGCAATGGGGGATGGGGGTTTTATCCACCTGGGGATGGATCTGTGCAGAGGCCACATCATGGGAAGCAAGAACTGTGCAAAGGTTGGGCTGTGTAGCTGTGAGAGGCAGGAGATGGGGTCAGGGAGGCCAAGAGGGGTTGGCAGAGAAGGTGTGCACTGCAGACAGGAGAGGAGCCCACGGGCAGTCGGGAAGGAAAGAAGGAATTGGTGAGGAGCAGGGGCTGTGGTGAGGAGAAGGGAGCGATCAGGTGCAAGCAGAGCTCAGAGCAAGGCTCTGCACAGCCCTCCATGGGCAGCAGGAGAAAAACCTCCTGAACAGCAACACATCACTGCTAAGGGCTTATTAGACAGGGCTCTGGGCCAGAGGCCACACACTCCCATCTCCCTCCAGGAGTTAAATGTGTATATCCAGACTGTGCCACACTGCAGCTCTAAATGCAGCCTTGTGCTGCTGTGCCCCACTCTTCCCTGCTCTGCATTGCATGGAGATGGCTGCACCTTGCAGGAACTCAGAGAAATAAAAAGCCATGTCATGGGGAAGGGGAGGATGAGTGCACAGCCCTGGCAGCCCACAGGAAAACATCTGCAGTGGCAGTGACTCACTCTTTCCATTGAAAGCTCAGAGTAAGAGTCAGCCCCCTCTCCTGTGCTTCCCTGCACCCCGCCCAAGCTCTGTGCAAGAGCATTTCACCAACCCACACCTCTCCTCTCCTGCATCCACAGCCCTGGGTGGCACCAGAACCTGGGCTCTGGGTGTTCTGTAAGGTGGATGTCTCTTATTTCAATGTAATGCCCACTTTCCAGTGAAAAAGCAAGTGTGTGTTGTCCCTGAGAGCGACACTGTATTGGTGTGAGACACCAGCTTGGAGAAGTGTTGAAGAAACAGTCAAAAAAGTTGACGTCAGTGTAGACATGCAAACATTTACCTGTCATTATTAGGCCTATTATTGTCTAATAAAAGGAATTCAGGCCTTGAAGTGTCTTCAAATTGGTTTAGAAATTACAGGAAGGCAGAATAATCAGCATATGACTCTTCCTTCCACTTTACTCAGAAGTGAACACCACAGCTCACAGCCTTTAGCACATCCCATTCTGAAGCAGAGTGCTGCAGCCACGAGGGGCAGGAACACTTTTTTTTTCCTGAAAGCTTGAGATTCTTGCATAATCACTTAAGCAAACAATCCTCAGAGAACAGCTGCATTGCAATGAGGCAGTGAGAGTTCACAGCCCAAGTGTGAGTGGCCCAGCCTAGAAGGGAGTGCTGCCACTCCAGCCCAGCTGCACTTCACACATCAGCTCTGAAAATGATGCCTTGAATAAGTGCAGAGAGAGCAGGAAAAGCTCTGGCAAGTGGCAGCTGGGGGCATGACCCTTGTCTGGCACCAGCACACACTTGAGGTGATCCAGCACTGCTCCTGCACAGGTCAGTGCATTAGGACAAGCATGTGAGACTGCCTTCAGTAGTCTTGTCCCTGTGCCTGATCTTCCTCTGGATCACCAAGTGCTTCTGTGTGACAGTGACAGCTCAGTCACACTGCCACAGCACCTGAAGCACCGTGAGTCCCTGCCTGCACAGCTACACCCTGTCCAAATCCAGCCCTCCTAAAGGAGCAAAGGGAGGGATGTACATCAGCCAAACTGCACCTGCATCCAGCTGAGCATCTGCTGCAGAGCAGGAGAGATGTGCAAACACGTCACAGTTTTGATTCTCTCCTTCAAAAACAATAGAGCTGATAGAAATTGGCAAAAGGGTATTGGTTATATGGGACAGCTGAATTTCTTCCAGATAGGACTTCTCAAAACATTCTATAAAAGGAAAACAGTAATTACAACAACAATATTACATGTTATTTATTTAGGTTCTTAACTGGAACATCCCAAAGTGCTTTTCAGATGTCACTCGTATTTCATCATTTATTTATACAGTATCAGTTTTATATTTAGCATCCAAATCCAGAATAGCCAGCTCCAGAACATCTTAAAGCAATTAATGGCACATAAGCAAAACCCCTCCCTTTCCTGTCTGTCTCAAACTCTTGTTTTTCACTTAGGAAACCGCTCGCACGCAGGGCTGAGCCAAGAGCGCAGCCGCTGCCCCAGGCGAGCAGAGAACACTCCCAGCCCCACTGGGGCAAGGACAGGAGCAGGAATAGGGCAAGAGACTTGGCCAACTGAGCCCATGGAGCAGCACTGGGGGACAGCAGAGCAGGAAGCCACAGGGCAGTTTTGGGCTGCCTCAGCAAGGCAGCCAACACCCCGGCAGTGCAGCCAAGCCCAGCCATGGCAGCGGTGGTTTCAGCAGCTCAGGAAGTTGTCTCAGCCTCATCTGTGCTCTGCTTTCAGGCTGCAGGCATTGGATACAGGGGAAAGGGGCCGTAAAGTTAAATTCTGTTTCCCCAGCAAAGCAGGGGACACTGTGGATGGGGTGCAAGGGACAACTCTTCGAGGCTTCAACCCACCTACAGACAAAATGCTGCTGTCAACAAAAGCACCTCAAAGCTTCCCCAAATAAAAACATCTGTACAATTGCCAGCATGGTGCAACAGGACAAGGGAGAGTTTAGAGCTGCATAGGGACAGAAGAAAAGTAACACCTGAGTCCAGTGCAGCTCTCCTGGAGCCCCAAAGTGCCGTGGACAGCAGTTCTCTGCTGGAAGCTGAGTTTGTGTCCCTGAACACCAGCTTTGTGGGCATTCAGCCCACCCCAGCCAGCACCATCATCTCCCTCCAAGAGATGGAGACTCCCCTTCCCACCCCTGCCACAAATACACAATACACAAATACAGCCCCTGCCAAGCCTCTCGTGCCCCTGTGCCCCACAGAACCTTTCTGGCTGGCACAAGAGTCCCTGCTCCAGCTCACCCCATGTCCCCCAGGGCCAAATACAGAGCCTGTGCTTGGCAGGCTGACAGAGCCCTGGCAGACACAGAGCCAGCTGCCCTTCTGAGCCCTGGCTTCCTCCAGACCTCTGGGACACGTGCCCTGCCCCAGACACAGATGCTGCAGCCCAGCCCACGTCCCAGCTCCTGACCACTGCCAAAATACAGTCACACGTACGGCTGTCATGGCTCTCAGAGCAATGCACCGCACTCTGACACCACCTGCTCCACAACTGCACAGGGGAGAGGGTGCTTTCCTGGCTTCTGCCATGCACTGTCCTTGCTCAGGGCACAGAGAGGCCAGGCTGCAGTGGGGATGTCACCCAGCACGGGGCCAGGGACAGGATGAGGGAGTGGGGAATGCTGTGGACCAGCACAATCTCCTTCCAGATGCAACTGCTCCCCAGGAAGAGTCCTGTGACAGGAGATATTAATAGGGGAGAGAAGAAACTGCTTTTCAGAGAGAAAGAGGGGTGAGAAAGGGGTCAGGAACAAGCAGCCCTGACCCCATTAGAGAAGCAGCAGGAGGCAGGGAAAAACTGTAAAGATAAGTCAGGGCTGTGGAAGGAAAGAGGAGTCAGCAAGGGACAGCTTTGATTTGTACTTTTAAGGGAATGAAAGACATGGGAAGAGTGGTGGCAGGGAAACATATTCCAGCATTTTTAAGATGACAGAAATGGCCACAAAGGTATAAGAAACTACTCTCTTCTTCCTTGTACAAAGCAGGAGTGAGGAGGCCAATTAACCAGGGATGCTGAAGCACACGTGTGCCCCATGTCTGGCTGCTGTCCAGCTGCTGTGTGTGACCGTGATTTGCATTCTCAGGCCACAGAAATGTCAAAAGCTTTGTGCAATTTTGCACCATTAGAGATAATAAATCAGCATGCAGAGGGCTAAGTGAAATGATGAAAAAGCCACCCAGCTGCCTATAGAAAATGATGCTACACTACACACTACAGCAGGCAGTCCTGGTTCAAATGCTCCTGGTGGTGCAGGAGATACCTGCAAATAGCTCCAGCTACCAGAACAGGCTGAAACAAAGCCCAGGAGCCATCCCCTCACTGGGATTCTGAGTGCACAAATCCCAGCTGCAGTGCTGGCATTGGCTGCAGGCACCACCAACCATTTGTTCCAGGCATTTCACTGCACTGATGGTGGGGCAGATGCTACCAATGCAGGGACACCTGCATTTTCATGGCATTGTCCTCAGCACAGAACCAACTCTCAACCTTGCCCAGAGAGTGCTAAAACCCCAGCTAGCAAAATGTGGTAAGAAATAAACACATACAAGGGCTGAATGGCTCTTCCTAGAGCTTTCCTATAACAGGCAGGAGGATGCAAACATTTAAATGATGCCTTGGGAAGGATAAGATTTTGTGCCCATCAGAAGCTTATCCCTGTCTCCAAAATCCTCAAGAACTGCACACACTGACTGCAGCTCATCCTGTAACAGTCATACCTCAGCACAGGCCCTCATAGAAGAGCAAGGGATAATTCCATCTCTTAAAGACTGGGTGTCAGTAGAAGCCAAAGGTTTTTCCCATATAGTTGCAGAGTTGGAGCCTTGCTCCTCTCCATTAAGCTGTGCCTTTCATCCACTCCACAACTGGTGTGTGCACTCAGGCAGGAGCAAACCTGGCCACTTCATAGCACTTGGCCAGCCCTGGGCTAAATCCAGCCCCTCAGGGCACAGCAGCCCTGGTTCAGGGAAGCATGTGATGAATTTTAAGAATGTATTTAAGCCTTTTCTTGAATAGGCCCCTGTGAACAACATTCTCCCCACGAACACTTCCACAGGAGTAGCCAGGGCCAGCTGAGGGGACCAACTCTGGAGGCACCCGGGCACAGCAGGCAAATCCTGCCCTGTGTTAAACCAACAGCAAAACTCCCGCCCACTTACGCAGGGGCAGAATTTCCTCCCGTGCCTCATGTATGTCTGGTTTTCTATGTAAATTGTGCAAACACAGCATGTTGACTACCCCCAGAGGGAACGTGCATATATTCTGTCTCTCTTGAGTGCCAAGATCACTACAAACGCTGCATATAAACAGGCTTCACATTGATCAAAGTGAATTTAGCTTATTAAAAGAGGATTCTATGCAGAAAGCTGATTTCCTCTGCATGAGCATAAATTGAGACACTAATAATATAGTTTAAACTGAAAAAAAAACCACAAAAAGAACAAAATGCCTTTTTGCCTCCAGTCAAAATCTCCTTAGTATCACTATTAAGGAGTTTTGTATCTCCTTTTTGTGTCTGACTGAAACTGAGCCACCCAAAGGAGCCCAGCCCAGCCAGGATCAAACAAAACCCATCTCCTCCTGGCACGCTGCCCACCCTCTCCTGGGGAGCTTTCAGGGAGCACATCCCACAGCACCATGGAACACAGAGAGCAGACACTTGCTCTGAATATCTGCATGGCAAGCATCCACACAGTTGTTTGCAAGCACAAACACACACACTGTCACACTGCCACTGCTGGCATAGACCCGGCCCAGATCTAAGAGTGCCTGGGTACCACCAAGCTCTGCCCTGGAGAGACCCAGAGATGCTCCCCTGGCCTGGCTGACCCAGTCTGGGCCATCCTTTAGAGATGCTCCTTCTCAGATAAGATACTCTGGCTCTGCACTCTTTCTAAAATCTTCATGGCAAAGCAGTAAATGCATCCTCAGTCAAACTGTATAGAAATGATCTAAAGAAAATCAGAGCAATTGTGCGAGACTTCAAATTGCCACCAGATGACTGGGTTTGGCAGCACTGTGGGAAAATGCATCATCTGTGTTTTGTCAAGTGCTTGCTGCTCTGATCTCGTGCCTCCCACACTTTTAATTTCTCTGTCACGACACAGAGAACGACACTTCTGGAAAAGCTGCACGTGGGTTGAGACACAGCCCCTTCTCCTGCTGAGCACATCCCAAAGAGACAGGGGAGGCTCAGGGTGTCTCAACTTTGGCCTCACATCCACCCAAACAAGTGCAGCTGGTTTGGATCCTCAGGCAGAAGGAAGAGCCTTTGCTTTGTCCTGGCAGTGTCAAAAGACCCAGGAACCCATTCACACGTTTGTGCTCTTAAACTGCTCACCTCCACAATGCCCCAGTGCACTCCATGGAGAGCTGCACAGGCACTTCCATCAGAATAAGGACTGCACACCTCAGCACACCTGCATCCTGCTGGGAGGTGTCTGAGCTTTGCAGCTGCTGGTCCCACATCAGCCAGCACCTCCGAGCAGGGCTCTCCTGCCTTGCTGCTCAACTTTCCCACTATTACTCAGCAACATCAGAGGATGGGAGCAGGGAGATTGCACTGAAGGTCTGAGCCAAAATCACCATCTCCATCCACTGCCAAGGGTCACTGCCTGCTCTCTTTCAGCTCTAGCCCAGATGCCTCTCCCAGGTTCCATCAGCACCTTGGCTCTGAAGTTGCACTTCTAACACAGTATTTTACTGTTGGTGCCCCAAGGTTTAAGCTGCAGATCTTTTGGTTAAGAATGGTTAAAGCTATCACATTTGGGCTTGGACTGCTCCTTTCTTAACCCAATCTTAAAACTTCCCTTTATCTTTCAAGTGTCTCATTTATCCCACCTGCCAACAAACACTTCCACTAAATTTGTCTGTTTACTTAAACAGTGACATTATTTGTCAATTAGCCTGCCAAAACTTCCTCTCCAGTTGTAATCAGTAGCACGCATCAGGGACCATTCAAAGCTGAAATTGATACAATCTGCCCTGCAGCCTCTTGAAGAAGAGAGCACAGAGAGCAGCAGGGTTCCCACAGAGTGCCTGCAGCACCCGGCACTCCCAGTGCTGCTCTGCAGGGCTGTGCCTGCTCTCAGGGACTCCTGCTGAACTATTCCTCCCCACCAAGACCTCCCTACACAGCCTGGCTGTGAAGGAGATGCAAGGCCAGAATGATGGCTGGGATGCTGGGAACAGCAGCAGAGTAAGAGGGAACAAGAGCCCCAAGTGAACTGCGCTTCATCCTTCCCTGTGCTCCCCTGTGCCCAAAGTGCCCCCGAGCTCCCCACCACAGCCTAGGCTCACTTCCACTGCTCCAGGTTACAGCTCTGCTTACCCTGGCAGGAACAGCACTGACTGCATCCTAGCAGCTGGTCCAAAGGGCAGCATGTGGACACAGGCACACCCGGACACCTTGGAAGGGGACAACCTCCCCTCACTGCCACCGCCACCATATCCAACAAAGCTCTGCTTCCCCTTCGCAAGCACAAAGGAGCAAAGCCTGCCAAAGTCAAAACATAAATACTCTCCTTGCACTAGCCAGGCATAAATCAAAAACCAGGAACAGCAATCAGATGGCATGGGCTTCCCTGCACCTGTAAGACAGCAGCTTTGTAACCACACTGCACCAGACACTGCACTCCTGGCTAGAGAGCTGTGTCCTTTAACACACACATTGTGGCTCTGTACAAGCTGACCACTTCCATGATGTTAAAAGCTTTCCTCACTGAGGTGTTTTCATTTATGAGCATTTCATTCACTGACTACAAACAGCTTCTTACTCCAGACCGTTCCTTGTCTCAAGGAGTGCCCAAAAGTGCTGAGCTCAACCAACACACTGAAAGAGCCCCATAGTGCCCACTCCTCCTGGGGATGGGGTGTGTGCTCTGCTACCTGCAGCATTAGCTCTGCTCACCACCAGAGATACCCTTGCTTTCAGCTGTGATTGTCCCAAGGCAAGCAGACAGCCAAGGCACTTGACAAGATGACCAAAGGAGTATTAAACTATTCACTTACTTTTTATTGACTCAGCATGACCTGCTGTGCCCAGGATGCAGGAAGAGGATGGGATCCTGACAGGCAAAGGCTCCAGTGCAACTCCAGTCTGCTTCAGAAAGTCCCAGTTCCTGACATCCTGAGACACAGTGCATCACTTGCTGCCAGCCTGCTCCATCCAGTTATCAAATGGCAACTCCTGCTCCCCATGTACCCACTGGCCACCCCCTGCATCCCAGAGGCACCCTGAGCTCAGCACTGCCCCAGGGTGAGGGATCACAGTCCTGATGCTGGGCTCTTCCATCTGCCCCACACTGGCCAGGAGAGGGTAGATGGGTTGGGGAGGTGCTCACACAATGCTCTGCAGCTGCTCAGCACCACCAGCACCAAAACTGAGACTCACCTTGGGAACAGGATCAGAAACCACGACTTCTCAGTCTCACCCTCACTCCACCACTCCCCACCATCATTTCTCAGGATCCTCTCTGTCCCCTTGCACCAGCACACAGACATCCCTTCCTCACAAAGATGACAAGCTGCCACATAGAGGTGAGCCAGCTTTTTGCTGGAGCAAACCTCATCCTTAATCACTGAGGAAGGTCAAAATGCCATCTGAGACAGTCCTATAAGCTTGTGCCACCTCCTTCCCCAGCCCCTGATCACTGCAGTGCCTTATGGCTCTCCCTGGTGATGCACAAGTGCTGGGATTTATCCGTTGCTGCTGAACTGTCGAAAGCAGGAAACTCTGCCAGGACGTAGGGATCAGAAACACCTGCCCTCACCCTCCTCTGGTGCTTGGCTGCAAACACACAAGGCAGCACAGCAGCTCTGGGGATTTGCCTGCCAGAAAGTCGGAGAAGTTGGCAGGCACAGCATGGGCAATGAAACCCTAGAGAGGATCAGAAAAAAGAGTGGCTGCCTGATAGACTCTGATGGCTCTTTTGAGTTCCTGTCAAGGTTTTATTTATCTTCATCTGCAGTCCCACCCATCCCTTCCCCTTCTGAGAGAAGGAACCTTACACAGGCACCACATAACCATCTGCCTGTAGGATATCAAAGCTCTTCTGGTCCTAGATATGAACAATTTTATTTTTAATTGAAAGTTCCATTAGCTTGTACAAAGCCTTTGTCCCTGTGTATTGTTGATGAAAGAGGGAAAGCAAATCACATGGAAGCCCATAAGGATCCCCAAACAGCAGCACAGGAAGCAAAACCAGCACAAGGAAAACAGGCTGAATTATCACCATGGCTTTTTTCTTTTTCTTTCTTTTTTTTTTTCAGGTTTAGAAATCTGCAAATTTACAAGCAAACTGTTTTAAAAAGATGCGTTCAAACCTCTCAATTTATTTAACAGCACATGCCATTCAATCTAATAGTAGAGAACTAATGGGAATTATTTGTTGAACTTGTACTGCACTTTCTGCATATCCCATTGCCTAACCTTTCTTCCATCAAACTCAAGGTCAAAGTTGATTACACATTAAAGTAATTCAATGAGCACCAGTGAAACATATCCAACAAAGCCCCGGGAAGCTGCGAGCTGAGCCCGGCATCCTCCCAGGGCACAGCAGTGCCGTCTGCACAGCTGTGAGCACAACAAAGACAACCTGCTGCAGCATCCCGCACGCCGGCACGGAACGCATCTGAGAGCGCGCCTGACTTTCACCCCGACACCGGAGCGCGATTCCCGGGATGCACGGGGTCAGTGCCTGTGCTGCCCACCGCGCCAGGCCGTGCCCTTCAGCCCTGCCCTGTCCATGTGCCGGTTTCGCTCTGTGTGCCCGTGTCACTCCGTCCCTGTTCGCTCAGAGCCCCTCGCTCCCGTGAATTCCCGCGCCGCTTCCCCGCGATGCTGCGGGCTGGGAGCGCTCGCAGGGGCGGCAGGTGAGGTGCCCGGCGGGATGGCACGGCACAACCCAGCGGAGGGGATCCCAAAGGCAGATCCCCGTACCCTGCCTTGCCCAGCCGCGCCCTCTCCATCCCTTTACCCAGCGCTTCCCAAACCCTGCCCCGTCGCGCCCTGCGCATCCCCCGCTCCGCCAAGCCCGGAGCCAGCTCTGCCCTTTCTCCAGCCCTCCCTTCCTCTTCCTCTGGCCGCTCTCGGCGCATCCCCTGCCCGGCTCTGTCCCTTCCCATCGCCGCCGGGCTCCTCCCGCTGCCGCCCCTGTCCGAGCGGCGCCGGGCGCGGCCGCTGCCGGCGCTCACCAGCACGAAGGAGCTGCGCACCGCCTCCGAGACGCTCTGCCGCAGCTCGGCCGCCGTGCCCGGCTTGCTGAGCCGCTTGGTGAACTTCCTCACTTCCGACATGGCGACATGATCCGAGGCGAGCCGAGCCGAGCCTGAGCCTCCCCCGGGCGCTCCCTCGCTGCCGCCGGGCGGGCGCGGCCGGGCCGGGCGGGGCGGGCGG
>PYHW01010766.1:2326670-2368799 GCA_013186435.1 Turdus rufiventris | reverse complement strand
CCCCGCCCCGCCCGGCCCCGCTTTGTCCCCGCCGCAGGTGGCCCGGAGCAGCACGGACAGCCCCGCACCGCCGGGGATGCTCGGCCGGGATGCGGCAGCCGGGGCTCGGCGGCAGCAGGAGGACGGGAGGGATGTTCAGAACACGCTCGGTGCCGAAATGGGGCACGGCTGCTGATCTCCCTGCTCTGCCAGGCGTTCCTGCGAGGCTAAGCTGGATCCCGGATAAGACCCTTCCGCTGAGCGTCTCTGTGCTGGTTGGGGCTGCGTTTAAATTTATTTTTCTCCACGGTAGCGGGCTGTGTTTCGGATTTGTGCCGGGATCTGTGTTGGTAATTAGGGATGTTTTCCTTAGCGCTGAGCAGCGTTGATACAGAGTCAAGGGAAGAGCGTTTCTGCTCCTCACTCCACCCAAAAATTGCTGGGGGTGCAATGAGGTTTTGGGAGGGAACACAGCCAGGATTGCTCATTCCGGGTGATCCAAGGAACATCCCACACCCTGTGTAAAGCTGGGGCAGAAGAAAGGAATGGGGATTTTCAGAGTGTCTTCCCAAGCCACCATTATTCGTGAGGGAGCTCTGCTGTCCTGGGGATGGTTGAACACCTGTCTGCCCTGGGAAGTTGCGAATGAATTCCTTGTTCTGCTGTGCCTGTGTGAGTGACTTCTGCTTTACTTATTAAACTGTATTTAGTTTCCTCACTTATAGCCTTCTGATTCTCCCCCCACACCCCACTGAGGGGAAGGGGTGGAAGAGCTGTGTGCAGCTGGGTTAAATGAGAAAATATCCAACCTATAGAGTTTGCTATAGGAAAGTGCTGTGATTACAGAGGCCATGATCATATTTGCTTGCCCAGCTGCAAAATCAAAAGTAAGGATATGAAAAGAAGGTTCCTTAGGACTCAATTCCTACTCCTCCTGACTGTATCATTGTTCACTTCTTTGAAGGACGGTAATTTTGAAATTACAGTAGAGAGTCTTTGTTTTGTTCATTAAAGCCTTTTAATTTATTTTTTTTTTTACTTATTTTGTGTGTTGTCTTCACAGCAAGATATTAAGTTTCCATACAGTCATTGAAATTTATGCAGATTTTTCCATGACTGACTAAATACTATCTGCAAGGATCTCACTGGAATTATAGGCATGCCTTAAGTCACACAACATATAGAGAAAAAGTTCTGATTATGAGAGCCAAGCTGTAGGGGGTGATGAATACAGCCATTATGATCCAAACCATTCAAAATGTTATTTGTGACTCCTAAAGCATGCAAGCCAGTTATTGTTCCGCTTTTTAGCAGTTCACTGAAGGGAGAGCAGTCACTATTTCATATGAAATCGTTTTTTACATCAGAAACAAATCTGTTTTGCATCAAAACAAATCTGAAATTTTATTGTTAATTATCAAATATCTATTAGATATGGGATAGAAAAAGAAGAAGTTGATGAGTTAAAGAATTTACATTTTCACAAACATGAAGCTTTTCCAAACCCAAGTTAAATGAAAAGCATTGTGATGCACAATTCCAGTAGCAGCACGGTGAGGTTCACATCCTTATCCCCACACCCATGAACATCTCTTGCAGAGATTTTATCAACCTCTTCAAACCCTCACAGCCTCCAGTGACTCCCCTGCAGTGAACTGGCAAATAAAATTATTAGGTCTCCTTCACCTGGCCACAAAAGGACAGGTAACTCAGTGACGCTTGTCACAGAGTGCTGTGATGATCACTTGACAAGGAATAAAACCCTTCCTAAAGCACACACTCCATTTCTCATCCAGACAGAAGCAAAAGGTTACTACTAAGAGCTGAGCCTGGTACAGTGCCCAGCATCCAAAGAGCTGCCCATCAGCATCCCACTGACCTGATCCAGGGAAGACCAGCGGACAGTGAGGATGATTTTTGAAGCAAAGCATGAAAAGGAAAACAAAAGCAAAGGGAAGGACACATCACATGGAAAACAACAGAAAAGCAGAAAGCTGTGACTCCCTCTCGGGCAGACTAAACATCCGAGTAAGAGACTCAAGCTCAAAAAGTTTTAAGGCAAGACAACAGCAGCCACAGCACTGCTGTTACAGACAACCCCAGACCTGCAAGGACTATAGTTTTCATCTCATTTTTCACAGAGAAAAAAGGCCAGTAATGGTTTATCAGCATAAGAAATGCACCAAGGACACACAGGGGCATTCTGGAAGTGCTGAGGAGTTGCCTCAGATAACCAAACTTTCTCCAGCTCAGTCTGCCATAGATTCTGAAGGGAACTCATAGATTCAAATGTGCTAGGGGACCCCAGAACTATCTCCACAAGACTCCCAAAGGTGCTGAAGGGTTAGTGGCAGGCTTAGGATTTAATTTATCAAGCCATCCAGAATAAAAGGCACTTAATACTATCAGCCAACAATCCCTTTTTTCACTGCTTTCACTGGTTAGCTGTGGGCCTTTCCATCATCTGCACATGAGCCTGTCCCAGAAAAAACCTTACCTATGTGGTTAACTTAAGCAGGTGATTAACCAAGTGTTTCCCTGCATTGGGAAGGGTCCTGCATTTTTGCAGGGAACCTGCCAGACTCAGTTAGCCAGATCCAGATGTGCCTTTTTTTGCCAGGCAGGAAGAGGATTATGAATGCCATTACATCTTCCATTTCCCAGCTTCAAAACTCCTGTGAGATACAGTTGTGATGTTTGAATGTATTTCTAGTACTCCAAAATAAAAATTAAAAAAACCCCCCTAACAAACAAAGAAACCAGAAAGTGGCCTTAGAATGATATCTGCATGCTGACCCCTCTTGACAGCAAAGCCAGGGCACAGACTGCCTTGAAGAACTCCTTAAGCAACAATTTTTGTGCTGCTTGTGCCTTCTGCCAAAGCAAGGGATAAATGAAGTGCTTGGGTATCTTGATCAGACATCACTCCTCAGCTGCACATGAAGCCAGCCAGCACTGCTGGGGAAATCTGGGAAGTCTCAGGAAATATAAACACTGTGCAAGGCTAGGTACATGACAGCCCTGGCTGTTCCTCTCCGAGAGCCACATGCCCTGTCACACATCGCTAGAGCCGTCAATGGCATTGTCATTAAACAGCCACTTGTTGGCTTCTCCAGACCTAGGAAGGGCAGTGCAGCAAGAATCTGGTCCTGAGCTGCAAAGTCCTGGTGTTAAAGGGCTGCCCTCTGCTGACTTAGCCTGGATGGCACGGGCACAGCTCCTGGGGATGGGAGGAGTGCCAAATCCAACCACTGCCTTTCCCAGCAGGGCTCCCTCCGGGTGAGCATTCAGCTCTGCCAGAGCACACACTGCTGGAGTCCTTGCTCACCTCCTCCTTGTCCTGGGGATAGAAGTCACAGCAGCTGCAGGGGCATCCTGGCAGTTCCAGCAGCATCCACCTTCATGGAAGAGCACAAGGGTTTGCAAGGACCTTGAGTTCTTGCTCAAAGGGTCAGTGCAGCAGTACTAAGAGGTACCACCAGTAATGATGAATCCATGTGATGGCCCAGGCTGTCCTTAGCACAGCCTTAAAGAGACACTATTGACCCAGTAGCCACCAGATTTTTGTATTTAAAAGTTCTCCCAAGGTTTGCCTCCTGAAAAATAAGGTAATTTCATCCTATCTGGTTTATGAAAATTCGACCAAGATGCTGCTTGTGAAACAAGATAAAACCTCCTCACACCATGCATTGTGCACACCCAGATACTGGAAGGGAGAGAGGTCAAGACATGGTTGTTGGTGAGGGCAGTTCTGGCCTCACCGTATGGGTGGAGAGCCCTGACAGGGACTGCAGAGCTGCTGCCTGCACCAGCACACCAGAACGCGGTCACACAACAGTGACACCCTGCCTTGGCTGCCTCACTGCCCTGCAGGCTCCACCCCTAACCCCAGGGAGAAAGGGCAAGAACAATTTCTGACAAATTGGGAACACCTCAAGCAGCAGATGTTTGAGTCTATTTCAGTGTTTTACTACTCTGACAGGAAAAAAAAAAAAAAAAAACCAACAAAAAACCAAACAACCTAACACTTTAAAAATGTTTATTTTAAAATAGGAATTTACTCTATCTCATTTGTGCCCATGGCCAGTTGTCCTTCCACTGGATACCAAGAAGTCTCCAACACTTACCCAGTCAGGAATCTTTACACATGGGAAGATCCCCCTGAGATGGCTCTGCTCCAGGGTGAACAGACCCAGCTCTCCCAAGCTCTCCATAAGCTCACTAGCCCTTTGCTGGACTCTTTCCAGCATATTCTTGTTTCTCTGTGCACAGCACTGCAGTGATTATGCCCCTCAGCTGTTGCCCCTCTCTTCTGCATCCTGGAATACAACTGATCAGACAGGAGTGATGGAAGGAAAGCCCAGGGCTTGGTTTAAACCGTACAGCTCTACTGTAACACAGCAACATCCAGCTTATGAGCACTCCCCTATTTATCTTCCTCTGCTTGAAGGCTTTAAAGATCATTTACAGTAACGGCCACACGCAAGAGGATTATTAACATCTCACACAACTCCCATGAGCAGCTCTGCAGCTTGGACAAAGAATACAGCAATTAGGAGGTGGATATACACAGCTGTTGGACATCCCCCCTCAGGTCAAAATGCCATTGCTGCCTGGTCTCAGCCCAGTATTTTTCACAGCAATTCTGTGAAAACGCAGAAGGAAAAACTCCCTGATGTTTGTTTCCTTGTATAGATACATGAGGCCAACTGGGAAACAGTCTGTGGTGGGGGAGAGGGGTCACCATTACTCAAATAAATCTATTTCACCATATGCTCTGCAGAGTCAAGTACTGCACGGGCCAATTAATTAATCTCTGACCCTTTCAAATTTTCTCACTTCGTTACTGCTCTTAATTATTTGTTTTCAGACAGCAAAAGGAAGGAGAAGTTACCTCCATAAAAACAGAGTCTGTTGAAAACCTTAGGCACAAATTGATCTAAGCAAAGTCCAGCAGGTCTAAAAAAGACAAATATGGCATTGGGACATTCAGATATGCAAACAGAGGAAGTAAGTGGAAACAGAATGGCAGATAACAAGGAAACACTTCCTGTGAGTCTGGTCACATACTGGTTATCTAGCAAAAATGTAGTGTCCATCCCTGGAGGTACCAGAAGGCCTGTGCAACTTGTCTGACCTGGGAGAGCAGAGGGGATTGGACTAGAGCTCCAAAGGACTCCTTGGACCTCGAGTAATGTGATTCTGTAACAAGCTGTTCTGTTAATCACCATATTATAATACCAGTCTTTATTCAGAAGGGTACTAAAGGATAGGTTTAAATTTATGCATGAACCCTACAAAAATCAAAGGAGTTACGGTTAGTGGAAGAACAAGCTTTCTGGCACAGCTCTAACATGTGCTCATCACTTACTGCAGTTCAAGACAAATTAACCCACAGGCTTAAACAAGTAGTCGTGTTCCTTTCTGAATGGCCTTTTGTGTGTTGCTCTGTACATAGCACTTGGCTTCACTCATTTTTCGTGCTCCATTTACTGAGCATTACAGTCTGAGCAGAATTCCACACAAAAGCCTGAAGTACCTTCACTAAAGCATGTATCAGTTTCTAACCATGTGAACTGAAAAGCCTCCATTGCACCTTAGCAGGAGACAAATTAGCAAAATACCAGGAAAGCAGAAATAGCAGCTATAGACATCAGCATAAACAACATGGATTCACAACTCCAGCAGCACATCCTCAGAACCAGCCAACAGTTCCTTACAGCCTTCCAGTTTGCTCCCACTTTCACAAAATGAAGAAAAATGCTTATAAGCAGTTCTCAAACAAACGAGGTATCATATATAGAACTAGAGAAAACACTTAGAAAACAGACACTGACAAAACACAAAAAATTTGCATTGCGGATATTCCAGCCAGAAGCAGCAGGTAAGTTTGCCTCAAAAGGTAACAGCTTAGCATTTCTTACACTCCCAGGTTCATTTTGAAGAGTGGACATTTTTCAACACATGTTCATCAAATTGCTAATGACAGGCAAGAAAAGCATAGCAACCTTCCATGACTGATGAATCGATTCTGCCATGCCTACGGCTAATGATCTTATATTTAATGTCATGCCAGTTGCAGCATTGCTTTCCATTAAAAAAAAACAAAACCCAAAAGAATCTCACCAACCAAAAGAAACAAAGACACCCCTCACATTTTTAATTTCAGAGAAAAAGACTTGTGAAGCATCTAGAAATCAAATTTTAGTATGATTCAGCTACTCGATCTGCTGTTTTTGTCCCTCTGTATGTGCACTTGGCTTGGTGCCCAGCTCTGAGACAAAGGTAGCAGAGACACAGCTTTGTTTCCAGCCACAGCCACTCACTGCCAGAACCAGCTGCCAGGAGCCAGCTACAGCAGAAATGAGGTGCTGAAGATCTGTGACACTCCAATCAGCTCATTTTATTGATTCTTGGGAAGGGACTGGGTTAATTCACATTTCCTGCACCAAGGCTCCTCTGCAATGGCAATTCCTCACTTTGCCTCCTGGGAATTCTCAATCACTTTCTGTAAGCAGAATTTTGATTACATGAATGTCAATCTTTTGTTGTTAAGTAGCCCCCTGGAAAAAAAAACACTCCAGAGAGAGGAAACCTCCTGCACAAAGGGAAGTGTTCTATTCCAATAGATCTCCCTCCGTGCTGAGCTTGTGCTCCAGCCAGGAATGTCACTGCAGTGCAGGGGCACTCCCTGATGTACAGTGAAGGCACTTGACTGAACCCAACAGGCTCAGCACAGAAAATGACATTTACCTGCAAGGAGAACTTGGAGGCTGTGGACAAAAGTAGAATGTAGCACGTAAGGTACCAGAGAAACCCCCAGACCAAGCAGTGGCTGAGATCAGACAGGACACACAGACAGCACCACTCAGACCGGAACAGCACTTAACCGACATAACTTTTGGAAGGAGAGGGAAAGAGGCACTGACTTCTGAATCATCGAAAACGAGCAGAACAGTTCAGCTAGGGAAAAAGCACTGAGAATACTAGATCAATGCAGGGGGACACCAGAACTGTGAGTGCTGAAAAGCTAAATAGCACGATAAATGGAAGTTAACCTTCCTCAAGATCAGTTTTGTTACTGCCTGGATAATGAAAACAATGATCCTTTTTTCAATAATCACTTGAGTACTTAACAGGCCCAAACACATCTTAATAGAGTTTCTAGCAGCTAATATGCAAAACTAACAGTTCAACTTATATCTCCAAAGCAGTCACATTGGAAAAAAAAACCCAAACCATTCAGATCATTAGGAGGCTACAGAAGAGACTTTGCATAGAACATGTAAAACAACTGCCAAAATGCAGGCCATTCATGCTGCAGGAACCCTCCCAAAGTCCACTCAGCCCCAGGTGCACCTCCAACACTGCATGTTGACAGCAGCCAGGTCTTCAGTCACTCAGAGCTGAATCCTCTTCTGAGTATTTCTTGGCAGCTAATAAGAGCTCCCTTCTCCTATTACTCATTCCTAATTTTTTGCATTTACTAGTTTATCTATAATATGGGAAAAGCAGGAATGGACGATCAGCACACACACACAAAAAGCATAACCAAACCCCCCTGTGCTAAGCCCCTCCAGTCTGGACTTTTAGTTCCAGAGACAGGGAGGCCATAATGTGCCAAGATTCTGGAATTACGGTACCTGTAAGCAAAGTGATGGCATTTGTACTGCACAAAAGCAGCTTCCTAACTTGTATGAGTCAATAAATACGTAGAACATCTATAACAAACTCAAGAAGTGTCTGGGAACAGCTCACAGAGATCTCAGTCAGTCTTCTACACAGATATTACTTATATACAGAAACTGATTTTTGGAGTTACAAACCAAGTACCTTCTTGTGGCATCTCCTCACTTCTGTTCAGTGGAGCTCAAAGTAACAAAAGAACCTTGAGAGAGTTTAGCTTGTTTCAACCTTGCAGGTATTTTCAACTCTGAATCAAACTCACCCAACTGTGTTCACTGAAAATAATTTTATATAATGTGTGTATACCATTCTTGTATCTATTTTGACTAATAATAAACCCCTTGCAACTGCCTTTCTTGTCTAAGACAATTTTATAGAAAGTCATAGCCAAATTCACCTGAGTGAAAAAGAATTAAAAAGTGAGACCTCCTTCCTGCCTTCCCATGTCTTCATTCTTCCACTAATGGGATTCTTTGCACACTTTTGAAGTGTCCTCCTCATGCTAAACTATCACATAATTACTCTTAATTCTGTTAATATCCAGTTGCAGTACTCCATTCCCCATTCTTTCAGAAAGAAAGGTGTGACAAGGTCAGGAAAAGCAGAATTCACAAGGTAGAAATGATTGCAGGATCAATGATTGCAGAAACAGGTCAAAACCACTTTAGACAAAAGACAAATTAACAAATTAAAATGGAAAAGAAGCAACAATTTCCAAGTGTGTGACCAAGTTTAATGACACATTTGTTCTCTGAAACATTTGACCATCAATAACATTTCATGGGTTATGATGCCCAGAATGTTACTTCATAGGTGTTTTATATGAATATTTACAAAGACTTTCAAAATTCAGTGGCACTAAACAAACAAGAAGAACTTAAAACTTTAAGCTACAATGCTTAAAAAATGTAAACAGTTTATTTTACATAGTTGTAAAATATAAGAACTTTCTAATGCAGCTTAATTTTGTCTGGAAGGTGAATATATCCTGGTGCCCGTGAACACGGAATGAGAGAATTCTTTACACAAGTATTGTGCTCCAGTGTGCAAAAAATTATATATAAGAAAGGAATCTATAGTCCACAACAATTAAAAGACAACAAAAGAATTTCCACGTCCTGAAGTTGAGAAATTTATAAAAACATTTACACATGGTTGCTGACCCATCAAAAACTTGCATAACTTAAAATTCTGAATATTAGCTACTACAAATTCAAGATCTTTCTCAAATGGAACTTTGTGCAAAGATCAGACGACATTATTCAGCATTTTCCCAGCCCTCCTCCCACCCCAGATCCTGACATCTAGTGGCCATAAGCACCACTAAAATGCTTTTGATACAGGTTCCAATTCGTGCATATATCCCAAAGGCACACACATGTGCAAACACGGATTTGTGCAGAAACCTGTGCAGCTTCACAATGACATTGCAAAACAACTGCTTGAAAGTTTAGAGTCTAATGTTTGGCAGGATTATTCTTACACATTCCTCTCTATCCTACAAGCCCAGGTGTTAATAGGCACACTGCTTTCCAAGGATCCAATATTTGAGTAGCCTTAAAATAAAGATTTAAAAATAAATCAGCCTGTAACATTATTATATTAGATACTTTGCTTTTGCCTGCATTATTTATGGAATTTTAATCCCATAGTACCATAGTTTTATGCTGTCAGTTGCAAACCAACTAAGATACATATTTCTTTTTGTTAATGAAGACTTTAATTGCTCCAGTAAAATCAGCTGATAAAAGCACTTCTGTGTGATCTGTCTTCAGAGCTCCTTAACAGGAAAGAAAATAAACTGTTAGTTCATTTAAAAAAATAAAAATATATATATCTATATAAAAAAAAATCACACCCTCATTAAAATATATTATATCACTGTGATGCCCTTCATCATATTCCTGATTTCTAGCCAATACTTCAAGAAAATCTGCATTTCTAGGAAAGAAATCTTTTCATTAATGGTTGATGCAGCTCTACCTCCTAATAGTTCCAATGTAACGGGAACAATCCTGAAGTACCTAGGATGGCAACTGCACCCCTCATCTCACATCCTCATCCACATGCTTTTAAGAATGCAACAGCTGCCATAATGTTCAAGGTGGAATGCTAAACTGCAATACATAACCATGCCACCGCAAGGAATTTTCTTCTCAAGAAACCCCCACCCAGATCAAAAGTATTAATAATATTTTCCTGCTCATACCATGGTACCAAGCAGAGTTTATCTTAAAACACCTACCAGAGGGTATGGTGTCCGATATCTCACAATCTTCTCCCTTACTTTCAGCTTCTTGCTTTTCAGAAGTTTCCAGTGACACCATCAAGCCAGGATTTGGAGCAAAAATCGCAGAGGTGACAACTGCATTGTGTGCTTCAGAAAGACAATCCAATTTTGATTACCTTGTTTCAAGAATTTGTTCATTTTACAAGAATAGCAGGCATAAATTCTAGTAAACATACAAGAATCTCAGTGCTAGTGGCATCAGGTAAACTCAGAAATCAAGGAACAACTGTCATTGCTCTATAATCTGAGATTTCAGAAGATGCTCTAAGTGCCCAAAACTAACTGGCAAGAGGTCCAAAAAACATTTGATATAAACATGGTCCACATTTTCCAAAACCTGTGTGTATATGGGGCAGATAAAAGTGCTGCTTTTTCCCCACCCGTTTTTGCTTTTAGCCTCCTGTGAAAGAGAAAAAGCTTGCATTTGTTTCCAAAGTCACTTTTCCCTAAAGGATTATGGGTTGATAATTGTTTTGATTTCTACAGTCAGCCAGTAAAGCATTACATTAATTCCAAATCTCTTACTGAAGCTGGACAAACTCTAAGCTACTCTGTCTCTTGCTATCCCAAAGAGAGTCTCCTATGAACAAGGATTCCTGGTAAGCCACCAATTACCATGCATCCTGCTAAGAATCTGTCCAAAGGAAATGCATAGCAAATAAAATATTTCGGTTTTCAAATCACATGAGCTTTGATCAAACAAAGTTCAAAAGTTGGTTTTTACCTTTAATGCCTTCCCAGAAGTCATTTCGATCTCTTCTTACAGATGTAAACTTGCTCAGGTCATGGTATGTACTCCAAATGTAGACATATTTATCTTCTGAACCACTCACAATGTAGGTAAAGTCATGGCTACAGATTCAAAGAAGGAAAATCATTACATTTCTTAGCTGTTCAGGCATGGTTAACAGCAGCTCTGCATCTCTAAACTCTGACACTAACTGGGCTACAGCTCAGTACACAGAGATGATTTAATCTGGGAAATTCATCTGGAGCAGTGGGATTGAGCAAGATGATCTCCCCAGGGTCATTTCCAGCCTCAGTTCTAGCACACTTCCTGCTCTCAAAGCAACAGTAATGGACACACATCATACTGTCCACAGGATGCAACTGCATTCATTCATCTACAGGAGCTCCCAGCTCATCACTCCTGAGCAGAGCCTTTTTTTACCATTGTATTCTGAGCCAAATTACATTCACAGGCTCAGTTTCATGCCAATGTAGATTACTTAAACAAAACCCTCTGTACTTCAGCCACAGCATTTCCCAAATCCAGCAACTCCATTGTTACAATACTGTCTTACCTAAAGCTGGCTTTGATTTGGCTGCTGCTGTTGACATAGCCTTTGTACTTCATAGATAGAGACAGATCTCTTAGGTCATACAACCTGATTCTGGAATCATTTGATGTCACTAGTATCTAGAAAAGAAATAAACAAACTTAGGAGTGGAAACAATTAGCCATCTGTAACTATTCTTTCACCTGCACGTTAATCAGAGCATAATGTCATTAAAATAATATATTTTCTATTTTACCACTACTTAGTATTGCGAGGAGTAAAGTAGTGGTAAAAGTTCATTTTAGTAGTGTTAAAAGATTTGTCACTAACTTACTAAGCATTAGATATAAATATCAGAATTCAGTGCTGGGACAAAGCTGCACTGAAAGCCAGTACCTTATTTTCTCCTGGCAAAGGTTCAATGCCAGTAATTTTTCTTCCAACTCTATTCCGACCTCTGGTAGAACGCACATGTATTTGTGTGTGATACTTCAAGTGCTGAAAAGACATCAAAACATGGCCCAGTTTGAAACAATTGTGTAAAAATGTTAGTTTGTTTCAAGCTCTAACAGGTTTTTCTTGGTATTTAAATAACCATGACTTCTAAATCCGTTTGTTACTTAACATAAAAAATTCCTCAGTCTAAGAGTTTTTACCTCTGTGTCATAGAAGATGCATCTTCCATCATAGGTGCCTATGACTGCATATTTGCCATTCTGACAGAAGTTGGCAGCTGTAATCAATTTTGTCTGCCCATCTACTTCATTCCACAACGCCACTTTTTTGTCAGGAATGTTCCAGAGTCGGAGTTTTCCATCCAATGAACCACTTAAGAAGTACCTGTCATCCTGAGAACACACACAAGTTTAATCTCTGCTTGTGCTATGAGTATGTCTCTGCCTTCCTTAAAACCTCCCCACCCATTTCCAAATAGCTCCTCTACAATGTTTCCCAAATAAGAACCCTCAGATGAGCTGATTATAACGTTTCAGAAATTTGTGGCAAATTGAATTCAAATTCTTACAGGTTCTTGACAAGATTACACACATGCAGTTATACCTCAGGTTAGAAAATTGCTGACTGCTAGCACAGGTACTTTCTACCCTCTCAATTCTCACCCTGTCAAGAGCTCCTTTCACATTTTCCCATACATCTACTGGTTCCGTATGTTCAGGGAACACTGACAAACACTATTCTTCCACTTGAGTTTTATTAATATTAAGAAGCTCGATTACAGTATTTTAAAAAATTTATTTTAAAAAGTTGAAAGTAATCTCTGGATGTCTGTGATCCACCACCCCTGCTTGTAGCAAGGACAGTTCTAAAAGTTTGATTAGGCTGTACTGGGTTATATTCTGTCAAGTTTTAAAAATCCCCATGGGTTCTGTGGTATATGGACGATCTGTTCAATCTCACCATGACTTTTTTATTATTCAGGAGGTATACTTTTAAAGTGCACAAACTATTATTCAATTTTTAGGTTTTTTTTATTTAAAAAAAGGGAGTGGAATGTTATAATTTAAAATTCTACCTCTCTAGAACTAAGAGGGCAGTTACACTTACCCTTGGATGGAAAGCTATAGCAGTGACAAAGTCTATATGCTGGAAACAGCAAAGACATTCTCTTCTTGATATGTGCCATAATCTGACAGTTTTATCCATAGAAGAAGAAAGCAAGAAGTAATTCTGTGAAACAAGAGCATTCCACAGTTATTAACAGACACAAAAGTAACTGGAAATACAGAATTGGATTGGTAGAGCCTTACCAACTTCTATACTGCCATGAAATTCAACGTTTTATCTTTTCAGATAAAAAGGTTTATCCAAATCACCATTACTGATCAGTGCTTTCCTTAAGAGCTGTACTGTACACTGACCCCTGGGCACAGAAAATTTTCCGGAAGAATCTCAGTGAAAATGAACACTTGGAATGTAGTTAAAGTATTCAGAGAAGAAATGGCATGACAGACTTCAGAGATGCCTGAGATGCTTCAACCAGACTGTGCTCCTAAAAGCGCAACTGCATTCCCATGTGGAGAATTATCTGAATAAGTCTGATGTGAAACAAAGTAATGTTCTAGTTTTAAAAGAGATGTATATATTCAGCAACTTCAGAATGTGTACACTTTGCACAAAAAGCAAAGCATACTGAAGACAAGAAAAGCAGTAACATAAAACAGAAACCACGCAGCTCAATGGAAAATCCTCTCACTCTAAATAATTTACTTTCACTACTGAACACACTGGCTTGGGTTTTATTTAAGATAACTTTTAATTGCACAAGCCCAAGAAGGTTGCTCATTTTATTCCAACTATTTCAACTAGAATAAATATTGTCTTGACAAAACTTCTCTTAACTTCAAGGGTCATTTCACATTGTTTAAATGTATGGTTCCAGTGGTAACTGACAACAGAAAACAAGGGAAACAAAGAAGAACTGTGTAGCCTGCATTGAGATGCCTTACTTTAGACCAGGAAAGATCAAGAAGATCTGCTGTATGGCCTTTGTATTTGCAAAATGGTCGTTGACGAAATGGGGCATTCTTGTCATCTGGGTCTTCATCAACTCCACTGCAAATCTGAAAGAAATGTACAGAAATACTACCAAATATTAGCTGAAAAAATTAACAACGAGGCATCTACTTCTTAATAAAGTATAAAGATAATAACAATTTCAACAAACAATACTGCACTAATGAACAACTGAAGTAAATGTCAAGTACAATGGGCTGTGAAACATCATCCTGAAACTGCAAAATGAAGAAGTTCTAAATTTTCCATTTTTCAGCTCTTATTCAGTGGGATTAGTTTGACAGCAATTTAAGCAAACACCTGAAGACAAGCTTTTGGAACAAAGTATATCAACCTTAAAAATTGCATTCCACTTCAGAACATAAGCTGTGAGTTCAGGTTTCCAAGTTTCTAGTGCATATCATGAATGACAACTTCCTAGTAAGAGACCAGCTCAGAAATAATGGGTGTAAAATAATAATTTTTAAAAAGCCCTAGAAGTTCCTATACAAAACTTCTGCAGGAAAAAAAACCAACCCAAACCCAAAAAACCATCTCTGGTGTGTGTGGCTTAGCAAGCCCACTCATTTACATGAGTTAAAGAATGATTGCTGGCCTCCCTGCTTCCCCCTCTGCCAAAATAACTAAGTAACGCTACAAATAACACACTAAATAACACTGCTGCTGAGATCTTCACTTAAACCCTGATTTTGTTTCTTACACTACTGGAAGCCAAAAAGAGAAAAAAACCACCTTAATACATTAATTTTAATGGCAAAGTTTACTGCAGTATCTGAAAACTTTACAAGAGTGTCTAAATACTTTTCTTCAGTTATGTTCCATTTTTATCTACACTGATGTGAAAAATTTAAACATGTCAGATATTGTTATGCTTCTGAGAATCCCATTGCTCACTTTGGCCTTCCTCAGAGAAAACATCAAGTGGCACATTAACCACAAGTATCAGAGATAAAACACTAAGACAGGAAATTCAATGATGTAGGGCTTTTCCCCTCAGCAATTCACTCAGCAATCTCCTCTGGCAGCAGGCAACAGCACAGCTGTGCAGATTTTGCAATGCTTCAAATTCAATGGCTGGCTTCCTTGCTTGCACCCCTTGTACACAAGATCAACATATTTGATTGAAGACATCCATTGGTATGACAAAAAGGACACAAGCCAAGAACTCCTTTAATGCGTGTTTGGACAAAGCAACAACGAAGATCTGACATTACAAAGCAGACCATCTCTTCCCCTCCCAATACCTCGTGTACCTACCCCTGCATCAGTATCAGACTTGGAAGAATTCAGGCTTTCTTGAGAGGGAGAAGGAGAGACACGGCCTGGAACACACACAGAAACGCCATGGTCAACATCAAGTTCCCAACACCAGAATTCCTGCTGTTTCAGAGCTCCAGGCATGCAGAGATACCTTCTGTGTTGTACTTCATGCGCATGTTATTGAAATAGTCAAAGGCATTCTTTAAAACCCATATCCTTACAACGTTGTCCTGCCCTGCAGATGCCAATAATCGACCACAGTGAGAAAATTTCATTGTCCAAACAGCACCCTGTCAAAATAAAGAGACGATTGTTTAAGTCACAAAATGTGCTTTTCTGCATACCAGAAAGACTTTCTACGTCAACTGACAAGATTTAGACTTACACAAGATACCACAAGTAAAATAAACTGGAGATCAAAACACTGATAAGTAATTGTTCAGACTGGTGGATTGTGCAACACGTGTGCAAAAGCAGTTTGAAAGAAAAAGCCCACAGGGCAGATGACTGCAAGAGAGGAAATACAGAATTCCACATAAGACTTGTACAGCTCTCTGAGGGACGCAGAACCTCCTGCTTGTCTTGTAGAACCGACAAGTACTTGTGGCTGCACTTGAGGTTTGCACACTTTTTTTTTTTTAAGTAGAAACTGTGCTCAGTTACAACAACTGGCAACCAAAATGGGTACTACACATATTTGTTATATTCATAATTGGCATGAGGGTTTCACAAAGCCTCTGATGATAACAATTCTTTCTCCATTGCGAAGTCCAAATAGTTACTGGTAAATAAGACATTATCACACAAGCAGTATCCAATTTCCTCCTGCTACTGAATAAAGAGCTACTAGGCCTTCGACTCCAACAAGCTCCACCAATTTGGAGGAATTTCCTAGGTTTCAGAAGTCAAATATTGGCATGATGGAAACTAACATAGGTTTCCAGCAGGGATGGAAAGTTTGGTTGTGGATGAGAAGCTTGCAATCTCTGGTCACTTGACTGCTGTAGGTCGTTACTCTCAGCCCGACATTTAGAGATGAAGGATTGCTTCCACAGTCAGACAGCTGCTGTCAGAGGAAGTTTGGGAAATCAGGAATACCAGAATGTATCCAGACTCCATAGGGAAGCATGCACACTCCAAACAGTGATGAATAGGTAGTTTTCCTGCCTCATTCTCCACAGGCATCTCTGCAAATATCCTATCCTGGATTCTCCCCATCTTATTATTCTGATCCACACGCTCCATTAACCTCTCCCAACTTTTGCCCCCAGAACCTATTAAGTATTTCTGTTCAATACTTGTGTTCATCTGTCTAATAGATTAATTTATTTAATGCTGAGCAGGTCAAGTTTGCTGCTCTGTGCTCAATTCTGGTAGTGGAAAATAACCTATTTCAGCCTAAAGTTGTAACTGCAGGAACTAAAATAAACAAATACCACTTGATACCATAACTCTTCAAAGGACAGCTCTGGAGAATCCCTGATGCCTGGGAGTCTACATGTTTTTCACTCCCTGAAGATCTGGTCAAACCAGCCAAATTTTCTTTTTTTTGCCAGACTATTATTTTCCAGAATTAAGTTTTTCCTGGAGAATAAACCTGATAGTCATTTTTGGAGGTCAGCAAGTAGATGAAAATGAACAGTTGAATATCAGGCTGAACAGATTCAGCAAAACCACATATGGAATGAGACCTACCATATGCTCTCCACTGAGATCCTGAACAACTTTAATTTGCTCGAAATCATAAGGTCCCTTGAAGCCATGTGCTGCTTTGAACTTGACTGGTCTTGTATAGGGCATCCCTTCATCATCACTGGAAGAGGGATCATCTTGATCTGTGTGAAAGACTAAGAGGAACACAAATTCAGCACTACATATTGCAGCACCCATTTCATCTGTTAGTAAGCTTTTTGGTAGCAGGCTAGTCTTGAATTAGACAATTTCTACAGGCAATTTTAAGATCTTAAAGCAAAATAAGAACAGTATTGCTTCAAGGTCTAAAAATACATCTGCATTAATTTTAGGCTTCAGTGAATCCAAACGCCGAACACTGAAAATAAGAACTGCTATCAGTTTCTGTTCTGGCCCTTTCTCAGCATTCAGCAGATCCTGCACTAAGTGATTTCTGTCAGTTTAATGTGTGCTGAAAATGAGTCTATTGGTTTCTTCTCTCTGAGAACCTGCAATGGCCCAGTGATTTGCCCATGAAGTATAAGAATTGCAAAAGAGCCGTGGCCAGCAGCCAGTGACAACATAAGACACTGAAGTGCAGCAGTTCCACGGCACTTATCTCAGGCTGTGGTTACACCAGCTTGCTGCAGCATGAGAAGTCTGGCTGAAAGACACACTGATGAAACAAGGGGAGAATTCAGTTTTAGTTGGAAAATCTAACAGGAGCTCAAGCTATATAAGAATTCTAATTGTGGCACTGGTTGTCAGAAAACAATGTGATTTACTAAAGCAATGAAGATAATCCCTACTTCTATCTTCGCTGGAATAACTTTCCAAAAACATGATATTGTGACATTTTGATATCAAAACCTCTTTCTAACAGCACAACAAAGAATCAGAGTATTAAGCTGGTTTAGTTGAAAAGATCTCTCAATGATTACTTAACAAGAATTTATGCTTTTAACCTGGTTGTCTCAAAATGCCAAGCTACAAGGTTCAACTCCAAAAAAAAATAACATCACCAACTGTAGAACAGTGGAAGAATACAGCAGTGGATGTTCCCCTGCCAGCTTTGATTCCTAAAAGCACAAGGATAAACCGACTATCCTATTAAACAGAAAAAAAAAAAAATAAAAAAGGATCGAGTGTCACTTACCTTCATCTCGAACGCTCTTAACCTTATTTACAGCACGTTCACCATATTCTTCAGCAAGGTGCTTTGCTTTCTTTACAGATTTGCCAAGGAATTTTTTCAGTTGAGTCCTTAAAAACAAGAGTACTTTTTCAACACATAATAATGGAAAATTCTTTTTTTTTTTTTTGCTACTATGAATCAGGACCTTCGATTTGAAATGCAATCTTATCTTTTTCTTTTTCATTTCCGCTTCTTAAAATTAGCAGTAAATTTGACAGTAGTAATGCAATCTTCAGTTCAACCACAGCTACAGGTTTATGTAAAATCAAGTATCACTTGTAAAGTGATTACTTAAAAGGTAACTTGCTCAGTAGTCAGAAGGGAAGCTTCGGCTTAGAAAAATAAAATCTGTTATTTCTTTCTAGGGAAAGGAAAAAACAAACCAGCATCTTACGTTTTCTGTTTTAACCTCCCTCCATCAGTGTCAGTTTGCTGTGTTTGCATTTTATCTTCATCATCAGACTGTGCTGCATCATTACTAGGAAATACAGAAGTGATTGTTTAATGGCGTATCATAATGAATTTAAATTGAGTGAAACATTAGTAAAACAGGCTCTGCATTTTAGGCTCCATCTTTATTCCTCTATGTAACATTCCTCTATGGAAAAACAGGGACAGTATTTTAATCACATAATAAACAGGTCTTTCAATTCTTAGGCATCTTGATACTAAAGCTGCATATACCCAGCAGGTGCAAAGATATAATATTTCCAGCCACAAATTTCCAACTTAAGCTTATAGTGACACTTTGAAAAATAAGAGCAGACAAAACACATTAAACTACTAGGAATTTGTAACATACCACTTTGTTCTCATATCTTGCTTTCTACAGATCAAATAAATTAATAGTTGTTAATTCTGAAATATAAATTTTTTCACAGAAGAGTTCTAGAGAAGTGAGCTTTTCAATAACAAACCACCGCAAAAAACCTAGAAATTGTCTGATGTATAAATTCATATAGGCCTTTGAAAAGAACATCTAGACTGATAGGAATTTTTGATCATTAAACAAGTCTTCTATCAAAGATTGCAAAAAGACTCTGTTTTACATATTAGAAGGATCTAAAGCTCTATGAAGACCAGCTAAACCTCAAAGCAGTCAGCTGTACTAATGACAAGAGAGCAGTCTCCTATGAAACACTGAAAAAGCTACAGGAGGTGGTGGCATGAACAACATCCAGTACCGGAATGTAAACTGCGTTTAATTCAGCACAGAAATGGCATTCAGTACATCAAAAGCTAACTGGAGATCAGTGGATTTTCAGATGTACTTGCTTGTCAAATCCCAGCAATATCAGCAACTTTTAGTTAACTTGAGAAAAATCAATAAGAAGCCTGGTTCATTGAGAACTGGGAATTAGCTCAGATTAGTCAGACAGATGGATTGGGGCTCTTTTTACCTGCATAAGAGCAGTTTCTGTTTATGCAAAACTGCGAGAGCAACAGCATCTTATGAGCTGAAAGCTCTTGTGATTCATACCTGACGTATTCTTTAGTTCTCCTCATGATATGCAAAGTCAGGGGATTAATGCCTGTTGGCAACTTTTCTTCTGCCAAACTCAGAGGTATTTCTTCACCTGTATCAAGGTTTTTTATCATTACACTTGCTAGAATTTCCTATGGAAAAAAATTAAGAAGTGAAATGAAGAGAACTTGATTAGATTTGAAAACCTAAAGTGAAACAGAAGTCATCAAAACTTCCAAATTGCTTATCTTACTGGGAAGTTCTGTAGCTCACTGTGTATTTATTTTACAAAGACTAAATTTAAATTATTGTGTTAGTGCAAGCAATATCAACCACCAGACACAGATGAACAGTTACGTATCACGAGCTCCAATTCATAAATCAAAAATGCAGCTATAGAGACATCAACCACTGCCTGACACCTTTCATGCTAATATCAAACATATTATGTAATTAAAAGATGCTGCAGTCTTCCCCTTTCCTACTCCAGCTGCTGTATCTTAGGTTTAGCCAAAGATAAAGTTAACATACAAAGAGAAAAGGAACTCGGAATTGACTAGCACCATGAAGGAAAAAACTTATTTGGAGTAGCTCATGAACACTTACATAGGTTCAGCAACAGTAATAGATACTAATGAAAACTTACAAAAGCCAAATAGCATCAGGATTAGTGGAATTATTAACTGAAGAAACTATTATTTAGTATGTGGAAGATAATTTTCCTATTGCTGACTTTTTCCCCTTTTACACACATGACAAAATACCAGGTTTGCTGGTGTTCCCTCCCATGAAAATCCTTTGAGGTGTTTGCATAGCTACCAACACAAACTTGATGGCATTTCAGGTTCTGTTACAGCTCACACTTCCAAAGGCTAATGCCACACATGACTCAGGGGACACAAAGTTCTTAGGTGGACAAAGCCAGCTGTGCCCTCACTCCTATTTGCATTCCTGGTGACAGCATGGAGTAGTTCAGAGAACAAGGAGTGACCTGTGACAATCCATTTAACAATCAAGGAAAGGTGTACCATGTCCAGACCACAGCTATTGATACCTCATCTGTGAGCTCTCTGCCAGAGTTAGACCTGGGTCTTTGTGGTCCAAGTACTTCATTTGTTGTTTGGCCGTCAGCTGCTTTCCCGTTTTCCTGAAATTGTGCAGACATAGGTTACATTATCGCTACAGTAACAATGAAGCAACAGAAAATGTTACAGCTGTCAAGCTTACAACCATTTCCCAATACCTGTGCAGTGACAATTTTATCTCCACTAGTTGCACTGGCCAAATCCAAGGAAGGCTGAGAATCTTTGGGCACACCCTCTGTCACAGAACTTGAAGTCAAAAGACCACCAGCTGTGAAACTGTCTCGAGAAACTGAAAAGAGATTTATTAGAAAGAGCATAACACTTACCATAGGCATCAAATCCTGACATCACTTACAGGTCTGAAAATCCTTTCTGACCAGTTTGGTATTTTTTAATGATCAACTGCCACCAAATCTAACTTACAATTATGTATTTCATATACAGTTGGAGGTTCAGGCATACACACCTCTTAAGCTTCATTAACTTCTTCTTAAGAGTCATTTCCCTAGTAACCCAGGACTACTGATTTTCATAAGACCTCAGTCCACACCTTGACTTGCATTTCTATGCAAATACAGACCACACACATTTTATTTGAAGTAACTGTTTTTTTAGCTTAAGTATTGATGAGTCAGTATCTCCTTGCTATAGCTACAGCTATTTTAGTAGCAAGTCTTACTTTACAACAGTCTATGAATGAGGAACACTTCTAAAGCAGAAGGGTATTACTTCATTCTAATAAGCTAAGATTGTTGAAGGATTTTTTATCCATCATCTAAACAAAAATCACAGCACTGAACAATCCTTCACGCAAAACACAAACAATGGTCACTGTGTAGATAAGTAAATTCATCTAAAAGAGAACACTTGCCTTCTAAACCAGTTTTTTGCACTTCAAAATCCAGTTCGCTCTTCTTCTTGCGGGGAGGTGGAGCTGGCCGTGCAGGGGGGGGAGGTCTCGGGGGAGGAAGGTTTGTGGGAGGCGGGGGCCGGGCCGGGACAGGTTTCTTTGTGCTCGCCACTATGTCAGGCTCTACAGTCAGCTGCCTTGGTGGCTTTGCTGGGGGCATTTCTTCTGCTGTAGAAAGGTCTTTGGTAGATGAATCTGAAGCCGATTTTTCTAAAGTACTTGCCTCTTTCTTGTCTGTTATGTCCTCTTTTTTTGATGTTTCTCCTTGTGCTTCAGTTTCATCCATTTTATGGTCAGTTGTGTTTGTTACTTCTGTTAGGTTATGAGATTCCTGTTGGTCAGAACTAAACAAAAGCTTCCCAGACTCCAATTCAGCGTCCTTACACACATTCTGATCCTCTGGTTCTCTAGTGTCTTCTGGTAATGGTATTTTAGCAGCCAGTTCTTCTGGGATATCACTAATGATACCTGCTCCAGAAATCCAAGCATTTGCATCTGAAGCTGGAACAGTCAATTCATTTCCTCTAGAAGCTAAAGAAACATCTTCTAGTTGTTGGGCCTTCTGGCTTTCTTCTATAATACTGTCAATAATCTAGAGAAATAAAACAAAACCATTCTAGCAGTCACCAGCAGGCACTTTGTGAGTACACAAACCAGTTAGCCTACAAAACACCCATGAGAACTCTTCCCTGAAAAGTTGTTTTATATACAAAATGCATTTTGTTTAAACAGTTTAAAAACAAAGTGACTAATTTCCTGTCTTCTTTAACATACTTGAAGAGAAAGAAACAAAAGCTGTTCACTCTTCAGAGTTCTCATGGACTGCTAAATATGATCCTGTAAATTATACAAGTAATTCAAAACTGGTGAATCCTGACTATGTTTTTAGATTGATTTTTACACTTTAGATGAACATTCTTAGTAACATTAACAACTAATTTTAACCTATGGTAGTTTCAGGATGAATATTGATTATTAAATTATTTAATATTTTTAGTGTGATGCTGGAAGCTCAAAGCAGTATTTAACTAACCTCTTTTGAATCATCTTGTTTCATTTCTCGTACAAATGTTTCATTTCCAGCTTTGTGTAGTTTATTGTCCATATCCTACAGAAGAAAAAGTCATAAGACTATGGTACTAACTTCTCCAGTAAGATGATCTAACAAAAATATAGCTCCAACAAATTAAATAGCATAAAGGACAAGAAATCTGCCACATTTTCACACATTACTGCTGTCAGATGTTTAAACAGTAATGCTCAGTACATGAGTAGTATTTCACAGTCACACACAGAAAGGTTGCACACTATGCAACAAATAGGCAGTTCTAGATAAGAGGCTGCAACCTCAACTAAAATCAAACTGAAGGCAGCATGGAGTTTAGAGAAACAAACACATGTAATAATCTGCACCAAGGAAATTCTGTATTAAAATATTTCCTGTTTTCTTTATTGGCTTTTAGGAAAGGAGGCAAGAACTGTATAACAGCCACATATAGTAGAAACTATTTAGAAATATCCAAGTTAAGGCAGGCAGCTCTATCAAGTGGTCACAAACATGCTTCTGAGGTTCTAACATGAAATCTTACATTCTACAATTATTCCTAGATCAGTCATCTTCATGCAGATCCTTCCAAAATCCAAATAAGCTGAACTGAAAATATTCTATTTGTGAGCAAACATTTTAATCAATTCCTACACAATTTTAGGTTCAGGACCAGAAGCAGTTTATCCCAGAGGATACTGCTTTATCCTCAGGTGATATGGACAGTAAGTACTTTATCATACACCTTCCCTTATACATGAATTATTAGAATCCTAAAGAGTTTGAGTTAGGAAAAAAAAACCCCAAAAATACCTTAAAGACCATCTAGTCCAATGAAAGGCCACATCATCACATTGTCCATAAGCACATATATCAGAAATATCTAAAGTGGAATCTGATGGAATCCTTGACATTGGAAGGGATCTGCAGAGATCCAGTAGCCCTCAAAGTAGATTCAACTGGAACAGGGTATTTCAATAATTTGTCCCTGTTTTTTTATTTAGAGTGACTGTCTAGTACAGATATGCAAGAAATTTCTCCTTAGGCTTTGCCTAGACTCTCAGACAACCAAACTGAACCTCTAGAGCATCCTAACATATGTTTGAAACCCCTCCCTGCCCCAAAGTATCGCTGACATCCATCTTGGAGAGTTCTGATCTACAGAAATGGCATATTGTACAAAGACAGCTGCAATTACAGAAAAACTCTTCCTCCCTCTCCACTCCCTCCCCCTCCTACCACAAAGTGTTTCTAATCTAAATGCAAGCTCTACTTTGCTTTATTACTAAAACCTATCTTCAAACGTATGATGACTTAAATACTTAAGTCTAATCAGTGCCTACAGAAGCCCATTATATTAATTTCCAATTCTGTTGACATTAAACTCACACACCTATTAAACTTTGGACTTCGGAAATATTTCTTACCCATTCCAAGACAAACTATACCATTAGTCACACATGAACTAATATGATACCAAGCAGAGAAGCTACTACTTTTTCCACCTTCAGAAACTTAGCTTTGAACAAGTGATTTAGGAAGATACTTTAAAAAAATCTAATAGCAACACAGAGAATTAATTACTAATAATTCATGAACACATTAAGGTTAGTTTTGAAGTGCATTGATTGCACAGAGTTTAGTGAGAATGATAAAACAACACTGCTTGAAGGCTTGCACATGTGATACTTAATTATTAAAGGGACATTAAACAGAACACAAAATGGGGGGGAAGGCCCTGTTCCCTAAGAGGTAGAGCAAGATAGGCTATCACTGTAAAAATAGTATTGATTCAGAGCAGAGTACTGCTGACAGCTCAGCAGCATTGGCTTCACCAGGATTTCCCAACACTGCAGACAAAACTACAAGCCTTCCTTAGACAGAAGTGTTGTACAGCACCACCTTTGGCCCTCTGAGACCAGGAAATGAGTGTTATTTGCACAAGGTTCCAGTTCCTCACCTATTCACTGTGTGCTGGATTCAGCCCCGCTGTCACTTTGCACAGAATACCAATTACCTGCGTGGGAAGTGGCAACGCTGTCTCATTAAGCTAAAGATAGTGTTTTATCTTCACATAACCTAGAGGGGAGGCTTCTGAAGTACAAACATTAAGATTTTTCTTATTTTGGAGACAAAAGAGAGCACAATGAACTATTTCATTTAAATCAGGACCAGACCCCAGGTGGCTGCAGAAGCTTGCTTACTGCTGACAAATCCATTGAAAGAGGACAGTTTAGTAATCACATACAGCTTCATTAAATTGCACATACACATGTCAGAATAAAATGAGCTTCAAAACACTGTAACATACCCTAAATGAAAACTGGAATTTCAACACAATTGCTACCTACAGCAAGGAAAGTATAATTTCCTCTGTGTGCAGATGTCAGGGCTATTGTAGTACATCTCCATTAGGTGGAAATGTGTTCATCAGCAAGCACTTGATTGATATTAAGAAGAAACTCACCTTTATTACATGGGTTCCAACTTTTGTTGGTGACCTGTTAGAAAGAGAAGGCAGACTTAGGTAGAGTTCAAAGACAGCTGAACCTTGTTTTAAACAGTCTATAACACAGCCTTCCTTTGCAGGAACTGTATACTTGATAATTTAGATGAGCAACAAAGTGAATGTTTTTCACTTCACTTCTATACAAGTTCCCTACTCCGTGCCCCACACAGAACCACAGCTTCTACAAACTGAGAGTCTGTCAGTAGAATCTTCTAGAAATCACCTTTGTGACCCTTTTCTAATAAAAATGTTATTCCAAGTACAAGACTAAAAGCATTTTTGCATTACAGAGAATTTTAAATTAGCATGTGTATGCCAAACATTTGGTGGACACTAAAGGAACAAAAACTCTCAAAGCAGGAGTGCAAACACTCCAGTACCCTGCAAATCAAATGCACAAATCCTGATCCATAGAACTGGCACTATCACAGGCACTCTGCCCTTCAGACTCTGTAGCAAACCTAAGATCTTGTTTCTAATCAGGACATTTGGTATAAATAGGGACAAAATACATTGTAACAGGAAGGAACCGGTGCGCACTATTTTCCAAAATACACACTGCCAAACAGTGACTTTGCATTAGCAACCACTCGCACACCACCTCTCCCAACACTAATTACACGAAAGAACAAGCTATCTTAGGGGAATGCTATCAAATAATTACTTCTTGTCAAGTCAATTCAATTAGTGGATGGTCAGCTTTTATTATAACCTGAACTTACATCTTCAAGACTTTCAGAATTCTGGAAGATATTTAAATATTGAGTCACACTGCTGACTCTGACTACAGAATCTTACTGATACATAAAGGAAAGGTTGGACCAGATAATTTTTCCAGGCTTCTTCCACCCTGAATTGTTCTATGATTTTATCAGTTTGTCAGTCACAAGCAGAGACAAAGTTACAGATTAATTCCCCATAAGCTTACAACCAAATGAACTACCAGGATTGCACACATCCCAGCTGACTACCGAGATCAGTGACACCCTGAACCTGGCACCAAGTAATTCAGACAAATATCGACATCTCAGGCTCATTTGCCCCTCCTGCCTCCAAAATCACTTTAAGGAACAATATTTCCTGAAAAACCCCACAACTATTTCCATTTGGTTTTAAAGAATTTCAGCTCTTCTTTTTACCCTTTGGAAGCATTTAATCACAAAAAGCAAAGATCCCATCTATAAACAGAGCTAAGTAAACAAGAAAGCACAGTGGATTTGTATATAACAACTATCACTGCAGCTAATTTAACATGTTACACTGAGATGCTTCTGTCCAAATATTAACTTCAGGTGCACAATACCTGTGACACTGTTTTGAGGTATGATCCTCCTAGAAAGCTCTAACCTCAATGCACAAAAAAAGAGAAGAATTAATATTTTTATCAGAAAATCAAGAACATTTTTTTGTCTCACAAAATATATTACTGGGAAAGGCCGCAGCCTGTGTGGGATTCCTGGTTACTGGAATATTTTCAGTTCCACTACCAACCTTTGGATTTCCTTTGAGAAAGGAATTGAGGAGGATTGATTGAGGAGTGGCAGAAATGTGTCACAGTTCATTAAATCCATGAGATGACTTTAACAATGAAACATATTTATAATTACAACATTAATGCCTAGCCTTCAGCCAGGGTCCTACTTTACAAGACACTGCTTAGACTTAACAACCTAAATAAGACAAATCCTTCAACTGCAAATAGATATTTCAGTTTTCTACTGTGACACTTTCCACTAATTAGCCCCTCACTTTCTGGTACAGACAACTCATTACTACTCCGGTTACACAAAACAGGAGGTTCAAAAGACACTGCTACTGTTTCAGACTTCTTCAGCTAATTAGTTTGCAGAAAATCTGCACTCAAACAAACCAGATGTTACTTTCCACGCTCAGGCTACTCAGCTGCCTTGGGAAAAAGGTGCTTGAGTGATAAGGGTTACAGAACTAACAGGTGTAGAACATAACATCGTGCTGATAGCTTGACAGAACCCACACACACAATTAAGGAGAAGCTTTACCAAGGAATTTACGTGCTTTTAAAATACTACAAAGCTTCCACAACCAAAAACCTCACTTTCAGGTCAGTTTGTAATACAGCCAGGTAATTTCAGTGGCTTGCCTGAGAGGACCTGAGCTGTGTGTCTGTCAGTACCATCATTCCCTGAGCCGTGAGCAGTTACTGCTTATGTGCTACTGTGTTTACACAAAGTCAGCCAGCTCAGTAACTGAAACCTTTTGCAGTTCAACATGACTCTGGAATGGTCTTGTCTTCCCAAACACATGAACTTACAGCCTTCTCCATGCCCCGGTTTTACTTTAAACCCAATAGTTTTCTGGATGCAGTGTATGAAATCCTTACATTTAAAAAAATATACATACAGTGGCAAAAGAGTCTGAAAATGTTTACATAGGATCAACCCAAAGTTCAAACATTGATTTGGCTTTGAAAGGTCAGGCAGCACATGAAAACTGACATATGCCACAGAAAACATAAGGCAAAAACTACTCTGGTATGAATGTTTACTAAAAAGTGGGATTTATAAACTGATAGCAACACATCTTCTAGACTGCATTTCACATAACTTCTAAGTTACCTTACATGATACCACTTTCACACCAGTTTAACAAAAAAAGGCTTTGAGGTTATCTACAAAGATTAAAAGACTGAATTAACAATTTAAAGAAATATCCCACTTCACCTGCACAAACAGATGTCTGATTACTCTGAAAGTTAAATAAACTCACAAAGAAACTTTTTTAAAAATTGTTTATCCTACTATCAAATTCATCCTGATAGTGACCAGACCACAGGAAGCTGCCATTCTTACTATCAGGTAGCTTCAGCCTAGCACTTGTTTGAAGTGGACTTCACATTTTCAACATATTGTTGTTAAGTTTTGTGATAGGAAACAAAACATTCAGCCCTTCAAACAAAAAACAATGTGAATACTGGCCCTAGGCAAATCCCAAAGCAACAGTGCCCGCCTTCCTGGAAGGATGTGCATTGTTATACAACAGGTGTGCTAGCAAGCAGATGGGAAGAGGTTTGCAGTGCGCATAGAGCAGCTGTGCCCTGTACAGAACACACAGGTTCAACAGCCAGCCCTGTTCACTGCTGCCCTGCACACCATGTTCCCTCTAACCTGTGGCTGTAATTACTCCTGCTGCAGCTCTCCATGGCAGTCACACCTCCAAACCTAGAGATTCACTGCTGCAGTGCATGGGCTGCCCTGGGGAAGCTCCTGTGTAGAAGCACCAGCAGACTCTGAGTGCAGAAATGCATCTGCAGCACTGAACACAGCCAACACTTCACACTCCATCCATTTGCTGCCAGGATCAGCTTTATACATTGGCTAAAATACTCACACACACACAAGTTCTACTAAGCATCTCCCACATGTCAATGAACATCATCTGTCTTCCTACACAGAGGAACACTAGATTCTTCAGGAAAAGCATCAAGGCAACTTCTAAAAGATAGGACTACTGAAGTTACAAGTCAAGAATTTAAACTGAAGTACCAGAGGATATTTCTCTTTACCTACACCATCTCTTTAGTTTGGTTTCTCATAACAATTTTTAGGACAACAGCACACTAGGAACCAGCTTGCCCCCTCACTATTAGGCATATCAAGTCCAAACTATTAGGTTTGGCAGCTCTTGATTTCAGAGTGGGTGGATCACTTTTCCTATAAATGAAATATAGAGGGTCTGTCACGTGCTTGCATCGAACCAAGTGTGCCTTACTTCATACTTTCCTTCCCTCAAAACTGATATCTTCATGCATGGGACTGTTCAGACATCTACATTTCAGCGCCTTTTCCTAAATTCTTCCATGGTTATAGTACCTTTAAAGGAAGTGACAGAGGTTAAATAAGGGCATTTTCTGTCACACCACCTCTCCCTTTTTACTCTGGACTTAGTTATCCAACAGACAGACACTCTCCAAACGTTCTGTCAAAAACAGAATTACAAGTAAAATGCAAGATGTAGAGCAGAAGAGAAGCACACAGGCCTCACCAGAGGGGATACAGCAGTTTCAAAGCATCTCCAAACACACCTCATCTTTGAGAATTCATCACCCCAGAAGTGCTATCCCAGGAACACTACCTCAGATCATCCTACTGAAACACTGCATCAGGTTCTGCAATTTCTGCTAATTAGTTCTTAAAAATCACCAGTTACAGATATCCTCAAGGATATGGTGCTTTCCTTGAGAGGGACTCAAGCTTCAGTAATTTAATGACGTAACAGTGGGAATTGGGAGCCTACATCCAACTTGAAAACTCCACTCTTAGAGACCAGACAATAAAATAAATAAACAGCAAAGAAGTCAGCAAGCTGACATGAACACTTGGCACCACTTTCAGAGTTTCTCTATCAGCAGCTTCCCCACACAGAACAAAGGCCAGGGATGGAGCTACAAACCTCACATTTTTAATGAGGGTAAATATATCTACACTGCTTTGCTGCAAACTATTGCTGCCAAAAAGGATTCCCAACTGATTTTACTCATCATCAGAACACTGAATGCAGGAGGAAATATCTGAAACTGCAGAGGGCAACATGTACTTGTTTTCAGTTGCCTTGCTTGCAACAAGAAGGTTTTAATTTTTTTTTTTTGTGGTGCCAACTCAACACCATTACACACGCAAAAATAATATACCAGCCTGCTTCCTAGAAGTGTCCAATGCATGTGTGAAATTAGCTCTTATGAAATCTCAAGGCTTATTTTGAGCAAATACTGTCCATATTGTTAGATTCAACAACAGACTGAATTACAGACCAGCAGCTGTATTGCAAATTAAGCTCACAGACGTCACCTTCTTAGTTGACACAGGCTCACAGAATTCTACTGACTTGAGTCAATGATGGATTGGTACAGGTTATGGAAGAGCACTGGAGAAATTAAAATTAATTTCTAGTGAGTGACTTGATATTATCAAGTTCTGCTTAGATACAGGTGGTGGAAACCAGCAAAGCCAGGACACGTGGCATTATGTGTATCACACAAAGGTGGATGTGCAGCTGGGCAGATTTAACAGCTCACTTCCACCAAACTGTCTGCTTCCCCTTCCCTGTCTGTGGCCTCTAGTCACACTAATCCCTCACCTTCACCCTCTCCTGTCCCAACCCTGACAGGTTCCAGCTGCTTTAACTCATTGAGCAGTTTTTGCTGTTTCTAGTTTTCAGCTGTTTACTTTGAGTTAATGCAGAGAAGAGTTTGATCACTATTCCTAGAAGAAGGTAAGCAATTGGAGGAAAACCTCATTTCAGCACTGTGAATTTGGCTTATCACATCTTGCAGAACTGTATGCTAAGATGGGCTTTTTACCAAGCTACAGCTAAGTAGCTAAGTTCAGAAAAACTTTAATACAGGATCTGAAGGTGAGAAGAAAAGGCATCCAGTAGGCATCCAGTGAGCACTGAGTCGCAGCTTAAAGCAAGCTCCTTAGTCCATTACCAAAGCCTCAATTGCATGGATTCCACAATCCATATTTATTACTCTACAAACAAGCCATGTAAAACCTCATCCTACCAAGTAAAATAATGCAAAGGTTTGGTCCAGGCTACATGAAAAACAGAACTGATACAAGCCATAACCTGTCCAGCACACACAAGAAAGAGAAGTTCACAGGAGGGAGCACATTTGGCTGACACAAATAACAGTGGCAGGGTTAGTGCTGAGGCAGAAGCACTGGGACCTATTTCACAAAACGCTGGCAAATGTTCACTACTGGAACCAACTGGGTAAAGGCAAGAAGCATCAAAGAGACACGGAATCACAGATTTGTTAGCGTTGGAAGGGATCTCTGGAGATAATCTAGTCCAATCCCCATGAAAAACAGTAAAAGTATTAAAGACACCGCTAAAAACAGGGCACAGAGCACACCAGAAGTTGTTCTTCACGCAGCAACAGCTGCCTGTTGCTGACGAAGCTCGCTCGCTTCTCCTTCCTCAGAAAATCTGACACTTTTATCGCATTTCAGGGATTACTCCTGCCGATCCCGATGCCATCTCCGCACGTCTCCTCCCAGCCCTACACCCGCTCCCGCCTCAGCAAGGCGGCAATGATCTCATCCTCTCACGGCCACCGCCGCCCGCAGCAGCCCCGAGCGAGCCCCGCTCGCCGCCCCGCACCCTCCGCGCTCCGGGCGGACCCCGAGCGCCCGGCGGCGGCCGCGGCCCCGCTCTGACCCCGCTTCCCCCCACACCCCGGGAGCTGCCCAGAGACCGCGGGGCCGCGCTGAGAGAAGCGGGGAGGAAAGGCAGAGCCGGGCGAACTCACGGCGCGGGGGAGCCCGCGGGGTGCACGTCCTCGGGCGCATCGTAGAACTCCTCGGTGTCGCTGTCGGACGCCATGGCCGGGCCGGGCCAGGGCCGCCACCTCCGGGCACCGCGGGCCGGGCGGCGCCGCGCGGGTATCGCGAGAGCGGCGCGGCCCCGCCCCCGCCTCGCGCGGAACCACCGTGGGCGGGAGGGAGGGGCGCGCTGCAGCGCCCCCTGGCGGCCCCGCTGAGGGGGTGAGGGGGAGCCGGCGGTGCTCGGCCGTGAGGGAAGCGCCGGATCGTAAAATCACGGAATGGAACAGGTTGGAAAAGGTCATCGAAGCCCAACAGCACCCTGTCAGCCTGACCAGGGCACCGAGTGCCACGTAGAGTCTTTCCTTACACACCTGCAGGGACGGTGACTGCGCCACCTCCCAGGGCAGCCCCTTCCAATGTCTAATGGCCCTTTCTGTGAAGAAATTCTTCCTAACGTCCAACCTAAACCTCTCCTGGTGCACCTTAAAACCTTGTCCCCTCGTCCTGCTGCTGGTTCCTTGGAAGAAGAGTCTGACCCCCACCTTTTCCAGCCAAAGAATTCCGTGATACAATCCGGCGATAGAGAATTAAGATAATCTATTAGATAAAATGACAATAACTTAATAAACAATTTTCCCTCGTTAATTTCTGTAATGAATGTTTGAAACCGACAGCAGGAATTAAATAATATGGTTCCTTGTTTGTTTTTCTTCATATTTTCCTTCCAGAAATCTTCATCTGATCTTCTGGTCAGTTTTGACCTCTGATCTAATTATGAGTGATCAACAGTAACTCCCAGAGGAAAGAGGCTTCCCTTGAAACCTGCATTGCTTTTCATATTTGCTCAGCAATATGTGCTGTGCAGAGCCAAAACATTAAATCAATGCATGTGACAGTGGCAGGCTGGGCACAAATTTAGGCTTTCCTCTATATTCTCTGCGCTGACCTCCTGTTCCCCCTGTACTTTGTCTCCTTTAGCTCAGCTACAGCTCTTTTTCTGACTTCTGACAAGCACGGAATTTCCCAGAGCACTCACACAAACTGGAATTCTCTGTCTATTCTCTTATTTTTTAAAAATATAGGCTTAACATATTTGAGATACACCCTTGTCAAATGGTCAGCACAGAGGTGGTTGTGCACATGCAGGCAGGTACATGCACACCTGTCCTGGCACATGCAGGTGACATGATGCCACATCCTCCTGTCCCCTTAAAAATCATGATGCTTCTCTGCCAAATTAGCAGAAGTGCAAGGATGTCAGGAAGGAAACACACTAGAAGTGAGCAATTCTTCCGATTCTTTTCAAAAATAAGGAAGAATGAGCCTAGCATACACCTTAAGTTCTCAGTGTTGAAGAACTTGAATAAATACTTAGCACAGAAAATTGCTGACTTTATTCATTGCACACTGTTTCTGCTCTGACAGCCAAACATGACAATTGTATTAGAGTAAATAGGATGGCCTCTAAATTATTAAAGTCAGTAATGGTGTAACCTTAGCTGATGAAGGCAGATGGCTCTGGAAACTGGAGAAAAATGCTATTGAAAAGTGTCTTTAATTGTTTATCAGTTTGCCATTCATGGCAGCTGCACGACTTCATGTTTTATTAGGCAGAGGAAATTACATCACTGTAGAATTAAGATTAAATAAAATCCTAGTTTTGGTACTTAGTCAGGTCTTACAGGATGATTAAAATTCAGCTTTACTGCAGTGGTCCTGACCTTTCCACTCCTAACCCACTTGTTTTTTGCATCAGAGTGGTTTCTCAGAGTTTGATAGAGCCCCTAGATCAGGAGGATTATAACCACAGCTCCACAGTGACACAGACCAGCCTGATTTGCCCACGCAGACAAACATAATAGTGGCTATAAGGTGTTATCTAAGCATTAACTTCCATTGGCCAGAACAGGGGCTTGTTCCTGGTGGGGTTATGCTGCCTGCTGCCTCTGCAGGGTGGTGCTGAGGCTGTGCAGTGTTTTCAGGCTGACTGAGTGCTGTTATCTCTGCTGCTCCTAAAGATCAACAAGCGGACAATTGGGTGTAACAGGGACAAAGTTTCCCGAGATAGAAGATAAAGGTCATAATTAGTGTTTGCAAGTGAGCTGGCTGCTTTCTCTCCAGAACTGGCACAGCTCTTTCCCAGGCTGCAGGCAGGGATGAGCACCAGGATGGCAGCGAGGGCTCATCTCACCTTGCAATACAAGAGGAATGTGTTGGCTTGAAGGGACTGCAATGCCCAGCTCTGTAAGGAGCTGTTAAATCCTCAGACTTACATCCCATGTTGTCCCTGGCCCAGTTTCCTCAAAACCAAACCCACATGAGGAAGAAGGCGAGATCACAAGTTGAAATCCTTATGAAAGGCAGACTCCTTGACATAGCAGATTGTACATTTGCTAGGATTTGCTAACATAAAATCATACACAATTGAATTACATGAATTGTCTTCTGGCTTCCATGTACTGCCCAACATTAGTCTATGCATTTCACATCTGAGTGAGCACAAACTGATCCCAGTGTTTCCCCAGTACACCATGGCTGAACCTGTGCCCAGCAGCTGAAGGTCCTTCATGCCCTCTCTGATGTTGACCAGGTAATGAGAGTTTCTATCTTCTTTAGCTTGGACAGGGACTTCCCCCAGGGCTTCCCATGAATCAGAGCTCAGCTTGTCCTAAGCACTCTGTGGTGTCAGCAGGACCATCTTACCAAAACCACCACTGATGTGTGGAAGTTTCCTGGTCTTTTGCCATGGCCAGGCTGACTTCAAGCATAAAGGCTCGTGTCTTTTTTAGTGACTTTGCTGCTGCTTTTGTGGTTCAGAGGCTCAGAAAGCTCAGGAGTTCATCTCTGCTGCTTTCTAGCTCATTTGCTAGCACTGCTGATATTGGCAAATTGGTCTTGGCCCCACTAACTGCAGACAGATAGAGGGTAGATTTGCAGCCTCTGCAAAATATCACTCATCTCCTGATTCATCTGGTCACCTAGGGACATAAGATTTTAAAACAAAATTGGCTTTTATCATTGTATTAAAAAAATAAGAGCAAAAAGTATTTTTTGTGTTTTTAGGGATAACTTTGAGCTAATTTCACCCTGCAACATGGTGCCCTCTGGGCATAGAGAAAAGCAAGGGGCACAAATGTTGGAAGAACTGCTGGTCCCAAGTCTACCTTAGAATGAAGACAGTTGAAGCGAAACCCAAACATCTGGCTGAACTAATAATTACTCCAGGGTTTCCTGCATCTGGCATCCTGGGGCTTGGGGATGCTTCTTTGTATGACCTTGCTTCCCTGGGATACAGAGTTTGGTGAGAGTAGAAGAGACCAAGACGACCAGAGCTGACAACTGTGTGAAACTGTGAATGACATCAGTGGTCAGATGAAACAGGGCAAGTCCCTTTGACTGAAAATCCTGAGCACCAAGCCTGTGCTGGTGTGAGAGAGGCAGGAAAACAGGAAAAGCTGCATACCTTGAGCACCATGTAGGAGAATCTCTCTTTACCAACTTGTTGGACAAGCCATTGATGCAAATCATGATTTCTGGTTCTCTTTGTGAGAACTGCTTCTGCCCAGTGCTGCAAACCACTGTTGATGCACTGCTGCCACTTGGGCACCTTCCCTTGGCACCTGCCACCACAGCCATCACACTGTGTCACCTTGGTCCCTGTGCTGTCCCAGGGGAAGCTTGCTGGCAGGTTTGGTGTGTTGACAACTGTCTTGCACAGGCAGATTTTTGTGAAGGGTAATCACACAGGATGCAGAGTGCACCTGAAATGCTGCAGAAGTGACAGGAGGGTCACAAGAGGCTGAGGAGGGGCAAGCAGCTTTGGTGAGTATCGGCAAAGAGAAGAACCAAGGGAAACTGGAGGAGGGAGGGAGGATCCCAGCTAGCAAAATGCTGTGAGGGAACTCAAATTATTCTGCAAGAGAGTGAAGAAATGCACTGAGAAATGCAAACACAGAGATAACTGGTAGAATGTGGTCCAACACCCACCTCCAGGTGCAGGGGAGTGGAAAATCTGCACAGGGAAATGCTCTGTACCCAGCTCCCACACAGTCTTCCCTGGGCACCCAGGTAACAACAGTGATGTAAAACCCCATAAATAGCAAATCAGATCACAGAAAACACACTGGCAAAAATATATCAAGCAAAATGTTTCCTGAAGAAGGTGTGGCAGGGAAGAGAGGTACGGCATGGTTGTCTGTGGCTGTACGTGTCAGGTGTGGAAACAGACAGTGGCGTTTGCCAGCTGCTGATTACTAAGTCACACTGCAAACCCTGTACCTGGGCTATTCACACCAGCAGCTATGAAACAGGTTTGTTTTCATGTAGGTTATGAGACTGATAGGGAGCACATGGTGCTATAACACATGCCTTTCCTTTCTAGGAGCATGGGAAGTGTCAGCACGAGGCATGCTGTAGGAAGGAAAATATCTTACATGACTGAAGAGCAGATATGGAAAATATTTTCCCTGAATGGACTGAGCAATCTTTTCCTGTTGTGATTAATAGGGGAAGGTCTTCTGACTTATTTTTTCTGAAGGCTCTCCATCAGGAACTGTAGTGATAGTCAAGGAGTAATGGGTTCAAACTGGAAGAGGAGAGGTTTGGTTGAGATATAAGGAATGGAGGGTGGTGAGGCGCTGGAACAGGTTTCCCACAGAAGTTATGGGTGTCAAATCCCTGGGAGTGTCAAGGCCAGGTTGGATGAGGCATTGAGCTAACTAGTGAGAAGTGCTCTGCACTCCTTCCTTATGGAGATGCCCTTCCCATGCCTGGCAGTGCCCACCAATGTGTGCTTTATGCAGCCGAAGAGGTTGGCTTGTTTTTTCTCTGCAAAGGCCAGATCCACCCTGGGAAAATCCAGCAATGAGGCTCCTTGCCATGGCTCAAAAGGTGGGAAGAAGATGTTGGTGCCCTTTTACTCCAAACACAGGGTATGCCCAGCCTGGATCCATCCCTGCCTCCATCCCACAGGTGTAGGGAGGTGGTACCTGGAACTGAACAGCAGTGACAGGTCCCTGGCTAGGAGGGGAGCCAGGAGGGACTGAGCAAAACTGATAGTGCCTGGGGGGGTTTCCCTGCTTCCAGAATCAGAGCATCAAACTTTTCTGTTGGAAATGAAATAACCTTGATATTTTTATGGTCAGTTACCCAAAGTGTGAAACAGGATGAAGTGCAGCTACTAGATCAAAGGTGGGGTGAAGAAACAGTCGAGAAAGCCCCATCTGTTTTCTGAGGTGGCCTCCCAAAACTCAGAATGTGCATAACTTTCTACTCAAAGAATTTTCCAGCTGCTGTGACTTGCACTATATCATCTGTTCTCACAAACAAACCAATTTAACTACACAGACATGCTGTTTAATCTCTCTTCCTGGCACGCTGACAGTTCCTGCATGTGCAGATGAGTTGTGTCTCAGCTTTGCCAATGCAAATGCTCTGTCCTCCAAATTTCCGTGTTTTATTTTTGTCTGAAGATGCTCAGTGGATTCAGATACAATTGTTACATTTTTGTTTTCTCTATATGTCTCTAGATGCCTAAAAGCACACTGCTATTTTATGAATCAGGCTTGGTGTATCAATGTATAGCAGAGCAGGGAGTTGTGCTTTTCTCTGAACATCTTTTGTTCTTCCTTGCAGCTCACCAAAAATCATGATCAAAGCAATGAATGCTGGCATGCACAGTGAAAAAGAGTGCATTGGCTGGTTTTGTAAATAACAATTGAGAGCAGCTTGCTTTGAAGTGAATTTTGTCAGATTTTAAAAGGTAATTTGTTACTTCTGGAGACTTAAAAAATCTAAAATTCATAAAAGTGTTGAAAGAGAAACAAATACATATCTTTTACTAACATGATTTTACAGGAAAAAGATTACAGTGGAGGAATTATGTTGCCTACATTTTCTCTATTGGACACAATTCATTCTGAAACAGCTGCATTCTAAAAACACTCACAAAAATCAGTCTGATTTCTAAAGACACTGAGGAGTCTGGAAGTTATAACTTTATACATACAGTTAACATAAAGCCAGTCAGTGCTAAGAAAACATTTTCTACAGCTCCTGATCATCACACCTCTATTTAATAACCTGGGGCTGCTCTCCTGGGCACTGCCTCTCTGATATGGTACAGGGAGGACCCAGACTCTCCCAGCCTACAGCCAGAGTCAAACTGTTTTTAACTGAGATTTTATCAGCCTTTGGACTCTGGTTTAGACTCAATTCCTCCACAGAATAACTGCAAATGGGCCGCAGTTGCGTGAAGGGACTTCCATGACTGTAAGAAATTTTACTTGGAGGAAAATGAAGCTGTTCTGTTGCACAGAGGTACCTGCTGGGCAGAACAGCACCTGGAAGCTGTAGCCCTGTGGGCAGGACCCATGCTGGAGCTGGTACTGATTTAGGGTTCATGGGTGGAATTTCAGAATTCCAAGCTTCACTACTAAAACTTTTGTCTTCCTAACCAGTTTCTCGTGGTCCCATGCCTTGCTGGGGCTCTGGGCTCAGGAGCTCATGTGCAACCTCCCTTGTGAGCCCAGATTTACCTGTGCCTGTAGTGGTATTCTCCAGATCTGGGTTTCCAGTTCTTCTCTCAAAACCTGAATCCTCTTCCACAAGCACACCAGCACCTTTCTCCAGCTCTATTACCTGTCCACAGAATGCCCATAAAATGCAGAGCATATATCAGCACTTGCTGGGAGGTCCCAGGGAGATGCTGCAATGCCCAGCCATCATGGCATGAGTCAGGGTTGCCATGGCAGCTCCAGCTTTGAATTCTCCTGCTTTCATGGTTTTTTAACTAAATTTTAGGATTAGTTTAATCCAAGTTTATATATACCTATCTATCTAGCTAGATAACATGCACTTTTGATGATAATTACTATTTAGTTCTAGTGACTTGTTCTGCTCCTTTTTTTCTCTTCGTGGACTCTGGGTCTCAGAGGAAATTTAATTGTTCATTGCTGCTCCTTCCAGTGCCCAGAAAGAGCACGTGGTAAGTATCTGTCAACCTGAGTGGACAGATGTGGGAGAAAAGTCTGAAATTGACTTCTTTTTATGGAAAGAATTTACCAAAAAACTCCACTCATTGAAGCACCTGCCCAATTCCTGGGGATGAGCTTTACTCTCTGGTGCAAGGAGTGGTGTCGACAGAGCACAGAGATAGAGAGGTGGTGGTGTGCTGGTGTGCTGGTGGTGGTAGCAGAGAAGCCAATGCTGGCAGTAAAAGCTGGAATGACAGTGGTGTTAGGGTCAAATGAGCCTGATCTCTCCCAGATCAGGATTATTTGCTGACATATCGAAGTATTTGGTGTGATAACCCTAGGGCAGACCCAGAGGCTGCACTGCAGCTTGTGCATGTTAACTCTCATTCTCTTTTCTGTTTTTTCCTTGCCAGCAGGGAGTGTGTCTTATTCTGCCATCGTGGTCTGTGTGAAGCATAACTCAGCAACTTCCTGCTGTACACTTCCATTTGTGCCTCTTTGCTCATGAATATATGTCCTTAATTATAGGCAGCAGAAGCAATTTATTTTTTTATCAGTGGCCAGGAAACATACCCAGGGGAGATCTCTGAACATGACCACAAAGCTGATAAAGATTAATGTTAGGTGAAAGAACACTGGATTAGGCTATTGTCACATTTGGGTCAATATCTGCTATTCATAGCATGAGCATTAAGTAAACAAATATCAGCTTATTATGTGCTATTATATTTAATGAAGTTCAGCATTTACTTTTCCTCTAAAGACTGCCGAGGACCACATTAGCATCATTGTGTGCTCTGGCAGGCAGGAGAGCAGTGGGATGAGTTTAGCACAACTGTCACATCAGAGCTTTCAAAGGGCACTGTGTGACCTCTATGTTTTGCTGTTAGGCAAAGCTAATGGTATTTGAGTGAGTCCCATTTCTAACACAGAATTCATTATTAGTGGGTATAAATCTCTTTCCTGCTACAGGTGTTAATATCTGCAGTGAAAGCTAATAGAGACATCAGTAGTCATTTATAAAAATAAATAAGCTTCAAGGCTATTGTTGATATTGTTGTGGTTTATCCAACAGCTCCATATCCCTGCTGTGATGTGTCAGAAATAACAAAGTGGCCCCTTTGCACTTCCATTCTCACCTCCATTAATTTCCTGCACTGATTAAAAAGTAATAACAATAATAATAATAATAATCCCAGAACAATTTAGGAAGTGCAGAAACCCAGCTGCATCCTGCACACAGTAGCCAGTATGTGTGTGCATAAACCCAAGCCAGGAAGCTCCTCACCCCCCTGAACAGCTGCCTCTGCAAGGCTGCTTCCAAATCCCTGCAGCCTGGCAGGATTTCTTCCTTTATCCCTTGGCTGTTCATCATCTCTTCCCTGCTCACTGACCACTTCAGCCCACCTGGCACCCATTCTGTGGACTCTCCAAAACCGCTTCCTGTTTTCCCTGCAATGCCCTGCTCCGAGGTTAATCCAGTGGCTGAAGATCCCCAGTACCAAGCACCATGAAAAAGAAATCAACTCATATCCAGCAATAACTTCTGTGTAAGACAGGAGCTTACTGGGAAATTCCAGTTTTCTGTTCAGTATGTTGAGTCACACTGTGGTTCTGGGGGAGCTGAAATCACTCCGGGGTTTCTTGAGGCTGTGCTAAAAAGAGCCTGATTTATTGTGCTGAGGAGCAAAACCATCTCTGGCTATGAGTAATAAACAACCATCTATGGAGGCATAGAAAGCAGCAACGTTAAAGAACATAAAATTGAATGTATTTCTTAATGACACAGTTATTCAAGAGAGCCAAGCCATGGAGCGCTTCACATACTGCGGTACAGCACTGCCAAGATCTAGACCAGCACCTTGCTGGAACACCATCTGCACCAGCATGGGGCAGGGAGAACCCTGCTCAAAGGTATTCACAGCCCCACTGAAGTCCAAGAGAGGACCTGTAACTTCCAGAAGATAAAGAGGGAGCTGTCCTGAACCCCTGCAGATGAGGAACATCTGTGTGCTCCAGCATCCTGCAGAAATAGTTTTTCTATCTAGGGGAAATTTTCAATATTTTAGTCTTTTCTGCCGCTCATCAGCCAAAAATTCAAACTAAGGAGAAATTAAAATCTCAGACATTACTTTTTGAATAGAACCCCAAATTATGCAGCCTAACAGGCAGAAGGAGTTACTGCAAGGTCTTTGTTTACATCTTTGTTCTAAATTTAGAGCTTTTACTGGCTGTAAATAAAATCCTTTTTGTTGCTTATATACAACATTTTTCCTCCTCTTGGTTAATTTTGGGAGTGTTAAATATGTATTACTATCTGAAATGTCATAGTCCTAGATTAAACTCTAGTGGAATGAAATTGAAGGTGTCTGCTCCTGGTTTAGAAAAACCCACTGCGAATGCTTAATAGCAGCAGCAAAGCCAGAATTACAGGTTAAACTCCCAATCTGTGTGCATGACTAACACCAGGAAAACAGAAACAATTTAAACTTTCAGAAGCTCAAGCCAAGAAACAATGAAAGAAATGTAACTTATTTTAGATCCACTGTTCTCCTGGAAGGAAGCAGCTTGTGCTAAAGCCCTGGGCTCTGATGGCTTAGGGCTGGGGGTGCTTCCTAGGGATGATGCCTGGACTCTGTGTGTGTGGATCTGAAGTTTTCATCCCAGATATCCCATGGTGCTTGATTTGGTGGGACTGGCCAAGGCTTGCAGCAAAGCACCAAAAGCTGTGCCATCACCTCTCTCTTGCTGTAAGTGATTTAGAAGCTCATACCCACAAAAATCACTGCCCTGCTAATGGTTATATGGCACTGCAGGGTCAGAGTTCTGGCACATGTTCATTTGGTACAAGTAAAGAAACCCCACACAAACACCTCTTTGTGACTGTGTGTCAAGTCCCTTGCACAGAGGCTGCCCAGAGGCCGGACACCCACTCAGGTGGGTGCTCTGTGGAAGCAGTGGGATGTTCAAGGCCAGTCCTCCCCATTCTGCCAGCTCTGGCTTTGCCAACAGTGGGAGGGAAGCAGTGAGGAGTGGAGACTAAGGAATAGCCTCCTCCAGAATTTTCTGTGCCTCAGATGACCCCAGGAAAAACAAGAGGGTTGCTTATGTTGCTTCCATATTTAGTACAGGAGGGAAATGCCCTCTTCAGCAGGAAAGCAGTGTGCTTGACCTTCATGTCTGTGTGTCCCAGCATGCAGAACACCAGTGACCTTCATGAGAGTAGGGAGAAACACATCACTGCTGATTTTTGGGGAGAACATGGCACATTTGTCACTGTTGGTCTGGGGCAACCAGGGGCCTTTCACCATCTTCAGCTCTGCAATGGGATCCTCCATCCAAGCTTGTGACTGGGCAGGAATTGGTAGTTATGGGAGAAAGCAGCAAAAATGCTTGCTGCTGTGCTGATTTGATTTGGAACTTTCACCCAGGAATGCTGAGTCAAAGCTGCCTTGCTCCTCACATGGGCCAAAACCACCCTGTGGCGTTTAAGGCAAGGTGCTGTTCTCAGCTGGCTTCTGTTTTATTTCCTCCTCAGCCCCTCAGCCAGCTCCATGACATTCCAGCGAGTACAATTTCCCATTTCCTTCCTCAGCTAATCCTGGAAGGGACAATAAAAAGCAACAAGAGTCCTTTATAAGCAGATATGAAGTATTTACATCCGCAGTGTTGCTAAACTTACCTGCTAATTTGTTATGAGATTATCTACTGGTATGAGCAGCACTTGGACAATTTTCTCTGCAGCAGTGCCCTCCCCTTCTTCCTCCTGGAGTTGATTCTCCTGAACTGGCTGGAGCTGATCAGGAAATGAACAGAGAGAAAACCCCAAACAAACTCATTTTACACAAAAAGATCAATCCAAAAGTTGAGATTCTTAAGCAAGACAGAAAGATTTAAGAATCTTGTAAATGCACTTTTTTTAACAGCTGGCTCTGAAATGACC
>PYHW01010766.1:2306740-2325972 GCA_013186435.1 Turdus rufiventris | reverse complement strand
CGGGCCGGTGGCACCTGGCAATGAGAGGCTCCGGGGGTGTGCGCTGTCCCGGGTGCCCGCAGAGCCCTTAGTGATGCACAGCGGCTGCGGAGACTCTCCTGAGCTTGGCTCCCCTTGACTGAGCTGCGCACTGAAATCCCTGCATCAAATCCCGCTGGGGGCTTTGGGGCCACTTCTTCCCCTGTGTCAACAAGGGTTTGTACTCCAAGGGGAAAGGCACCGTGTCTTGCCAGGATCCTCAGGGAAAAATGAATCGTGTCCAATCCCCAGAAATGTTCAAGGCCGGTTTGGATGCGCCTTTGAGCACCCTGGTCTTGTGGGAGGTGCCCATGGCAGGCAGATTGGAACTCGATGGTCCTTAAGGTCCTTTCCAACTCAAAGCATTCTGTGATTCTATGTCCCCATTCAGGGATTGGCAAAGGAATCAATTTAAAGCCATTTATTTGCCTCTGCATGAGAGCTGAGCTTAAGCATGCTCACTCCCTTGGGATCTTTCCACTTGCTTATCTTTGAAGCAGTTCTCAGTGGTTGTTTTGATCTTCTCTGCAAGAAATAAGACTCTGGTGGCTTTCCCCAGCTCCTTTCCAACAGTTTTGTTCTTGGGGGTACTGGTTGAAATAATGGATTTAGTGTGTCTGCAATAAAGCAAGCTGAGATCTGCCCTGTGCCTGGTTGACTTGGCCAGTCTCTTTTCTAATTGAAAAATGCAGAAAGCCCCCAGGCTGTCCTGCACAGATATTTCACAAAGGCTAGAGGCAAAATCAATTTTAAATGGATTAACTCTTATGAGTGTACCTCTGTTTTCTTGAATACATAATATATATCACAGGACAATTTAAATAGATTAAGGCCTGCAAGTTTAGCTCTGTATCCTGAATATCATGGAATTAAGGAAATCGTGTTTTATAATATTGCTGGGAAGGACACTGATTCATTGCACAAAGCAGAGGTCTAGTGCAGGCCAGTGTCTATAGGAAAGAGCTTGCTGTGTTGCTTAGGTTTCTGTTGGTGCTTTTCTCTCCTCACCATGTCTTAAAGCAGAGCAAACAACAGTTCAGTACCCCCTTCCTCAGGCAGCAGTGGAAAGGCATTCTGCTAGAAGAGAAAAACGCTATTGCTTCTGTGGGAATGACTTGGACAAACATGGTGCTGTGGGGAAACTGGTGCAGTTTGGTGCGATGGAAACAGATCCTTCCTTTCTTGGTGCTGGGGCAGAGCAGACCCTGGGAGCAGGGGCAGGAGGGTGTCTGGTATTGGGTGCTGTGCTGAGGATGGCACCCATAGCTCATCTCCCCCTCCTGCCATCTGAGTTTGGGGGTTTCCATGGCACATGGCACTGCTGCAGGGGATTGAGCATGTGTGAATGCAAGGGTCACTCTGCAGGCAGGGGGATGTCAGCTATTAGAGCCCCCAGTCCTGCTGTCTCCAGAGCCAAAGCAGAATAAGGCTCCCGAGCATTTGGCACACAGGCTGTTGGAGTTTTGTCTGAATACCCGGTTTGGAAGGCAGTTTGCAAAGCCATGGGGACATGACCCTCCCTGGCGCAGTGCTTCCAGGGGGATGCTGGCACCAGGAGACTGGGCACTGCTGCAGCCCATGGAGCAATGTTCCAGCTGTCCTGTCAGGCAGATAAGCCTGCCTGTGCTGGCCTGGACCTGCAGCTGCTCTAGGCAAGGACCCTGTTTCACACTCACAGCTCCCTCTGGCCATTGGGGCCACCACCTTCAAGAGGGTCCTGCTCACCCAGTGCTTGCAAACATGAGACATGATCTTCCTGTCTTGCAGATTTAAACTCCTCATTTGTTTTTACAACAGCCAGATGAGCAGCTGACTCTACCAAGGCCATAAAGAAAGACTTGCCCATTCTGTTTGAGTATACATCCCAGACAGAAAAGCTCCATGCATGCAGCACAAATAAATATGTCAAGAAACAGAAGAAAGCAGTTTAAGAGGTATCTGTGTATAAAAAGCCCAATGAGTAACTGCTTGTATAAACTTTGAAAAACAAGGAGCCAGATCCTTACTGGAGGAGCCACAGCTGGATGTGCAGGGGGCAGCTCCCCAGGACATCAGCCCCCAGAAATACTCTCTGATGGCTCAGAAACACCATCTATGGACACTGAGCAGCTGCAGTTTGCAGTGCTATCCAGCAGGAAGCGTGATGCACCCTGCTAGCTTGCAGCAAAGCAAATATTGACATTTTGGAGAAACTTATAAATAGCATCTTGAATAAAACTTTATTTAAGCAGACAGGACCTTTATGCTCACAAGCAATGTGGAATCCAGTAAAGACCAAATGTCAGGCCGTAGCCTTTAAAGAACAAGACAAATGACTGCAGTAAAGGACACATTACAGCATGTAAATCTGAAATCAGCAGCAGTGCCCAGAGCACTTTGAGGAAATAGAAGCTCATCCAGTACCGACCTCTCCTCTGCCCCATGGTGCGAGGGGCAGGACGTGCAGCAGAAGCCAATTGAGATGCTCATGCTACTGTTGCCAGCCCTGAACCAAAAGTAGAAGATTCCTCCTCCTTCTCCAGTCTGTGGCAGTGCTGTCACAGTGTTGCCTCACAGCACAGGCAGCTGCACCTGGAGCATTTCCCATTGAGCTGCTCCAAGGCAGAAAAGCAGTGCTCCTTCAGGCTGGGGCTCCCATGCCAGCACCCCAATGCGGAACACAGCAATGTATCCCCTGGCTCTGGCCAAAAAAGGCAGACACTCACCTACCCAAGGGGGAGTCTGAGCTGGAAGGACCCTCTCCTTATGGAACTGGAATTACAGAGCATACTCTAAATAAAAGGGGCGAGGTGGAGCATGGCATCAAGGCTCTGGACGTCCTTTGTGCCTGGGTGGTGCAGTCCTGGCTGGATGCACTAGCAGGGCAGGGAAGTGCACTCCATGCTTTGCCAGCCATTCACTTGTGCCTCTAGCTAGCACTAAAAATAGTTCACTTTCATCAGCCTCAAGTTCATCACCAAAAGAGAGCAAGCAGATTTAATTCGTTTGAACACAGCTTCATCTAGTCTTCAAGGGGAAGATGTGAGGCTGGCTTTAGCATTTATTATTTATCCAAGATGGATACCTTTGGGGTGCACTGGCAGGGCCAGGTGGGGACTTCTGATGGCTACTGGGACAATCTGTCATTTTTCCTGCTGATGAGGGTCAAGCCAGATCCAACCCTGTCTGTGTCAGCAGTTCTGCTGAATCCAGGGGTTACACCAGTGTTCAAATTATTTCCCATTAGTTAAAAACTGAATAAAGGAAGCTCCGTGAGGCTAAAAGTGTTGGGAAAGATGAAACAGGAAAACCTCATAAATATGATTGCCTGGCAAAAGACTTTGAGAATATGGAAACTATAAGCCAGATTGAAATTAAAGCCATCTTTGAGATACCAAACCTTAGTTACTAAATAACTAGAAAACAATAGAATGGCTGGCTGAAAGTAATCCCCTTTTGATTAAACAATTCCTTCTGCTTGCGAGCAGGTCCAAAGGTCAGAGAAGACCCTGCTACCTTGGCAGAAGGGGTCCAAAGAGAAGTTTTCAGGGTTTAAAGTGCAACACAGTATGGTAATGTAATGATTCTTATAGGTTGTATGTAAATGCAATAGGATTTGTATCTTGTATTAGATTGGTTAGTGGAAATTAGAATAATCAATGCAGAAGAAGATTTATTGTATTGTTATGGGAACCTAGTTCTCTTAACTCTTAACTCTTAGTATCTTAGAACTCTTAGCCCTCTTAGCTCTCCATCTTACTACCTCTTACCTCTTTTTCTTACCTCCCGCTCTCTTACCGCCCTGCTCCGAGCTGTGGCTGGCAGCTCCTGTCAGGGCCCTTTCACCCACGCCCTTTTGCAATAAACCACAAGTTTGAGGACCTGGCTTTAGAGATTTCTCCATGTGTCCCAACCATCCTGCCCACCGTTGCCTCCCACAGTTTCCTACAGAAAGCCCATGCAAAGCCCTGCACAGCACAGGGAACTGTCCACATTACATGCAGAAATGATTGTTCACCTCCATATGGGTGATGACCAAGTCAGAGACTTTCACTGGGGTGGCTGTCCCAGAGCCATGGTCTCAGCACAAAGAGTAGGTCAGTCAGTGTTTTAAAGCATTCAACTCAGGTGCTGGGAAAAGCAGCTTGTCAGAAAACACAGAGTTCATACTCTTGTTGGATACATCTGGCCCTCAGCAGATTGAAATTCAGACTCCAGTGTCATTTCAGCCACTTGCATTTGATTTATTCCTTGGCCAGGAATGATTTATGTATTTCTGCCTATTGCAGTTCATTAGATCTAAATAACAATCATCTTGCTACAACCTGAGGGCTCATCCAATTCTTTATGCTGATGTACTCTGACACAAAGTCAGTCAGGAATGTGGAATGATGGCAATATTTCCTTTGAGCCCACTAATGTGAAGTGCTCTGGCATGAAACCGTGCCTGCCTGTTCAGCCAGGGTTCTCTGGGGCAGCAGCGCTGGGCACAGGCACCCCTGGTACAGCACCATGGCCCTGACCAAGGAGAACATCAGGGACTGGCTGCTGCTCCAGTGCAGGTAACACTGCAGCCCTGGCTCTGGGGAGACTGTTGTGGGAAAGTGCTAATGGGACTTTTGCTGCTTATTTGTTGTGGGCCAATACTAGCAACAAGAAACCACAAATTATACCTGGCTGAGGAGGGCAAAGGCAGCTCTGCAGGGTGACTTCAGGAATCATGGAACACAGCCCACAGCTTTTCTGTGATGTAACAGTGTACAAAGGCACCCATACCCTCTTCCAAATGTCCTTCCGAATATGCTGACATCCATCTGTCACCAATGCCACCATACTCTGGGCCTCACTGTCCATCAGCAAAGCTCCAGCCCCACTTTGTAGGTTCAGCCTGAACAGCCTCACGGTAGCTGAGAGCTGTCTCAGGACACAAAGTTTGGGCAGCTCTGCTTAGCAAGCTCAGCAGTGATAGGCACAGGTCACTGGGCACATGTTGTGCCTTTGTTAAATGTCAAATTAAAGACAAAGAAAGAGTAAACTAGGAATGGCAAAACTTTCCAGCACTGCTCTGGGACAGAAATGGTGACTTCCCAGGGCGGGCTTGCTCAAAACAAAGTTGTACCATCTTCTCACAAATGAGTAGATTTGTTTTGTATTATTGCAACTGCACCTTTTAAGAGCAAGTATAAAACTCAGCATAACTGGAAAAAAAAATCCTGTCTGGTAGCTTGGAAGCTGCAGGTCTGGAAGGGAATGACTTGTCTTTATCTACAGAGCAACAGCTTGCCCTGGCCCTTGGCAGTGGGGATTACAGAAACTCTGGTGATGCTCAGGGTGAATTAATCTGCCCTTCTGAGTGGGAGGTGTGTGTGTGTGTGTGTGTGAGACTGTGTGAGACTGTGTGAGATTGTGTGTGTGTGTGTGTGTATGTGTCCAAGGTGCACCAGGAGCAGGTCAGCCCTGGTGGCTGGAGCTTTCCTCCCATTTTGGCTCCTTGTACGTCCCTGTATCACTCTCTGCAAGGTTCTCAGGTACCACCAGACCTGACATCTTTTTTTCCCCACCCAGGGTGAGAAGCAGACCTGGTCTTAGACCCCAGCCATGTCAGGGGACTGTGGAGTCCGGAAAAACCCCAAACACCCAGCACGCAGGAGCATCAGACAGAATTGCTGCAGGGGCCATACTGGTGCCTGAACCCTCCCATTCCCAGGGCTAACGCTGGCGCTGATAAAAGACAATTTCCCACACATTCTGCAGTTTACATAGTGATTAGCTTCTGCTAATTCCCAGGGGAAGGTAACTGAGTTATAAATGGATATATGACATAGCAAGGGCGTAACTTAACTTCTCAGAAGCCTTTTCTGAAGCAGATGAGTATCTTGATTACGCCGTCTGCATTTCTAGCCTAATGTTTGTTGAACAAGGCGTGTTCTTTATCTAGATCCAATGCGCTCCCTGCTGCTGCGGGTGCTGAGGCAGCAGCTCCAAGCTCTGGGAGAAGGCAGGGAAGTGCAGGTGTGTCCAGGAGAGGCTCACCAGCCCCAGGCATGCTGCTTGTGAGCACAGGGGATGCACACAGGCACAGCTCTGCTCCCTGCTCCAGGTTACAGCCATCGCCGTTTGAAATATGGACAGCTGTTTGGGTTTTAAAATGTGTTTTTCTGAAAGTCCTACATAATACTGTGGCAGTTTTAATTCATGTTTTTCTGATGAATTTATCAGGTAATGTAATTATTTTTAAAAAAACATTTTAATCAATCCTTGCATATATTCTGAAGGGAGAAACTTAGGAAAAGGAGGAAGGGGAAGATTTGAGGTTCATTGTCCCAGCAGCTGCAGAGCTGTAAATGATGTTGGGAGCACAGCTGGCAAGCAGGCACAAAGCAAGGGCAGACTGGGAAGCATCCACCTGTATCTCCTGGCCTGAACTGATGTCCTTCGGGCCCAGAGGGACCTGGAAGATCTCCCCAGACAGCTCATCCCTATCCAGAGGACACACCTCTCAAAACAAAACGCATTGAAGGTGGCGGTGGCTGCGCTCAAAGCACAGCTCTGTCTCCCCGAGCATCTGGGGCAGCATCTCCCTGCAATCAGGGAGAGATTAATGTGGGATGGAGCACTCAGCTGCGGTGTGGAACGGCAGAAGCCCTTTCAAAGTGCTGGGTTACATCATAAAAGCTTTAATCACTGACACGGAGGGATAAAAATAGCACAGTCTGTGTGTAACATACTGTGGCACATCTGGTTACGAGTCCCTTTTAGGACTTTTTTTTTTTTTTTTTAGGAGTGGACCTCTAATGTTTGTGAATCCTTTGTAGACAGGCTTATAGCAAGGGAAACAATTAGAAAATCATCTGAATACAAGTGGGTACAAGGAACTCTATGCTACAAATACGTGTCTTTTGGCAGTGGAGATTTAAGGGAATCTGATTTCCAAAGAATTACTAAGTACTTATGTTTGTCAGCCAGTTCTCCTTAGGGAGTCGTTAAGGGAAAAACATCCAAAGGGCAGCAAGACAGTATCTCAACAAACTCCTGAAAAGACAAGCTGTGATTTGAAAGTTAGAGGAAACATTTCAAAAGCCACAGTGAGTACCTGCCAAGTGCTCGGATGTGTCTGGATTTCCAGCAGCCTCTTCTCCCTTTTCTCCCTCGGGGATCCCTCGGCAGCAAAGGGCTTCACAGTGACCAGGGGGCTGGGATACGTCCAGCCCGTAGTGGCCACACACAGGGAGAGCTGCAATAAAGGCAGAGCTGGGTGTGACCTGACCGGGGCTGGCTCTGCTTCCCCCAACATTTAGAGGCTCTTAAACGATTTGTTATCACTGGGCTCTCAGAAGTGTCAGCACTCTAGTGCTCAAAGTGCGACGATGTCCCCAAAGACATGGATTTCTTTTCCTTTGAATTAAGCTCAAATAAACAGAATTAAAAACCATCTGGCTGAGGGATTGCAAGGTAGCAATCCAGCAGAGAAAACAAAAGTGTGGTGTTAATGTTAGTGACAGCTTTTGAGCAGAAAGGCCCCAAAGGTTGCGTCTCTGTCCTAATTTTACACTATTGGTTTAATACCCTCCCTTGCATCCTGAGGAGTGTTATTACAAGATATCAATAGCTGTGGCTGAGAACAGAGCAACAGCTTTGTCTCTTTGCTGCAGAGACAATAGTGATGGAGCATTAAGCAAGCAAAACCCAAATCACTTGAAAGAATAGGCAAAACTGATGAGTTTCATTCACACTTCTAAACACAATTACATTCTGTGATCACCTGTACTTCCAAATGAAGGTCAGTCTAAAGCTGATGGGGATGAGAAGAGACAGCTCTTTCCTGGAGTCCTGTGAGTCCTGTGCAGATGCTCAAAGCAGCCCAACCCCTGTGATGCTCCATTCTCCTCAAAGTGAGGTAAATGCTTGGAACAGAGGTGTGGAAATACGAGAGCAATTCAGAACACTTCAAATTAACACAACCCCCAGTATGGCTGGGGCTCGGTGCTGGTGGATGGCTGCAGGGTTGGAGCATGTTGGTGCCTGTGGCCATTGGTTTAGCCATGCCTGAGATGAACAGGACAGAGGGAGCAGAGATCAAAGCATGCTCCAAGTCAGAATCTCAGGGCTGACAGACTACATCTGACATTCTGCATTTTCCTCCATAGCCTTCTCCCTGCTTCTGCTGGCCACATCTATCCTACTTGTTGGACTGTGCACTTTTAACTCCATTTTCTTTTAAAAATTGCAAGGAGTTCCTATTTGAGAGCATAGCCCCAAAAGCTGAAGCTGGGGCATAGAAACTAAAAGCTTTTGTAGAAATAATTTTTAAATGTCCTTTTACAGGCCAAGGTTGTAGAAGAAGCAGCAGCAAGAATTAGCAGTGTCCCTGGTGGAGGCCTCAGCATAGTCTAATGAAGTTTCTTGATGATTAGCCAGCAACTGGAAAAATGCTTCCTGTTCCAACAGTGAAGCAAGACATACTGAGCAAGTTCTGCTCTTTAATATAAAGTTTATTTTTGTACTGTTATGACCTTCTTTAAACCAGGAAACTGGAAAACTGTAAAACCAGAAAAATGGCTAGAAAATGTTTAGCAGTGGCTCTGCTGGACCTGTGGTATTTTCAGAATGCAAGTGGGACAAGTTTCATGAAGGCACAGCTTCTTCTGTGACATGGATAGAGCTGGAAGAACCAACACACTTCGCACAGATAACGCACACTTCAAGTCTAAAATAGCAGATATTGTCTTCAAACGCAAATGGAGAAGAAGTGTGCTGGGCTAACTGATGGTGAGGGGCACAGGAGGTGTCTGGAAGGAGATATGTCAGTCCCACAGAGCAGCAGTGTGGCAGGGATGTGACAGGGCAGCTGTGCTGCACTGCAGTATTGCACCCACACTCACAACATCACATGGACAATGATACCAACAAAGCCTGTCAGAGGGCCACATCCCTGCTCTGCAGATGGTTTCAAAGCTTTGGGAAAAAACCTTGACTTTTTCCATAGGAAGTGTTTCTCCTCCTCCTCCTCCTCCTCACCTGCTGTCACATGCAACTGGGATGCAGGAGAAGGGGCCTCTCCTCCTGCTGTAGCTTCAGGGGACAGGGATGGAGCAGGGACAGATGTGGAGACTGCAATTACACCTTGTGGGAAGCAGCTTCTGCAAAGCTCAGATATCCCCTGTTGCTCCTGGTGAGCAGCAAGTTCACATCAGCTGGTAGGTGTGACAATAACCTCTCCTCTCAAATATTACAGGAATCTTCTGGCATTGGGATACCCTCCTTTCTGAAAAACAAAAGCTAGAGACTATTTTTAACATTTTGATTTCATGGGTTAGTATATTCAAATATTTGTTGGTTCACCACTCTTGCAAGGGTGTGCCTGTTTATTTATAGCAGCTTCATGTTTCTAGTTGTGTTTTCTCCCTTTCTTTTGTTGTTCCAGCTAAAACAGCAACTTTTACAACCCTCCTCTGCACATTTTCCATGTTTGTGTTACAGAGAGGAACTGAGAACAGCAGCACTCATGGTGAGAACTAAATCACTCCTGGACCAATGGATGCAGTTTCTGTAGCAGAAATTTATACTAAATTGCTACTGGGGAGGGACCAGATCCTCCACTGACTCCCACAGTCACCAGAACCTCTCACATATCAGCAAAATGTCAGGGAGGCACCACGAGCATCCTTGCTGCTCTTTTCTCTGGGGTGCTGCATGCCTCAACATCCCAAAGGCAAAGGGGTGGGTAAATCAATGACCTTTTTGTTTCTGACATTTGTGTTGTATTTGGCAGCACCAGGATGGAGTGACATTGCAAAACCCAGGCTTTCTTGTAGGTTTGGGTTACAACCCTTGTTAGATTCCAAGATCACCTGGAAAACCTTTCCTTACATTATCCTCATTAAAATATAGGAAATGCATGTGGGCCAGCACTGACAGCATCAGGCAATGGTTTGAACCACTGGGGACACTCCTCTGTGACCTGCCTGGGAAGCTGCTGGCAGGGTCTCCCAGAGCCATTGGTGAGCACAGAGATAGGGGAAAGAGTTGATCAGTTATTTCAGAGGTAGGGTGCAACATCAACTCTAGAGTGAAATACTGAAATTTCATTTTAATGTCTTTCCATTAGCTTCAGGCTACAGTTCAACTAAAATTCAGATGCACTGTATTGAAGTGCAATTCCTCACTACACCTTAGGAGCTGAGTAGTAAAAAGCAGCAGCATCCAGCATACCTGCTGCATTCCTGGGCATCAGCAGCACCACATGCAACTAGGGAAGGTGCAGTGAGACAGAAGCAGTAATTTTGTTTTCAGACAACCTGGGTGATATTGTGGTAGGAACAATAAAAATTGCTGCTGTCAGAAATGTGCATTTTTAATGCTGTCTTGGGGTGTCTTTATGATGCTCGTATTCCCAAATTGTCGTTGGTGTTGAATATTGAGTTCTGCAGCTTTAAGACTGCTTCCAGGCGTGAGCGGGAAGAGAAAGAGGTGCAGATGAGAAATACAGTCGTGGGAACTACCTCAAAGTCTTTTTTTTCCCTGAAAAGTCCATGGTATTCGGGAACTGCCTCTGGCATACCACACACAGAGTTCATGCGAGGAGACCAAAGAAAGGGTTAAGCAGCTCTGCAATGGTGCCTTGAGACAGAGAAGCTCTGATGATGGACATGATTTTTCTCATTTAAAGAGAATCCTCATTTCATTTTTTAATAAACTGGCCCTCTGCCAGAAGGAGTCACGGAGAAGGCACAACCTCCCACTGGAACACATGGACTGGCCAGGAAATGAAGTTGAATAGAAAAGATATTACATGTATACTAAAAATAATTTTAGAATATCCTCCAAATTCCTCCCTGAATTAAAGGCAAAACCAAGCCCGACCCCCAAAGTTATTTAGCATCCCTGGACGGCCCAGGACAGCTCCGAGCATCCTAGCAGGATGGAAACTGTGCTGCTGTTTCCCCCTGGCTTCACATCTGCCCACACAAGGAAAATTGACTGTGGCTGCTGTGCCCAGAACATGTGAGTGGAAAGAAACAGCAAGAGGTCCTCTGCCAGATAGAGGCCAGCATGCCAAGGCAGGGAAGGGAGGCAGGGTGTTAAATGGGTGTGATAAAATACACCCAGACACAACAGCATCCTCAGGAAAGCACCCAGGACCTTCCTGAGGAATCAAGTGTCCTGCTCAGCTGTGGAATGGCAAAAGATCATAAACTACATCCTTAGTCCTGGACTAGGCAGCACAGCCTGCAAGGCATAGCCCCTGGACTGTGTGCATTGCAACCTCTGCTCCTGAAGGGAAATGAAGACCCAGTTTTCTTTTCCCCTCTCTGCCTGACCACCTGAGTTAGAACTTCCCTAAGGAGCTCTCCTGGTACTAAAGGGATTGCTAGAGACCAGATATCTGAGGCACTTGAAAGAGAATGGAGTATCAGCCTTGTAAAGCTCCCCAAATTCCTAGCTGTGCAGGCTCCAGTCATCACATAAAAAACACTGCCACAGAGCCCAGACAACAAAACCCTGGAGAAAAGGCACTCAGGACTCACCTCTGTGCCTCTGCTTTTACTGGCACAAAGAGGAGTACTCACTGTGCTTGCTTGTCAGACACTCACAACTCTTTCCAGGAGCCTTTCAAGGATATTTTGAAAACGCTTTCTTTACGGTTTCATGGAAATAATTTTCTGTGATGTGTTGAGCCGAATGAAGCACAGCTTCACTGACACACACCCTGTCTTATTGCATTGCTTTGGATACCGCATTGCTCTGCTTGGTGGGAGGGTTTGCCACTATGCCCCACGGACAGATGCTCTGTGGGATCTCCATCCCTTCCTTCAAGGGCAATATTTACAGCCATCAGAGCCTGCAGCTGGGGCCAGCAGTAAATAAGGAGTTTCAAAAGCAGTGGGCTGGGTTCGCCTCCAGTATTTATCCTGCTGCAAACACCTATAATTTCCCTGCCAATACTGATGACCTGTTATTTACAACCCCCACTTTATGCTAATTCGTTTGGTCTCCTTGGAGGGAGACACACTGCTGAGAATTCTGCCGTAACACAGAGAATCAAGATTTGATATTAAAATAGTATGTCCCCACTGCCCCCACAACCACCAGCAGGGTTTTATCAGCGTTGGGACACAGCCAGGAGAGCTGATGGTGATCCAGGTTTCTGTCAGTATTGAAACTCTTTGCTGTGCCCTCTCTCATACCCAAAATTTAGGATAACCTATAGAGGGATACAGAACATGTATGTGCAGATTCAGAAAACTTCTACATGGCATTATGCTGTAAAGAAGAAGGACTAGAAGTAGTGGAACCGTGATGCTACAGTCTGATGGTTGTTGTTTATGAGCAAATTTCCCTCTCTAAATGAAGCCCACCTTAGAAAGCTCCTGAAGAGAGTAAATCTCTGTGGTCAGCATGGACATTCCTAGGCAGACCTTGCATATTCTGTTCAGGAGCTGGGCTGTGAATCTTTCAAGGAGCTCAGCCTGTTTCTTTTCCAATGTGTGTTGTGTAGCATTTTTGTTTATGAATTTTACTTTCCTTATGCCATTTACTCAGGATCAGTTGCCTCTGCCCTCCCTGCTATAACAGATCCTGGTGTTTCCTATTCAGGTTGTAGTAGCTGAAATGTTCCCCTGTAGAGAAAGTATTGGACTGAACATCTTTGTTTTCTCTCTGCAGTCATTATCCTTGTGCTGCACAGAAAAATAAAGACATAGATTTACACTGCAGTCATGGCTCAAAACTTAGAATTTATACCCATGCAGCTACTACAGTAAAATACCCTGTAATGAGAGAGCTGGTGTCACTGGGTTCTGCTGATGCTGTGCACACTGCAGCGTCTCAGTGGTGCAAGCACATTTCACAATAATTGTTTATCTCTGTGGAAATAAACCCTTCACTGTTGTTGCTGCAGTGCTGGTTAGCCTCACAGAGGTGCCTGAATCTGCCTCAGGGCAGATTCCTTTGCCTTCAGGAATATCGTGATGAGGCACTGCATTTTATCCTGTGGCAGTGTGAAACTTTTTTTTTTTGAAGCACTGTTTTGGGAAATGGCCACTGGGTAGTCCTGAGTTGTTCTCCTGTCCATATTTTGGCACAGTTGAGAAGGTTTAAGATGCTTTACTGGTGGGTGAGCTCGGCTGATGAATGGAGTCATTCTACACCACTGACAGTCACTAAATTTGCTCCACTTGGAACCATTGAGCTGCTCTTGGTCGGAGATGGATTTGTTAATGTATTTCCTGACAGCGATCAATAATTTATTTTATATTCATTGTGATCTCTAATCGTGAGTGAACCCTAAAGACAGATTGCTTTGATTTAGGAGCTGTCAACTGCTGCAGAAAGTCCATTTAGGAGCTCACATTGTGGAGAAGAGAGCACACAGTTGCTTTCATTGCTTTTGTGCTGTCAGGGGCAGTCAGAGGCAGTTCTTCTGCCAGGACATGGCCCGGCTGTGTCACACCCAACTTTGATCAGCTCCTACAATTTTCAGATGCTCCAGAGATCAGCACGAGCGTTTGCAAGAGGCAAGCAAAATACAGCCTTTATTACCTTTCTTTTTGTGATAGGAAAATTAAAACACAACAGAAGTTCATATCTTTTTTTGATATTGTAGTGATAAATTATAACTTATTAAGACAACGGGGGTTTCTAGAATTCCACATTTTCTGTTAATTATAAAGAAACAAAGGTGTACTGCTTTCCTCACTATGGGAAGAAATTCCCAGGAATCAAACCAGCACAGGGATGATGCCATGTGCAGTGAGCAAACGAGGAGTGCAGTGCTGTACTGCAAGGCTCGCCTGCTTCATCAAGAGCCACTGCTCTCCCTATTGCTGCAGGGGAAATTGTATATATAATTGTATATATAATCCCTTCATCTGGCACAGGCCACTTTCCTGCATCCTGGATGAACTCTGTTGGCTGAAGCAGTTTCCTCTGCTGGCACTTGTTCCCTGTTCATCCCCACCTGTGGGAAAGGAAAGGAAGATGAAAGTGATATTATTTATCTGCATTCCTGGCAGTGTTGAACTCCCATTTCCTCTCGGTGATAAGAAAGACCTGTAACACCAGTTTTATGAGCTGAAAGTAAGCTGATTTTACTCAAATTGAGAATTATTATTAGTGTTTTAAAATTCCTGTCATGTTCCGAAAGCTGCCCTGCAGTCATATGAAAGGAGTTAGAAACATTTGCCAGCGGGGAACAAAAGCATAAGCATGCAATGACAAATTGTTTAGCCTGGAGAATACACAGTCTACAGTGGTGGAAGCAGTTATGTGATGATTTGTAATTCTGTGCAAAAAGTGTTGTTCCAGCAGTTGCCCAAGCTAGAACAGTGAGAACTTGCAGAGGACATAAATCATCGATTAACCCAGCACTTCTGTTGGCTGTTGCAACTTGCATATGGTGAATGCAAACATAATTATTTCACAAATCATGAAGTATGCCCATGCTGGCACTTCAAAGCTCAGTGCTGCTGTACAGACAAAAAAAAAAACAAAAAAAAAAAAAGATTGATGGGAATGATAACAAGCTTATTGCAGTGCATTTGGAAATGTATAGGATTGAAAAAAAGCACTGTATTTTGCTTTTTTCCTCTGACATTTGTTGGAAACACTTCCTGACTTGCACTACTTCACTTTTTGCCTAACAGTGAGAGAGAATTACATCTGGATATTTTTTTTCCAATGACTGTAAAAGTTATAAAACAAGCCAAACTTCAGAAAAGACACAATGAAGATACAAATCTGACATTACAAAAACCCAAAAATAATTGAGACTTTGGACTTGCTGATAATCTATAACTCAAAGTTCAGATTCCTAGCCCTCTCTGGACTGCCTCAAAGTGTGCATAGGAAATCAAGATAAGAGCAATGTAGAGAAATAATACTACTAAAATATTGAGTTGCTTCACTCTTTATAAATTTGAATCTCAAAGAGAGCAAGCAAGGAAAGACTTTACAGGAAAATTCCTGTGTTAAAAATGAGAGCTGTTGTGCAAGAATACCTGAATTACCAAAGAAATGTCTTAACTGAGTCCTGTACTAAGCTCAGGCACAACCTGCAGCCTGCCCAGCTCCCAAATTGTAAAGTACCATCTCTCTACCTCAGCCAAGGAAAAGCACTCTGATCTTTTGATAGAGATATTTTAACATATTATAGAATGAAGAAATCTATTTTTAAAAAAGCTATTCATCTAGATCTGAAATTCTACTTTGCTGATTTTCACTGGAGGACAAACATGATAAACTTCAAAATTACTTTGGAGGAAATGGCAAGTTCCACTACTATTTGTTTTTTGAGTGAAATCCTTTGAGGTAAGGGAAGACTTGGGGCTATGACTGGCAGACTGCAGCTGGTAAAAGTTGTTATTTGTCAGTGCTTATGTTCCCAAGGAAGGCTTCCAAAACAATTTATTCAACTGAAGATGAGGGAGTCCTTGTGACAAAGAGGAATTTTGCAATCATACCCTGCAAGACAAAGTGGGTAAAACATTTTGTGTGTCTACCACAAGAAGCCATACCCTGGGCAATGGACCTCTGACTGTCTGACACACATTTCACACTTTATGCAAAGCTGGTGTGATACAGAATATAAAATTGACTGCTACGTCTTGAAAAGAATAACTCAATCAGCAATCTTAGCATTTATGAATTTTAAAAACACCATTAAAATGTCAGTGTTGCTTTTATATCAGCCCTTCAGGGCCTCAGACTAGAGAAATTATTGCTGCACTGGACAATGTAAGGATGTCAGTGGCGTATTTAGGTCAGATTCCCTCTTTGTAGTTGTTGGGTTAAATTTTAGAACCACTCTGAATCCTTGAGGCATTTAAATCTCCGCCTGCTCTGGATGGCCTCCTTTCTGCCTGAATGCTGGTTACAAACTGCACTCCCTGCAGTCATCTCCTCTGATTTCCCCATCCTTCCTTCCACTCCCTTCACATTTCATTATCTTCCCAAACTCCTAAGATTTGGATCAATTGTAACCTAAATGTTTTCTGTCTTTTTTCTTTCCCTCCACATGATGAATTTTAATGCTCAGTGGCCAAAGTAACTCCCCCTTCCTACATATTTTAATATTTTAACTATGTCTCTCCAGTGAGATGCTCCATTTACATTGGAAATGTTTCTCTGAGAGTAGCAATGCTGTTTATGTTGATTTCTTCCCTGTTCTACTGTCAGCTAGGCTGGTGGAGAAGGGCAGGCTGTGCAATCTGACTGTAATCTCTGCTGCTCCTGTAATTGCCATTTCAGTGGTGGGTGACTGTGTGGAGGCCAAAGAGAGACAAAACATTAAGAGGGCAAAGAGAAATGAAGCATTTGAATTGGTAACAAGAAAAATTAATTTTTAGGTTGTTGTGTAGCTCTTATTTTTACATTTGTGAAAATGGCTGTGGATGGTGAGAAAAGGTTGAAAAATCAAGGCTTGCATATGCAGGATTTATCACTATTATAATTTAATTTAAAATGTTTTTGTGTGGCAGCTATTTCCTCTTCTAAGCACTGAGAACTACTCTAATACCTGGTACTTTTGTAGTGCAAAGGCACTGTTTGCGCAAGGAGAGACATTTTAAACATCTTTTTGATAAAGTTTCAATATATATTTAGTGTCATTTTGAGGGCTGCTTGCTGCTGTCTGGGGAGGCATGGCTGTGTCTGTGCACCTCAGCTGGCTCTGATCTGAGCAGTGCTCGAGTGGTGCGGTAGTTAATGCCCATTTCTCTGCCCTAAAGCATGAGGCTGGAAGGTGAAATTTCCATTTTTTAAAAGCATCTCATGTTTGCATCTCAGGACAGGGAGAGAGGCTGCCAGGCTCTTTCTTACAGGAAACATCTGATGCTCCTGGAAAGTGGCTGGTGTCTCCTGGGTGCTGTTGGAAGTGAAGATGGAGTAGGACAAGCTTGTAGAGCACTGCTCTGCCCTCTAGGGATTTTTATTTCGATAACCTTCTGGGGGAAATTTCCAATTCACACTGCAGGGAAACACCAAGAGCAGGGTGTGGCACACTTCTCTCTGAATGGAGACTTTTCAGCAGAGGTGGGGTGCTGCTGCTCAGCTCCCTGTCTGTGCTGGAGGCTGTGCTCACAGAGCCCCTCCAGATGGGCAGGGCTGAGCTGTTCTCTCTGCACGTCCTTTGCGATGGGAATGTTCCTGTAGGAGCAGCCGGCAGCTCGGAACTGCCTGTGCTCAGCAGATGTTCCTTTCTACTCCAGCTCTGGAAGATTTGTTCTGCATTAGTGGGAGCCAGAGTTCTCAGTGAACTTTGGAAATGCACCGTGAGAGGCTGGGCAAGCTGTCTTGAGGGGAAAGACAGCTTTAATAACTCTTAAAATGAATGATTTTTTACCACAAAATATTTTCAGTGTTTACTGCCTGACAAATATGCACCTCGCCTCTCATTTTAGAATGATTTTCATTTTGTGAGGCTGTTATTGTGGCATGAATATGCAGATCTATCCTAACCAGAACATTTTCGTTATGGAAAAGGTATAAATCCTGAAAGTAACTTTTCTAAATTGTGGAATAAAGAAAGTAAGAGGAACCAAAAAACATTCATGCAGCAGAGGAGCTCACTTCACATCTGGTGTTGACTGGAAAGGCCGACCTGGAACAGAGATTAGACAGAGCAAAAGGAATAAAACAGGTATTTATTGAGAGCTGTACCAAATAATTGATACACTTTGGGCAGTGCAAGAGCCTGTGTGGGGCTACACCCCAATCAAATCCAAGAGGGATCCCAATCATGAGTTTTTACACTTTTATAAGTTTTGGTTCATCTACATATTGAGGTCAGTTATCCAACCACAGCCCCAGGCCATGAAATCTCAGCCTCCTGCCTTGCCCCCTTCCTTTTGCCGTTGTTTCTGCTTTTTGGGTACCAGTTGTCCTTGATTCTCTAGCTAGAAAGGAATTTTTTTGTCTAACTACCCTGTGAAGAGACCTTACTAACACCTAATGTGAAGTTTCAGAGTTACACACTAAGCTGCAGCGATTCTGAAAAATATAAAAGCTAAAATCCAAGGCTTCACTGGAATGCATCTCCACCTGTAGCCCTGCACCTGGAGAAGGGTCATGGATGCTACAGTTCACTTTGGCAGGCAGTGCTGGTCGGAAGATCTGCAGAAATGCTGCCTTAAACACACTTCATGTGAGCCGCAGCTCCTCACATTTTCAAATCAAGTTCAACAGTAACTACCTGCAGAACTGCAAATCGTGAATCATTGTTGCCACAAGCAATGGAAACTTAATAGAGCTTGCTTTCTCCTCTACCCAGTTCTGTGTTCTGCTTTGTAACAGATTCTGTTACAATTTATGGCAAATTCTCGGAATGAATTGTTTCCAGCTCAGGTGGTGATTTCTTTTGAGATAAAATCGAGTTGTGCAATTTCAGAACAGGAAATACTGTTGCTTAATGGATATTGCTCTCTCTAATCAGTGATATCAATGCAAAGTGATTGTGGGATGGATATAAACCTGCTCTGCCTGAACTGGTAACGTTCAGTTTTTATACCTTCCTTAGATGCTGAAAACATGTATTATCGCACCAGATTATGTTCAGTATAATTATCAAATTGTATCAGATTTGTCAGCATAAATACTTAGAATGTTGTTTTGAAAAGAACTGTAAGTAGACTTATATAGAAAATTTGTGAATACTGTCTTGCTGTAATACAATATGCAATGTATATTATAATTATATATAGCACTTATTTTGTAAATTGTTTTTTGTGAGCAATTTTGTGTATTGGTCTTGTGCAATGCATATTACAATTATGTATGAAACTTGTTTTGCAAAGTGTTTTGTATTAGTAATTTTGTGTATTTGTCTCGTGCTGTGTTTACACTTCGAGATGCCTGACAGAGATGCCTACAGTAAATTTCAGGTGGATTTCTTGCAGAGAAATACATAACAGGAATCAAAGCTTTGTAGAAAATTATGCTTAGAACAAGTGTTTCACTGACAATATATTATCTAAGCAACCCTAGTACATGTATTTTCAAGAAGAACTCCTTAGTGACAAAGCCTAGGTCTGCTGAACAGAGCTGTGCAGCCCTCCCCTGCACAGCTGGGCTCCTGGGGGCTTCCAGATGCATGCTGGAATTTGGTGCTGAGAGGTTCCAGGTAAAGACCAGGAAAATTTGCCTGTTTTTTAAGGTGGAACACTGGAGCACTATGAGCACGCAATTGATTTACCAAGTCCTTAGTAAAAAAAGCAAAATAAAATAAAATGAAATGAAAT